>CM068375.1:331070295-331508820 GCA_034769895.1 Magicicada septendecula
GCAAATAGTTAGACAAAACATTCCCAACGTCCTCCATCTTTCTCTATTATTCACGTTAATTCAAAATACTGTATCTTGTCACCTATCGTTCAAAATTAAGCATGTTGTTTGAAGATTGTATATCAGTTCCATTTCTTAGATTGTGTGTTAACTAGCCGTCATTTTCATTGATAACCATTTATCTTCCATGTTGTACGATTTGTAGGGTGAAGGATTTAGAAATAGAACAAAACAATTTCCTTTAACAGGCTTGTATTAAAGAAAGTGGCAACTGTATGTGTACTAAAACAATCCCTTCAATCTCAATCTGTCTTTCTTACGTAACCTACCTCCGTCTCCTTCAAACATTTTAAATAACGTCTCCAAGAATTTTGTTTCTCAGTTCAGCCTGTGTACTACGCTCTAGCTTTTTCATAAACATTCTGGTTTCTTTCTGCCACTGAAATACCAATTTGCATTGTTTTTGTGGTTGTTTGACCATTTTTTTGTACGTCTACGATCAACAATAAATGATTTTTCATGATGTCATCTGTAATCACCCGTGTAACCCCATAATCCGTTGTTCCGTTATACATTAAGGAGTTAATTTTCCGGCCATTCGATTTTTCATAGAACCTTTCCAGTTCCTTGATATCTGGAGTTAAAATTTTTTAGTCCCACGTAATTGCTTTATATACAACAATGACAGAGATGCGTTTTTCAGTTCCAATTATTTTCATTGATTTTCATGTGACGTTATGAATATCATTAAGCAAGACACTCTCCTCTTTTCTTAGGCAGTATTCAGGTACGACGTCGTTAGTTTTATCATGTTAAGTTTAACTCCTAGATATTTATATTTTCTAGCAAATTTTATGACAAAAGTCCCTTGTCTGATAAACTAATATTTTAGCATTTTATTAACACTTTGTGTTATTTTTGCGTTTCAACTTTCTGCGTATATCCGCTACTTGTTAGATGCTTTTAAAGTCTTATAATTTATTGTAAACCGTAGAAATATTAAATTGGTATATACTTAATTCAGTCTCTTAACAGTAGTCTCAATCTACTCAATCTTTAAATTCACTGCATTTGAGGGCTCATCTCTTCATCGTCTCGTTAACTTCGTCTCTTTTATGCTTTTGAGTTTTTCTCTTTCTCATTCCGTTAAACTTTGTTTCTCATCCACCACCTTCAACAATTCTTACGTGCCCACATTACGTGAGCCGTTTATGTTCAACAATTGCACATCCCTTTTCATTTTCATTCATCTTCTTATTTCATAGATGATGATGTCATCCATTTTTAAAAAGCTACAGCTCCATTAGTCCCCTTTCTTTACTCTTGTTCTTTCATTATACTTTTTGATATACTTGCCCGCTCAGTACGTTATTATATGGCACGCGACATTCTTGAAAACCATTGTTTTTTGTATCTTGTAATATGTCTGTCCGAAAATATTGAATTAAGATACGAAATGTACGTTTTCAGTGTGTTATTCTTATGTTCCTTTTGTTAACTGGTGTACAGTTCCTTGATAGCATACACACTATCTACTAAAATTTCCTTGGCTCTTTCATTTATTGCCTTTCGGCCATTTGAGATGAGATACACCTCATTTACGCGATGGTTAGCTGATCATCCGCAGAGCTTAGGGTAAAAAATTAGGACATGTAAAATTCGTTTCCATATTATCATTTGGGTTTACCAAGATCTCAGCGTATGTAAGAGGAAATGTTGTAAAATATTACATTTGTATCCGTTTTTCCAAATGGCACTATTTATTGTAATTAAGAGCAAGATTATTTGTTTTTTAATTGGGTTTTATAATCTTAATAAAAAGATGGTACGGTATCTTATAATTTACAACAGACAATGAAAAACAGGTAAATTTTATGATGAGATTATTAAATTGATTTCATACATCTTCTTCTTCTTCTTCTTCTTCTTCTTCTTCTTCTTCTTCTTCTTCTTCTTCTTCTTCTTCTTCTTCTTCTTCTTCTTCTTCTTCTTCTTCTTCTTTATTTTGACTTCTCCTCTACTGGTCACTCCCACGTTCCTTGCCAGCAGTGCTTCGTATACCAGCTGAGCCTATATATTTGCAGTACCTTGGGCAACGGTAAAATACCACTTTAGGTATTTTGTTTTTCTCCTTTCTGTCAATATGACTTTTCCTCTCTTTCTCCTATTACATTATTTTTTTATGGTATAACAAATATTATAATGTATCTCATCTAATCGTTGCTTATCATCATCTTTATCTTACATCCGTTAGCAGCTGAGAAGTTTCTATAGCTATAATCATCTGGCATCTTTTTTAGGCAATATCAAAGACACGTTCCCATTATCTAATACTATAACTATCGAAGTTAAAATTTTCCTGTACCAATTTTTTGATTTTCCCGCTTACGCTGTAAATTATTGAAATGTATAGAGTGTGTTCTAGGAAACCATGTTATATAAAATTTAAAGTTGTAGCCAATTAATTAGAATGTGATACTTGTTCAATTACGGTACTTGTTTCGAAATTCACTGCGGAATGCCATAAATTTGATTTTATCAGTGGTGATATTCAAATTTTACTTTAAATTATTTTGATTTACTTTATGATTCAAGTTTATAATTTATCCTGTTGTTCCACAAATACAAGTGATGGTTGATTTAAACGTAGACTATTCATAAGAAAACACATTCAATCGGTTGAACGGTGAGAGAAAAAAAAACCGAAACTTCTTATTACTTTACTCGTTCTGGTAATGTCTTTATTTTATCATATTACAGAACATCATATTATATTACAGAACATTATATTACACTCTACGCGTACAAGCATGTACATTAGCTGACTTATTAAGGGTTATAAGTGTAGATAAAGAAAACATTAACTGTGATAAAATATAAAAAATGCTGTAATTAAAGAGAAGGCGTTGCGCATTCACAGTTTCAGATGCGTGTAATATTGGAGGTGTACACACAACTACTGAGGCTTCACGTAACAGCGTGTGAAGGCCGTCTCACAGGACTCGTCTGCCACTTCAGTGTACTCTGAAACACACAATACTTTTTTAGTCAAGTGGCCAAACACGCCGTATCTTTCAAACGTCAAATTAACGATAAGACGTTACGATTTAACGATTAACGATTAACGATTTTGAAAACGATTTTAAAATAATTGTAAACTAAACATACAGTTCATAATTTAGTTCTTAATACACATTTACAATGTGATTCTTTATTAAAAAAACAGCACAAACGAATAGAGATATGAAATGACTTATTATAGAGTTTTTCTCTGATACCCCAAATTACATGTTAGATGTAATAAATTGGTAATAGTTTGGCAAATTGGTAAGGCTTCAATTTGCGTAAGCTTTAACTGCCATCGTGAATACATCCCCAATCTCGCCCCGTCGGATTACCACCTATTTGGTTAACTTGAAGATGCATAAGGAGCAATGTACATATTTGAATATAGGAATAATTGATCAAATCGAACATTTTAAGTATTTAATCTCTGAAGTTATTCTCAATTTGTTAACGATGTTGGACAAAAGCTCAACAGATAGCACATAGTAATTTATGAATTTCCTGAAATAAGATGTCTATGATTCCACAGATATTTCTGTGTATTTTCAATTCTTTATCGTCAGTTCCAAAGTTTAAACAAGATTGATTTTTTCAGGTTCTAGCTAAATAACACCTATGACTGGTTTTTCCAGAGGTTCTTTTTTCTTTAAGATTATAGTTTTTTTGCCCAGATAACGATTTTTTTTGTCTAGATGTTCCAGCCAATATATCAGATATGGGGCGATATTGCTCAGTGTACTCATAATATGTATTTCGTGTTTTATATTTGTATAAATACCTGTTTGACTTTAAAGGTGTAATTCTGCTGTGTATTTGAGGGATCTTGTTTCAGCCTTTTGAATACGACTGGCTTGTTTTTCTGTCAACGTACAATCTTCAGACTTATAAAGATTTGTGGAAAGAGCCATCGCTTTTTACAAAACTAGACGTGATTATTTACTTGCTGTATGTCTTCAGAGTTGTCTTGACTTGATAATTCCTTACGTCTTGTAGAAGTAAAAAAGTGCAGCTAAAAAACCTGTGTAGTTTAGTAGGCACATAGTAGTTTACATCACAACTTAATGCTCATATATTATAATGTATTAACTTTTTCAATTTAAATAATTATGCTGTATTTCATCGTCATTATCTATATAATATGTCATAGACAACGTGCTGCCTGGTCCGCATTCAAAGATCCTGCAGTTATTTCTTCCTGGGCTTACGCACCCATATGTGTACTCTAGATTTTTACTTCCAGACTTGTTTGGAAAGTCTGGAATCTGATATCCTTCAACAGTGTACTTTTACCTTTTTTTAAAATTTTTCTACTTTTCATTCAATTTCGAAACTTTTAACTCTTATCTTATGGACTCAGTCTTTATGTGGTCAAGTTTAGAACACCTTTTAAATTCCCTTAGGCATGTTATTTTCAATGCTTGTATTGTACTGGCTTGTTTATTGCTTATTGTCCAAAATTTACACCAATAAGATGGTACGAAACTCCCATAACTTTAAAAATTTTAATTTCTTACGTGACGAAACTTATTTCTAAAGATAGGGTTGATTTTCCGGGACTTACCTAACATAACATCAATCTCATAATACGTATCATAGACAGTATCGTTTCCAGTATTATTTAGTTATTAAACTAGTATCGATATATGATATTTTGTATTTTGATAATATAAAAATCTTGTCAATATCAGTACGAATTGTAGTTTAAATATAAAATAATCCAAAAAATAATGGTAATATATTTCCTCAACTACGAACTAAATTGTATTACCATTACGCCGTGTAAATTTCACTACATATGGATTACTTACTAATGGCGTGACAAGCGTTGTAGCTGCCAAGTTCGCATGCGTTTGAAAACGTCTTAAACCCAAGGCAGACGCTAAAACCGCAGACGGGCAAGTATACCATCGTGCACGGGATCTGATTGCAGAGTGGACTAATAGTGTTGTTGGGAGGGAAGAAAAGCTGCACAGTTGCGGCGTTGATGACTTTCGCTTTGTCTTCGACCGTCTCACACAAGCTTACGTAAACAAAACCTGTTGACAAATATAACCTGTAGCTTACATTTCTCTCTGTAAGAACCTTAAACGGGTAAATACTGCGTAAAAGTAGCATTAACATCATGTGGAACACTGACGCTTCTGTTGTCTCACTTAAAGTGATAATAACCTGCTAATCCAATAACACCTGTATAAAGTTTTTAAAGTTAAAATTTCAACAATGGAAACTAAAATTATATCGATTGCGGTGGAAATCTTAGGATGCAAAATGTGAATGCCGAGTCTAATCAATGGAAAGGTTCCGAAATTTAATTACTATCCTTGTCTGAAGACCAAGAAAAAAGTTAATGTTTTAACCATGAAGCGTAACACAGTGTAGAAACAAATACTTTAAGTATTACAATATTATAAACTAAAAGAAAACAAAAAATAAAATGGCACTAGCTTACACAAGAAAGTAATATAAGAAGTTAAAAATAATAACATGGTTCATGTTGATTATTATTTTGTATTTGATTATTTATACGTGTATGATACTGTAATAGGTAATAATGTTTACTGTAGGTAGGTTAAAAAATGTAATAAAAACTCTGCAAAAGGAAATTGGAAATTTAACGAATTGTAGTTGAAACAGAATATAACGAAAAAGAAGAAACAATGAAAAAGTAAGAGTCATCTATGGAATAGTTACATATAGAATAAAATGAACAATGGAAAACATATAATCAGGTAGATTAGACATGTAACCAGGACAGATTATTTAAGAGTACTAGGAAACAGGTTGTCTATTATAAGAAGCGTCATTTATGTCAGGTAATGTCAAGGCAATAAGGGTCAGTTTATTGTTTCTTAATATATAAGTCAGTGCAGGTCAGTTAGATTGTTTATTGAGCGTAAAGGGAAGTGAACAAAATTCGAAACAAATTAATTCCCTAGTGTCTACACTTCAACGTAAAACACATGCTTAAAAAATTTAACTATTTTTTCAAATTCCAAGAGAAATCATTTTGAATCCCCCAAACATAATTTCCCTTCAAGCTAAATCATGGGTGCATGTAAGAAGCTGATGCTGTTACAGGGAAAATTGTCTAAAACAAAAAATGAAGGGGCGAAAAATAAAGACGTGGATAAACGAAGAAAAATAAGAAGAGTGATAAGAAGAACGGGAAAACTGTGACGATTTCATTAATTAAAAGTAAAATAATTAATAAATAGGGAATGTAAAGCTGAGAAATTTTAAATTTTAATAAATCGCACATTTAAACTAATTTTTATCGCTATCATAAATCATAATAATATTTAATAAAGAGTTTTAATAATAAAATAAAAGAATACGAGTGGACAGATAGGGAAACCCTTGTTAATAACCCTGCATAGGGATGCCGGAATTAACTTGAATACCGACCCCTAAACAAACTAATAATCCTTGTAAATTAATATTAAATAAATAAATAATAAAGACCACAGTAGTGTACTATAATGAAGCCTGTAATTAATAATATCATTGGATAATTAAAAAGTCAAACTTTAACCCCTTAAATAGAAGATAAATATGGAACTATTTTGTTGCGACGCATAAACTCCGCGCGATTAACTGACCCTTCCTACACAGTAGAGAGTCGAGATGAAGCGCTCGCGTAGAAAACACGCGTTTGAACCATGTCTCAGAGAAAGGCAGAATGTTTGTTTTTAGAAGACAGACACAACAGTGTGTAGCAAAAGTATTGCCAAATTAGTGTGGTAGTAGTCTAAATGTTAAAAAACGAAATGCATAAATAACAGTGTAAGGGATGACATCTCATTTGCTTAATTTGTAAGATGTCTATGTCGTTTTAACTAATATTGTACGAGCTACCAAAAGTGAGAACTTTTATAAACAATAATGTGACGTGCGATTCTGCAACAAACAAGAACATTTACGGTACTTATACCACTAACGATGTTTACCTACGAGACTTCTGAGAACCTCCACGCTACTTGATTATGAACTAACCACATCAGGAACTTCAACAGGGAAGTTAACTCCACTTACGATCAACCGCTGACGAACACCATAAGGACCAAGGACCCTGACTACGAGTAAACTGATGGATATGGCAGGTGACGCGGAGACTTGTTCTCCGTGATTAATTAAAATTCTAACCAATGAATTGTTAAAGACAGTGGAAATGAAAAAAAAAATAATAGAAAGACTGTAATGATAACCACTTTATAAGATGTAGTGTGTTTTAGAATTCAAAATATTTGTAGTACCGAATAATATTGATGTATATGTATAGCTTCACTGATACAAATTTTAGATTAAGTCCATTCTTCAAATGGCCCCCAAATAGTATTATAGAATATAAATAAGCGAGCTTAACTCGTAAACAAGTTTAAGGTCCCGGATCCGTGGATAATGCTAGCACTGATAAATCAATATGTTTTGGCCCCAATTCTTTAGCAAAATCTGTTATAAATTGTAATCTTTTATTCAGAAAACCTTATATGGGAATATTTATGTAGAGCTGTTGTAGTAATGATTTAATAAAGAGATGTCGTTAGTTTACACTAAAACAGTGAGTGAATAAATCATCAGACCCCCATGTAAAGGTTCCTTTAGTTATAACTACTGTTGGTTTATCTAGTAACGAGTGTGGCACCCCGTGCAATTGATCAGAGGTAAGTATGCACAGGTTCCCGATGTTATAACGTAGCTGAGACGTTATAAGATCTTTGTTGAAGATCAAACAAAAATCAGTTGAAAATCACTTAATAACACATTTTTCTTCTAAAACATTTTATTCGTTAATTAAAATTTATACTGAATATGAATATATTACGAAAAATATATTTATTACAATTTATTCATAATTTTATGTACTTACTAACAGTTAAACATTTTAGCTACAATTTGAAATGGACAATTTATAAAATAAAATTTTGTGTATATTTTAATATTCTGTATCTTATATCCTATATTCTGTATTCTAAATTTATATTCTTTATCTCTGTAATATTATAATATATGTTTTAGAAATAAATATTCTGATAATTTTGTTTAATATTATTCAACTTAACATAATAGAGGCTACACACTATACATAACATAACACAACATATTAATACTTACATAATAAAACGAACGAAATAATGATTTTCTTCATTATTCTCACTGAATGTTTGAATTATCTGTAAAACAACACAAATGTTAGTATATCGTTTTCAAAATATACCGTTTGATGTTAACAGCTGTTAACCTGTGGGTTAAATTAAAATTGATTACTCTAATACTGCTTTGGCAATAAAGGTAGAATCCATCGGATTTACAACAATGTTTTTATACACTTCTAGTTAAAATATTGTAGTTACTTTGATTTAATTAGCGTAGTATCAGAAATGTACATTTGGACGCACCGAATGGATGATTTTTAAGTGTCCCACTGGCTGAGTGACCAACATGTGGAAACTCCTCCTGACGGTAAACCGGTAAATTTTGCAATTTAACTTACTAATTTAGACCAAAATTAAGGCTACTGTAGTCGCTCTTGAAAACCGTAAGCGACAGAAATCAGAATTTGGTGCTCGGTTTTCAAAAACATTTCCCGCCGGTCTAAAAGTGCTCAATTTATGTTTCGTCGAAATGTCAGAAGCAAAATTACTACAGTCTAGACAATTCGGAAGGTCTATTTTTCTAACATAAATTAAGATAAATTCATTCTGAAATTTTGTAAAGATTTGTAAATATTTAGCGAAGAGTTACATATAAACCGTACATTTTAATTCCTGTTTCCTTATGTGAGAATTAGATTGAGTGTATTTTCAACAGGTGAAATATCTGTGTGTGTGTGTGTGTGTGTGTGTGTGTGTGCGCGCGCGCGCTCGAGTGCGCGTCTGCCTGTCTTGTCTCTGTGTGTTTGCTTTTACGTACAAAAACGCTCAGTCGGGCACAGTAATGTTTATTACATTCATGCAATAACGGTAAAAATTTTGAATTAATGTAAACGTTATTTTAAATTATAATTTAAACTTACTTATTTCTAACAAAAACTGTATCTATTTGTCACAATGTGTATGCAGTAGAGCAAGCGCAAAAATGAGAATCTCTGATCCAAGTAAAACCAACAGTTAAATACCAAAACTAATTTTTGCACGCGACGAGACGTACATGTTCGCAAACACTTGCAAATTAAGGTACTCAATGGAACAATGTGTTATCTTGAGAAAACAATCTTAATTATACTGTAAAAATTTCTGTCTTGCAAATAATGTGTAATTTAATCCACCTGTTCTGTGTCCTAAATATTTTGTGATGCATATATGTATTACGCATATGTCTAATATTGTCTCATAGCCATGAATTCCACAATTGTATGTTTCCAAGTAAATGTACTGGCATTAAAATATATATTTTAAAAAATATTTAACTAAGTCTAAAAACAGATAACATTACACGGATTTTCTATTACCAAACAACTAATAACAAAAACCGAAGCACACAAGATATTTTGGTCACAAAACGAGTAAAGAGTTTGAAATATCTGTGGAATCATAGACATCTTATTTCAGGAAATTCATAAATTATTATGTGCTATCTGTTGAGCTTTTATGCAACATCGCTAACAAATTGATAATAACATCAGAGAATAAATACTTAAAATATTCGATTTGGTCAATTTTTCATTTACTCAAATGTGTACATTGATTCTTGCAAAAAATCTTGTACACTTTTGCAAAATTATTTAACAATTTGTATTTATTCATTTTGCTTAAAGGTGGGCTTAACTCAGTAAATATGTAAAAGTAGAAATACATAAATACGCAATTTTGTAAATTTGTGCTGGCCAAATTTAATATTGATAGAACAATTGCTAAGAAGATTTTTTCTGTTTAATTGTTCTAAATTTGTGTAATGTACCAATAGAGTTCTTGTCATTCTATTTGTGTTAATGGCCAAAATGACACTGGCGTACGTCAATTTATTATCTTTTATGTTGTCAATTAAAAATCCGTCCTTTCAGATATAAGAGACATGTTCCACTGTAACCGCAGAACAATGTTTTCTATCTTAAGGGGCAAACGTATACGCCAACTCTATCATTAAACGTTATGGATTGTATGTCCCTGTCTTTGGTAAGCCTATCTTATAGAGTACTATTAGCGTATCGCTGAATTGAACGTGGAGTGTTTGTAATATACGAGGCTAAGTCAATAATGTCCGCAAAAGTTTTATAATTTATTACAACAATAGTACAAGTCTGACAGTTATCACAATATACCTGGTCCATCGTTGCACAAGAAAAAAGCTTTTCGTCTGAGCAGAAAACCACGCATGCACTTCACTTCTTGGTCTATGGAGAACCAATGGCCCCTTATGCATCTTTAATTTAACCAAATAGATGGAAATCCGACGGGGCAAGATTTGGGCTGTATTCACGATGGCAGTCAAAACTTACGCAATTTCAAGTCTTACCAATATGCATCTATTACACCTACTATGTAATTTGGGGTATCAGAGAAAAACTCTATAATAATTCATTTCAAAACTTTATTCGTTTGTGCTGTTTTTAGTAAAAGAATCACATTGTAAATGTGTATTAGGAACTAAATTATGAACTGTATGTTTATTTTACAATTTTTTTTTAAATCGTTTTCATAGTGATGTCTTATCGTTAAGTTGACGTTTGAAAGATACGGCGTGTCTGGCCACTTCACTAAAAAACTGTTGTGTGTTTCAGAGTACACTGAAGTGGCAGACGAGTCCTGTGGGACGGCCTTCACACGCTGTTACGTGAAGCCTCAGTAGTTGTGTGTACACCACCAATATTACACGCATCTGAAACTGTGAATGCGTAACGCCTTCTCTTAAATTACAGCATTTTTTATATTATATCACAGTCATAGTTTCCTTTATCTACACTTATAGTCCTTAATAAGTCAGCTAATGTACATGATTGTACGCGTAGAGTGTATGATGTTCTATAATATGATAAAATAAAGACTTCACCTGAACGAGTAAAGTAATAAGAAATTTCGATTACTTTCTCTCATCGTTCAACCGTTTGAATGTGTTTTGTTATGAGTAGTCTACGTCTAAGTCAACCGTCACTTGTATTTATGGAACAACAGGATAAATTATAAACTTGAATCATAAAGTAAATCAAAAAAGTTTAGAGTAAAACTTGAATATCACCACTGAAACATCAAATTTATGGAATTCAACAGTGAATTTTGAAACAACAAATACCGTAATTGAACAAGTACACATTATAATTAATTGGCTACAACTTTAAATTGTATACGAGTGTAACATGATTTCCTAGAACACACTCTATACAACTCAATAATATGCAGCGTAAGCGGGAAACAAAAAATTGGTACAAGAAATTTCTAACTTTGGTAGTGTTAGTATTAGAAAATGGGAACGTGTCTCTGATATTGCCTAAGAAAGATGTCAGATGTCCATAGCTATAGAAACTTCTCAGGTGCTAAAGGATGTAAGATAAAGGTAAGGATAAACAACGACTAGATGAGAAATATTATAAAATTTTTCATACCATAAAAAATAATGTAATAGGAGAAAGAGAGTGAAAGTCATATTGACAGAAAGGAGAAAAACAAAATACCTAAAATGGTATTTTACCGTTAACAAAGGTACAGAAAGTTTATAGGCTCTGCTGGTATACGAAGCACTGCTGGTAAGGAACCTGGGAGAGACCAGTAGAGATGAAGTCAAAACAAAGAAAAATAAAGAGAAGAAGAAGAAGAAGATGGATGAAATCAATTTAATAAACTCATAAAAAAACAATTGTCTGGTTTTCGCTGTCTGTTGTAAATGATAATATATCATTACAATTATTAGGATTAAAAAAAACCCAATTAAAAAAAAAAATCTTGCTCTTAATTACAATAATCTGTACCAGTTGGAGAAACGGATCCAAATGTAATATTTTAAAACTTTTCTGCTGACATACACTCAGATCTTGGTAAACACATATGATAATCTGGAAACACAAAATCTCAAATGGCCGAAAGGCAATAAATGAAAGAGCCAAGGAAATGTTAATAGTTAGAGTGTATGCTATCAAAGGACTGTACACCAGTTAATAAGAGGAACATAAGACTAACGCAAATGAAAACGTACACTACGTATTTTAAAGCAATATTTTCGGATAGGCATATGACAAGATACAGAAAGCAACGGTTTTCAAGAAAGTCGTGTCCCATATAATGATGTACTGAACGGGCAAGAATATCAAAAATTATAATGAAGGAACAAGAGTACAGAAAGTGGACTAATGGAGGTGAAGTTGTAGTGTTTTAAAAATGGATGGGATCATCATCAATGACATAAGAAGATGAATGACAATTGAAAGCGTTGTGCAATTGATGTATGCAAAAGACTCACGTAATGTGGTCACGTAAGAGTTGTTGAAGGTGGTGGATGAGTAACAAAGGTTAACGGAATGAGAAAGAGAAGAATTCAAAAGCTTAAAGAGACGAAGTTAAAGAGACGATGAAGAGATGAGCCCTCAAGTACAAGGAATGGAAAAAATTTAGTAGATTGAGGCTACTGTTAAGTGAATGAATGCAGTATATACCAATTTAATATTTATACTGTTTACAATAAATTATAAGATTTCAACAGCTTCTAACAAGTAGCTGATATACACAGAAACCTGAAACGTAAAAATAGTATAATATGTGTATATAAAATGCTAAAACATTACCTTATCAGGGAAGGGACTTTTGTCATAAAATTAGCTAGAAAATTGAATATCTATGAGTTAAATTAAACATGATACAACTAAAGGCAATGTAGCTGAATACCGCCTAAGAAAAGAGGAGAGTGCCTTGCTTAATGATATTCATAACGTCACAGGAAATTCAAAGAAAATAAGTGGAACTGAAAAACGCATCTCTGTCATCGTTTTAAAAAAGCAATTACGTGGGACTAAAAAATTGTAACTCCAGAAAAAAAGGAACTGGAAAGGTTCTATGAAAAATCGAACGGCCTGAAGATCAACTTCTTAATGTATAACGGAACAAAGGATTATGGGGTTACACGGGTGATTACAGATGACATCATGAAAAAGCATTTAATGTTGATCGTAGACGTATAAAAAACGACCAAACAACCACAAAAAGAATGAAAATTTGTATTTCAGTGGCAGAAAGAAACCAGAAGGTTTATGAAAAAGCTAGAGCGTAGTACACAGGCTGAACTAAGAAACAATATTCTTGGAGACAATATTTATAATGATTGAAGAAATCGGAGGTAGGTAACGGAGAAAGACAGATTGAGATTGAAGGGAATATTTTAGTACATAGAGTTGCCACTTTCATTAACACAAGTCCGTTAAAGAATATTGTTTCGTTCTATTTCTAAAGCCATCATCCTACAAATAGCACAACAAGGAAGAGAAATGGTTATCAATGACATGACGGCTAGTTAGCACAAAAACTAAGCAATGGAACTGATATACAATCGTGAAACAACATGTTTAATTTTAAACCACATGTGACAAGAGTGAGTTTTTATACTTAACGTAAATAATAGAGGAAGATGGAGGACGTTGGGAGTGTTTTGTGTAACTATTTGCTGGTTACGCATCATATTGTTAATTAATAATGAGCAACCATGTCCCATTAGTCACTTAAAAACACGGTTGTAGACTACATGATTTTCTGATGTAATGCACGTTGGATACTTGGTGTAACACAATAAAAATATTTACATTTAACAAATACAAACTTTTTTTCAGTCATGTTAGTTTTATTAGCAATCATCTTAACACAAACATTTTCACCAGTTATTGCAAAACTGCTAGTCACTTCGCTCTCGAAGAGGTCGATTAGGACCTGAATATGATGGACACCCCGAAAAGCCTCGTCGAGAGCGAAGGAAATGTCAGTTTTGCAATAAGTAGTGCCAAATTTGGTGTAAATTTCCTGTTAATTTCTACAATTTTTTTGTTAGTTCTAACAGTTGTTGCACGCCAACTTTAGACATTACATTTGACTTTCGTGTTTGTACCTGTTTATTTTATTCAGATTATTATTTTCACGCTGTTTTGCTACACCGACTCTCTCAAGATGTGCCAATGTAATTCCAAAACCTTGAGACCAAAAAAGCTCACCCCAAAACTAACGGTAAAAAACTATTTATTAATTTACATTACCAGTGGCTTATTATGTTTACTACTACTTCAAACAAGTTGATATTTCATACACATCAACTTGTCGGCAGATATGAAGCAACAGCGTTTTAGTAGGGGGAAAGGTGGACTGGTGGGGATTCCATACTACATGTCTAAGAACGCAGGAAGAATCCACGGGGCGACATGAAGTACCTAGGTAAACCATCGGAAGACAAGCATTCATATCGTCTTATTACAATTTGCATTTAAACAAAGGAGAGTTATTATGAAATGAAGTATAATAGAAAACAAATACATGTCTGTAAACTTACGTGATAAACTATGTGTTCCTAAATTATAATTCAATAAAAACTTCATTAAAAGTACATATTCTCATATATATTATATACTTTATAATATACAATTAACAAAACAGTAATAAATTTATGGATTCAATTATGATACTACAAAATCTAAATTGTAATTACTAATGTTTATCGTTCCCTCTGGTTTCTTGATTTGCTTTATGCTAGTAGCTATGTAACTTTATTTTTTATTACGGTGTTATAGTGTTAGATTATTACGGTGTAGTATTTAATTTTTGTAATTCAATATCCTTTTTGTATGCATGTTATTTATTTACTTTGTGGGATCCCTGAAAATAAAGTCTATAGTCATGTTTAGGCTACATATTCCTGGTAAATTGTAGAAATGTAACCGTTGAAATCTGCTACATAGTCAGTGAAGTTTGTTTCTTCTAAAATACTTATTGTACTCAAACATGATAGTGTTATCATAAAATATCTTATCTCGGTAGCTTTTAAGGACTACCGACATAGTAATATTATTGACTAGATCTGGTTTCGACCGTAAAGAAGCTTTGGTTGTCTTTAGATGCACAATAAAATTAATCTATTTATTTAAAATAAGCTACCTGATATAATTTACAACAAGACTCGCAAATAGTCGAAAAATTAAAATTTTTGACAGGGAACAACTTTAAAATTTATTTTACTCTAAAACATATGTATTTATGTATTTGACGATTTTGCTGTATGTTGAAAATTGCGTCAGGTATTAACTAGAAAATTAAAAGATAAATTTCCTTGTACATCTAAACACTATACAGGTTTATAGTGGTCGAAATGTTCTGTAGTTAGCGATTTATTAATGGTAATAGACTGTAGGAACTCTTCAGGTGATAAGAACTAATAATAAATGTTATGTCTATACTTATTAGTAATAGGTTTTTTCCTTCTTCTTCTGTTTCTTTTTTTCCTTCTCCTACATCATCGTTTTCTATATTCGTACGGTGTACCCCAGTGTACACTGTACACAGACTACTGCATATTTCTCTCTCCCATAGCTGTTGTATCACATTCCTCATTCGGAATTATGCTAGGTAACAGATTCAACATTTTAACCAAATTGGCAACAATATGTGGTTTGTGAATAATCGTTAATTATAACGAGACCATTGTGTCTGACGGTATATAAATTAAAAACAACTATTGAGCGCGATAAAGCGAATGAGAAATATTCGATGGAAGTTCTAAAACTAACAGGGAAAAGTAATTACTTTTTTGGTACGTGCTGTTTTCTCAACGTGTAATCAAACATTGTTTAAAAGGTAGAAATCCAAAGTAAATTTTGGAATACAGATTAACAAATAACTGAAAATTAGTTCCCAAATTTTTACGGACAGTAACGTAATCCAAATTCAACGGATCTCAGATAACTTTCAACGATTGATCTTTCAGTTGCCACTGAGACAAAGCATTAGTCATTTATACCTCAGGAAGGAAGACTACAGTGACTTTTGAAAGTAAATATCGATTAAGGACAAAATAATTTAGATAACAAAAGTTAGAAATGTTGATTGTTTTAAGTATATGGAATGCGATATTATCTCCACAACTGACAATTGTATATATAGAAGGAATTAAAATATTGAAAATTTTGTAATGTTATATATGGATATTCCATAATTATGAGGCTGCCTTGTATAAATATTTAAAGAAAAAATGTTATTCCATCGTTAGCGTATGCCAGTGAAAACATAGGTGACATTGAGGAGTGTCCATAGAAAATTTTGAATTATTGAATTGTGATTTATTCTGAGTACGTTACACTATTAAGTAACAAAAAGGAATAATAAGTAAGGAATGATCTTTCAGAAAAAAAAGTCCATCCAATCATCTCAATTGTAGTAGATTATTTTAGTAGCAGATGCAACAAATCGACCGGTATAAAGACGTTATTTAAAGACGTTATCCTTTAAAAACCTTTTGGAAAGCAGTTTATAGGCTTTCCAATGAAGTTACAGTAACTACCTACCAACGGTCTAATTCTCTAGATACAGAAGAGGAAACTAAGAATAAATTAATAATAATAATAATAATAATAATAAAATTATTAGTAGAAATAATAAAAATAATAATAATAGGAGGAAGAAGAAGAAGAAGAAGAAGAAGAAGAAGAAGAAGAAGAAGAAGAAGAAGAAGAAGAAGAAGAAGAAGAAGAAGAAGAAGAAAAGATAATGATGATGATGATTATATTGAAGTAGGAAGAGGAGAAAGAAAGAAATAAAAAAATATAAGAAGAAGAATTAGGAGGAGGAGGAGGACAAGACGGAGAAAGGGTGAGAATAAAACGAAGAGTGTGTGAAAATTCTATGCACAGAGCATGGCTATAACGCCAGCCGTCAAGGAGGGATAAAAACAAAACCTTTATAATATCACTTCGGTGTGACAACATTGTTTTCTTGTGTTAGCTTAAAAATGCTGCTTTACCTTATTTTAAGATGTTTGCCAAACACAGAAATTGAAGAAAGGCAGGCGAAATATAACTCCACACCACTGAAGATGCCACTGCTAATTGTACACATTACAGTTAGAGATTTCCTCTGCTTTCGTCTTATGCAAAACTACCTTAACATATTTCTGCTAAAGGTTATTAACCTTACCTATGCTTCAGTAAGGCTCTTTAGCGTAAAATGTAGATGGTAACTTATGAAAAGTGATCCAGTTACAAAGTACAGGTTTTCTGTCAATAGGATAGGCCTACAAATATTATACAGAATAGGAGTCGGCAAATGACGGCCCTCAGTTTATTCTGCACAGCCCGTGAGTTAACTGTAATTACAGCCCGAAAACAATTTATCGTCCTGAAATAATTTAGCTGTTACTTTGTATAAAAGTTTTATAAAATTCCCGATATTTTGATTCGCCGATGTAACCGTTGTATCGTCTCGACCTCGGACAACAAATTTTCCACAGTCGAATCCTTCTTTGCTTTTTAGTGCACTGACTCTGAAAGTGACTAGTATCTGGGCTTTTACAAAAATGTTTGCCCAACTGTGTGGTATAAAGGCAGGTCAGGACTAAAACAACACTGATTGTAAGTAAAGAGAAACCTGTGCCCTATGTTTTGTTGTTATATTCAGTAGGCCTATATCGCTAAATAAGTAAATAAATAAATATATATATATATATATCTATTACAATTAATATTGATAATTAAATTTACCCCAAGATGTTATTTTTTTCCTTTTTGGAACATGTTTCGGGTACTATCTTGTACCCATCCTCAGCCTTCCGGTTTTTTGTCTGGTGAAGTACATACGTGTTGTTGGTTGACTATTATTATTGTGGTTTCCTGTTGGCTTCTGGTATTTCAAATTGGTTTTATTGTGTGTGATTGTGGTGTATGTGTTAGTTTTTTGTGTATTTTCAATGTTGAGTGCTTTGAATATTGTGTCATGTTTTGTATTGATTTGTATTTGTTCAGGTATTAGTTTGTTTTCTGTTTTATGTTTGTATATTTGTAAATTTTGTCAAATGTTTATTATCGTGCCTTTGTGTGGTATATGTTTTATTAGTGTTACATTGGTTATGTCTGGGAATTCATGTCCTGTGTTTATTGCATGTGTGGCTAAATTGGATTTATATATTTCTGGTTTTTTGTATGCATTTAAGTGTTCAAAATAACGTTTTTTCAGCTGTTTTTTTGTTTGTCCTATGTAACATTTATTGCAATCTTGGCATTCAATTTTGTATATGCCGTTAGTTGTTGTATTATCTTTGTTGTGTGAGCTATTTAGATTTTGTAATTTATTTTTATTAGTTTTGTATGCTACTTTTATATCTGTGTTTTTAAATAGTTTTGTTAGTTTTGTCATTTTATTATTTATATATGTGAATGTGGCCCATTTTTTGTTGTTGTTATTATTTATGTGTTGTTCAGTTTGATTAATTCTTAATTGTTCAGTTTTTATTTTGTATTTGATTTTATTTTCTATTTTGATCATAGTATTTTTCTTGTATCCATTTTCATAACCAATTTGGTATATTATATTTCTTTCTTTGTCAGTTTCTTGTTTGTTTAGGGTAATTTTCATGTTAGGCTATTTCATTCTGTTAAATAGCGAATAAAATGCTGCCATTTTATGTTGTGGTGGGTGGTCAGAATGGTTAGGTATAATGATGTTAGTGGAAGTTGGTTTTCTATATATTGCATATTGTACGTGGTTGTTGTATCTTGTGATGGTTATGTCTAAATAGTTGATTTTGTTATGTTTTTTTTTCTTCTGTGAATTGTATTTTGGGATGTATGTTATTGATTTGTTTCAGTATGTTCTCTGCATTTGTGTTTTTGTTATTTGATACATATAGCACATCATCTACATATCTTATCCATATGCCACTTGGGTCATGTGATTTTATGATATTTTGTATTTTGGTGTCTATGTTTTGTAGGAATATTTCTGCTATTATGCTTGATAATGGTGATCCCGTTGCTAAACCTTCTTTCTGTTGATAAATTTTGCTATTAAAATCAAAGTAAATTTGTTTTAGTATTAGCTGGAGGCTATTTTTTATTTCGGTTATATATCGTTTGTTTTCATTTTGTTCGTTAAATTTGTTTATTATTATGTCAATTGTTTCTTCTACTGGGATGTTGGTGTACATGTTTGTTATGTCATATGATGTGAAAAATGTATTTTCATTTATATTTATTATTTTTAGTTTGTCTATTAATTTGTATGTATTTTTTATGTTATGATGGTTATTTGTTAGATGGTTATTTTTTAATTTTTGTACTATTATTTTTGCTATTTTGTATGTAGGAGCTTTTTTGAAATTGATTAATGGACGTATTGGGTTGTTTAATTTGTGTATTTTTATTAGGCTATTCATTTTAGGTGGTTCTGGATTATTATTTATATATATGTCTGTGTTTTTATTGTTGAAAATGTTTTTAGTAGTTTTTATTAGTTTTATTGTGTGTTTAAGATAGTTTTCTGTTGGGTTTTTATCTAGTTGTACGCATTTATTATTGTTGATGAAGTCTTCGGTTTTTTTTATGTAGTCTGCTTTATCAATGATTACTGTTGCTTGACTTTTTTCTGCTTTAGTTATTACTAAATTATTGATCTTTAATTTATTTTTAATTTCTTTTATTGTTTTTCTTTTGTTTATCTTTGTTTTTCATTTCGCTAGTGATTATTTTTTTAATTATATGTTTTGCTTCTGTTCTTTTTTTTGTATATTGTCTTTTATTAGGTTAATGGCAACTTCCGTTTCTACTATTAAATTTTCTAGACTTTTGTTTGCATTTTTTGTTATGTTAGTTTTTGACATATTGTTTATATATTCTGTTTCTTTTTTGTTAAATTCTGTATTGCTAAGGTTAATGGTTCGAGGGTAAAATGTGTGTTTATTTTTGTTCTTGATTTTTGTTTTGTTGTTTTAATGTGTTAAGTTTTTTTGTTGATTGTATAAGTCTTTTTGTTTTTTTTTAAATCTTATTTTATTTTCTATGTTATTGTATTTATTATTCCAAGTGATTGGATGTAATAAACTTGTTAGCTCTAAGTGTAGTCTGTATATGTCTAGAGTTATGCTATTTTTCTTACTGTATACTTGATTAATTTCGTTTTGTATCCATAGCCTTTGTGCTTGTTTTATAGTTTTTTGTGCAGTCATATTTTTGTTGTTTGTGTTTATGTTGATGTATTTAGGTGTTAATTTATGTTTTTGGGATTGTCTATTGAAGTATATGTTCATGTTTGTGTACATTAGTTGCTTTTGGTGTTTGAAATTTGTTTAATAATTTGGTAATGTGGTTATATGGAATTGTGGTTATGTTTCAGAATGAATTATTCTTATATTATGTTAGAAAAATAGTCCTTCCGAATTGCCTAGACTGTAGTAATTTTGCTTCTGACGTTTCGACGAAACATAAGTTGTAGCAGTTTTATATAGGCGGGAGATGTTTTTGAAAACCGAGCACCAACTTCCGACTTCTGTCGCTTACGGTTTTCAAGGGCGACTACAGTAATTTTGGTCTAAACTAGTAAGTAAAATTTCAAAATTTACCAGTTTACCGTCAGGAGGAGTTTCCACATGTTGTTCATTCAACCAGTGGGAAACTTAAAAATCATAATTTCAGTGCGTGCAAATGTACATTTCTGATACTACGCTAAATAAATCAAAGTAAATACAATATTTTAACTAGAACTGTATAAAAACATTGTTGTGAATCCGATGGATTCTACTTTTATTGCCAAAGCAGTATTAGAGTGATCAATTTTAATTTAACCCACAGGTTAACCACTAGCAACATCAAACGGTATATTTTGACAACGATGTACTAATATTTGTATTGTTTTACAGATAATTTAAACGTTCAGTGAGAATAATGAAGAAAATAATTATTTTGTTCGTTTTATTATGTAAGCATCAATATGTTATGTAATGTATGTAGCCTCTATTATGTTAAGTTGAATAATATTAAACAAAATTATCAGAATATTTATTTCTAAAATATATATTATAATATTATACAGATACAGAATATAAATATAGAATACAGAATATAGGATTTAAGATACAAAATATTAAAATATACACAAAATTTTAGTTTTATAAATTTATAAACTGCAATTTTTGGCTAAAATGTTAAACTGTTAGTGAGTATAAGAAATTATAAATAAATTGTAATAAATATATTTTTCGTAATATATTCATATTCAGTATAAATTTTAAGAAAAAAATAGAATGTTTTAGAAGAAAAATGTGTTATTAAGTGATTTTCATTTGTTTTTGTTT
The DNA here is from genome assembly GCA_034769895.1 of Magicicada septendecula. Taxonomy (NCBI): domain Eukaryota; kingdom Metazoa; phylum Arthropoda; class Insecta; order Hemiptera; family Cicadidae; genus Magicicada; species Magicicada septendecula. The sequence goes on from CM068375.1 coordinate 331,091,593, forward strand.
GATCTTCTACAAAGCTTTCCCGTTCTTCTTATTACTCTTCTTATTTTTCTTCGTTTTTTCCACGTCGTTATTTTTCGCCCCATCATTTTTTGTTTCAGACAATTTTCCCTGTAACTGCATCAGCTTCTTACATGCACCCATGATTTAGCTTGGAGGAAAATGAAGTTTGGGGGATTCAAAATGATATTTCTCTTGGAATTTGAAACAATAGTTTAAATTTTTTAAGCATGTGTTTCACGTTGAAATGTAGAGACTAGGGAATTAATTTGTTTCGAATTTTTTCACTGCTTTTTACGCTCAATAAACAATCTATCTGACCTGCATTGACTTATACATTAAGAAACAATAAAGTGACCCTTATCGCCTTGACCATACCTTACCTAAATGATGCTTATTTTAATAGACGACCTGTTTCATAGTACTCTTAAATAATCTGTCCTGGTTACATGTCTAATCTACCTGGTTATATGTTTTCCATTGTTCATTTTATTCTATATGTAACTATTCCATAGATGGCTATAACGTTTTCATTGTTTCTTCTTTTTCGTTACATTCTTTTTCAACTACAATTCGTAAAATTTCCAATTTCTTTTGCACCGTTTTTATTACATTTTTTAACATACCTTCTGTATCATACACGTATAAATAATCATATATAGAATAATAATCAACAGGAACCATGTTATTATTATTAACTTCTTATACTACCTTCTTGTGTAAGCTAGAAGCCATTTTATTTTTTGTTTTATTGTAGTTTATAATATTGTAATCCTTAAAGTATTTCTTTCTACACTGTGTTACGTTTTATGGTTAAAACATTAACTTTTTTTCTTGGTCTTCAGACAAGAATAATAATTAAATTTTGAAACTTTCCACTGATTGCACTCGGCAATCACATTTTCCATCCTAAGATTTCCACCGCAATCGATATAATTTTAGATTCCATTGTTGAAATTTTCACATTAAAAACTTTATACAGGTGTTATTGGAATAGCAAATTATTTTCACTTTCAGTGAGACAACAGAAGCGTCAGTGTTCCAGGTGATGGTAATGCTACTTTTACGCAGTATTTACTCGTTTAAGATTCTTACAGAGAGAAATGTAAGCAACAGGTTATATTTGTCAACAGGTTTTTTCGACGTAAGCCTGTGTGAGGCGGCCAGAGACAGAGCGGAAGTCATCAATACCGCAACTGTGCAGCTTTTCTTTCCTCCCAACAACACCATTAGACCACTCTGCAATCTGATCCCGTGCTCGATGGTATACATGCCCGTCTTCGGTTTTAGCGTCTGCCTTGGCTTTAAGACGTTTTCAACCGCATGCGAGCTAGGCAGCTACAACGCTTGTCACGCCATTAGTAAGTAATCCATATTTAATGAAATTTACACGACGTAATGGGAATACAATTATTGTGTTCGTAATTGAGAAAATGTATTACCAATATCTTTTGGATAATTTTATTTCTAACTACAATCCGTACTGATATTGACAAGATATTTATATATTATCAAAAGGCAAAATAAATTTTATCGATATTCGTTTAGTAACTAAATTATACTGTAAACGATACTGTCTATGATACGAATTATGAGAGTGATGTTATGTTAGGTAAGTCACGGGAAATGAACCCTATCTTTAGAGACAAGGTTCGTCAAGAAGAAAATTAAAATTTTTCAAAGTTATGGGAATCTCGTAGCACCCTATTGGTGTGAATTACGGACAATAAGCAAGAAACAAGACAGTACAGTATAGGTATCGAAAATAATATTCCTAAGGGAATTTAAAAGGTGTTCTAAACTTGACCGCATAAAAACTGAGGCCATAAGAGAAATTTAAAAGGTTCGAACGTGAATGAAAATTTTAAAGATTTTAAACAAGGGTAGAAAGAACTCTTAGAAAGAATACAAGATGCCAGACTTTCCAAACAAGTCTGGAAATACAAATCTTCAAGGTACAGGCACATGTGTGAGCTTAAGTCCAGGAAGAAATAACTGGAGAATCTTTGAATGCGGAGCAGGCAGCACGTTCTCTATGACATATTATAAAGCTGATGACGATGAAATAAAGCATAATTATTTAAATTGAAAAAAATAATACATTTTAATATACGAACATTTATTTGTGATGTAAACTGCTGTGTGCCTACTAAATTACACAAGTTTTTTAGCTGAAATTTTTTAAGCTCCACAAAACGTGAGGAATTATCCAGCCAAGACAACTCTGAAGACAAACAGCAAGTAAATAATCACGTCTAATTTTGTGAAAAGCAATGGCGCTTTACATAATTCTTATACGTCTGAAGATTGTACGTTGACAGAAAAACAAGCCAGTCGTATTCAAAAGGCTGAAACAAGAGCCCTCAAATACACAGCAGAATTACACCTTTAAAGTCAAACAGGTATTAATACAAATATGAAACACGAAATACATATTACGAGTATACTGAAAATATCGCCCCATATCTGTTAAATGGGCTGGAACATCTAGACCAAACAATCATTATTTGCCACATCCGCATCTAACTAATAAAGTATAATCCTAAAGAACAAAGAACCTCTGGAGAAAACAGTCATAGGTATTATTTAGCTAGAACCTGAAAAAATCAATCTTGTTTTAAACTCAGGAACAGACGATAAAGATTTGAAAATACACAGATATATCTGTGAAATCATAGACATTTTGTTTCAGGAAATTCATAAATTATTATGTGCTATCTGTTGAGCTTTTGTGCAACATAGTTAACGATTTGATAATAACATCAGAGATTAAATACTTAAAATTTAATATTCGATTTGGTCAATTTTTCCTTTGTTCAGATATGTACATTGATTGTTGCGAAAAATCTGTTCTACATTTTCAAAATTGTTTATAATTTTATATTTACTCGTTTTGCTTAAAGGTAGGCTTAACTCAGTAAATATGTAAAAGTAGAAATACATAAAAACCCAATTTTAAAAATTTGTGCTAGCCTAATTTAGTATTGATAGAACGATTGCTGAAAAGTTTTGTTAGTTTAATGATTCTCATTTGTGTAATGTACCGATTACAGTTCTTGTCATTCTATTTGTGTTAATGGCCAAAATGACACTGGCGTATGTCAATTTATTAACTTTTATGTTGTCTATTAAAAATTCGTCCTTTCAGCTATAAGAACCATATTCCCCTGTAACCGCTGAACAATGTTTTTTTTTTTTTAACGGGCAAAAGTATACGCCAACTCTATCAGTAAACGTTATGGATTGTATGTATCTGTTTTGATAAGCCTACCTTATAGAGTACTGTTAGCGTATCGCTGAATTGAACGTGGAGTATTTGTAACATACAAGGCTAAGTCAATATGTGTCCGCAAACAATTTTTATAATTTATTACAACAATAGCATAAGTCTGACAGTTAGCAAATTTTTAAACATGGTCTCCTTGCTTTTCAAAATACCTGGTCCATCGTTGCACAAGAAAAAAAAATTTCGGCTGAGCAGCAAACCACGCATGCAATTCACTTCTTGGTCTATGGAGAATCAATGGCCCTTTAAGACATTTTTTTGTTAACCAAATAAATGGTAATCCGACGGGGCGGGTTTGGCGCTGTATTCACGATGGCAGTTAAAGCTTAGCAATTTCAATTCTTACCAATATGCATCTATTACACCCACTATGTACTTTGGGGTATCAGAGAAAACTCTATAATAAATCATTTCATATCTCTATTCGTTTGTGCTCTTTTTTTAATAAAAGAACCACATTGTAAATGTATATTAGGAACTAAATTATGAACTGTATGTTTAGTTTACAATTATTTTTAAATCGTTTTCATAGTGATGCCTTATCGCCAACTTGAAGTTTGAAAGATACGGCGTGTTTGGCCTCTTGACTAAAAAAACTGTTGTGTTTCAGAGTACACTGAAGTGGCAGACGAGTCCTGTGAGACGGCCTTGACACGCTGTTACGTGAAGCCTCAGTAGTTGTGTGTACACCACCAATATTAACACGCATCTGAAACTGTAAATGCGCAACGCGTCCTCTTTAATTACAGCATTTCTTATAATTAATCACATAAAAGTTTTCATTATTTACACATATAATCCTTAATAAGTCAGCTAATGTACGTACATGCTTGAGTGAATATTGCTTGAGTGTACGTGAAGCGTAGAATGTATATTTGATCTGTAATATGGTAAAATAAAGTCTTCACCACAAGGAGTAAAGTCATAAGAAGTTTCGATATTTGTCTCTCACCGTTCAACCGTTTGTATGTGTTTTTTGTTATGAACAGTGTACGTTTAAACCAACCCTCACTTGTATTTGTGGAACAACAGGATAAATTATAAACTTGAATCATAAAGTAAATCAAAATAATTTAGGGTAAAATTTTATTATCAATACTGATAAAAACGAATTTATGGAATTCCGCAGTGAATTTCGAAACAACAAGTTCCGTAATTGAACAAATATCACAAGCTAATTAATTGGCTACAACTTTAAATTTTATATAACATGGTTTCCTGGAACACACTTTATAAATCTCAATAATTTGCAGCGTAAGCGGGAAACAAAAAATTGGTACAGGAAATTTTTGGTAGTGTTAGCATTAGAAAATGGGAACGTGTCTTTGATATTGCCTAAGAAGGATCCCAAACGGTTACAGCTACAGAAACTTCTCAGGTGCTAAAGGATATAAGATAAAGATAATGATAAGCAACGACTACATGAGAAACATTGTAATATTTTTCATACAATAAAAAAATGTAATAGGAGAAAGAGAGGAAAAGTCTTATTGACAGATTGAAGAAAAACAAAATACCTAGAATTGTATTTTACCGTTAACAAAGGTACAGAAAGTTTATAGGCTCTGCTGGTATACGAAACACTGCTGGTAAGGAACCTGGGAGAGGCCAGTAGAGAAGAAGTCAAAACAAAGAAGAATAAGGAGAAGAAGAAGAAGAAGAAGAAGAAGAAGAAGAAGAAGAAGAAGAAGAAGAAGAAGAAGAAGAAGAAGAAGAAGATGAAGAAGAAGAAGAAGATGGATGAAATCAATTTAATAAACTCAACATAAAAAATTTTCTGTTTTTAACTATGTATTAAAATTTTTAAATTTTTATTAAGATTAAAAAACCCCAACTAAAAAACAAATAATCTAGCTCTTAATTACAATAATTAGTAACAGTTGAAGAAACGGATACAAATGTAATATTTTACAACTTCTCGTCTGACATACGCTGAGATCTTGTTAAACACAAGTGATAATCTGGAAACGAATTTTACCCTGAGCTCTGCGGATGATCAGCTAACCATCGCGTAAAATGAGGTGTATCTCATTAATATCCTAAGTACATAAGATGAGGAATTTAGAAAAAATAGACAAGAAACATTTAAATAAATCTGAGTATTTTGGAAAAACATAGGAGGATACACAAAATCTCAAATTGCCGATAGGCAATAAATGAAAGCGCCAAGGAAATTTTCGTAGTTAGAGTGTATGCTATCAAAGGACTGTACACCAGTTAACAAGAGGAACATAAGACTAACACAAATGGAGACGTACATTACGTACCATTAAATTTTATGTATCATGGTTTCCGAGAACACACTCCATAAATCTCAATAATATGCAGCATAAGCGGGAAATCAACAAATTGATACAGGAAATTTCTAACTTTGGTAGTTTTAGTATTAGAAAATGCGAACGTGTCTTTGATATTGCCTAAGAAAAATGCCAGACGATTATAGATATAGAAACTTCTCAGGCGCGAAAGGATGTAAGATAAAGATAAGGATAAGCAACGAGTAGACGAGAAAAATTATAATGTTTTCCATACAATAAAAAAATAATGTAAAAGGAGAAAGATAGGAAACTGCAGAATAAACTGAGGGCCGTCATATGCCGACTCCTATTCTGTATAATATTTGTAGGCTTATCCTATTGACAGAAAACCTGTACTTTGTAACTGGATCACTTTTCATAAGTTACCACCTATGTTTTACGCTAAAGAGCCTTATTGAAGCATAGGTAAGGTTGATAAGCTTTAGCAGAGATATGTTATGGTAGTTTTGCATAAGACGAAAGCAGAGGAAATCTCTAACTGGAATGTGTACTTTTAGCAGTGACATCTTCAGAGGTGTGGAGTTATATTTCGCCTGCCTTTCTTCAATTTCTGTCTTTGGCAAACATCTTAAAATAAGGTAAAGCAGCATTTTTAAGCTAACACAAGAAAACAATGTTGTCACACCGAAGTGATGTTATAAAGGTTTTGTTTTTGCCCCTCCTTGACGTCTGGCTTTATAGACATGCATTGTGAATATAATTTGCACACACAATCGTTTTCTTCTCACCCTTTCTCCGTCTTGTGATGCTTCTCCTTCTTCTTCATTCATTTCTTTCTATTTCTGTCCTCCTTCTCTTCCTACATCAATATCATCAACATCATCATCGTCGTCGTCGACGTCGTCGCCGTCATCATCATTATCGTCGTCATCATCATCATCATCATCATCATCATCATCATCATCATCATCATCATCATCATCATCATCATCTTCTTCTTCTTCTTCTTCTTCTTCTTCTTCTTCTTCTTCTTCTTCTTCTTCTTCTTCTTCTTCTTGTTGTTCTTGTTCTTGTTCTTGTTCTTGTTCTTGTTCTTGTTTTTGTTCTTGTTCTTGTTCTTGTTCTTGTTCTTCTTCTTCTTCTTCTTCTTCTTCTTCTTCTTCTTCTTCTTCTTCTTCTTCTTCTTCTTCTTCTTCTTCTTCTTCTTCTTCTTCTTCTTCTTCTTCTTCTTCTTCTTCTTGTTCTTGTTCTTCTTCTTGTTCTTGTTCTTGTTCTTGTTCTTGTTCTTGTTCTTGTTCTTGTTCTTGTTCTTGTTCTTGTTCTTGTTCTTGTTCTTGTTCTTGTTCTTGTTCTTGTTCTTGTTCTTGTTCTTGTTCTTGTTCTTGTTCTTGTTCTTGTTCTTGTTCTTGTTCTTGTTCTTGTTCTTGTTCTTGTTCTTGTTCTTGTTCTTGTTCTTGTTCTTGTTCTTGTTCTTGTTCTTGTTCTTGTTCTTGTTCTTGTTCTTGTTCTTGTTCTTGTTCTTGTTCTTGTTCTTGTTCTTGTTCTTGTTCTTGTTCTTGTTCTTGTTCTTGTTCTTGTTCTTGTTCTTGTTCTTGTTCTTGTTCTTGTTCTTGTTCTTGTTCTTGTTCTTGTTCTTGTTCTTGGTTTACATAGGTACTTTCCGTCGCCCCCGTGGATTCTTCCTGGGTTCTTAGAAATGTAGTATGGAATCCCCTCCTGTCCACCTGACCCCCTACTAAAACGCTGTTGCCTCATTTCTGCCGACAAGGTGATGTGCATGAAATATCAAGTTGTTTGAAGTAGTAGTAAACATAAGAAGCCACTGGTTATGTACATTAATAAATAATTTGTAGCGTTCGTTTTGGGTTGAGCTTTTTTAGACTCACGTTTTTGGAATTACATTTGCACATCTTGAGAGAGTCGGTGTAGCAAAACTGCGAGAAAATAATAGTTTGAATAAAATAAACTTGTACAAAGAAGAAAGTTATATGCAATGTCTAAAGTTGGCGTGCAACAACTGTTAGAACTAACAAAGAATTGTATAAATTAACAGGAAGTTTATACCAACTTTGTCACTACTTATTTCAAACCTGTCATTTCCTTCGCTCTCGACGAGGCTTTACGGGGTGTCCACCAACTTCAGGTCTTACAGTAATCTACCTCGTCGAGAGCGAAGTGACTAGGAGTTTTGCAATAAGTAGTTACAAAGTTTGTTTTAAGATGACTGCTAATAAAACTAACATGACTTGCAAAAAGTATATATTTATTAAATTTAAATATTACTACTTTGTTATACCAAGTATCCAACGGGCATTAGGTGAGAAAATCATATAGTCTACAAGCGTGTTGTTAAGTGACTACTGAGATGTGGGTTCTGATTATTAATTAACAATATCATGCGTAACCAGCAAATGTTTACACAAAACACTCCCAACGTACTCCATCTTCCTCTATTATTCACGTTAAGTCAAAATACTCTCTCTTGTCACCAGTCGTTTAAAATTAATCATGTTGTTTGATGGTTGTATATCAGTTCCATTGCTCAGTTTTTGTGCTAACTAGCCGTCATTTTCATTGATAACCATTTATCTTCCATGTTGTACTATTTGTAGGGTGAAGGCTTTAAAAATAGACGAAACAAATTCCATTAACAGGATTGTATTAAATAAAGTGGCAACTGTATATGTACTAAAACATTCCCTTCACTCTCAATCTGTCTTTCTCCGTTACCTACCTCCGTCTCCTTTAATCATTATAAATATCGTCTCCAAGAATCTTGTTTCTCAGTTCAGCCTGTGTACTACGCTCTAGCTTTTTCATAAATCTTCTGGTTTCTTTCTGCCACTGAAATTTCAATTTGCATTATTTTTGTGGTTGGTTGTCCATTTTTTATACGTCTACGATCACTATTAAATGCTTTTTCATGATGTCATCTGTAATCACCCGTGTAACCCCATAATCCGTTGTTCGGTTATACATTAAGGAGTTGATTTTCCGGCCGTTCGATTTTTCGTAGAACCTTTCCAGTTCCTTGTTTTCTGTAGTAAAATTTTATAGTCCCACGAAATTTCTATTTTTACAACAATGTCAGAGATGCGTTTTTGAGTTCCACTTATTATCTTTGAGATTCCTGAAACGTTATGAATATCATTAAGCAAGGCACTGTCCTCTTTTCTTAGGCAGTATTCAGCTACAGCGCCGTTTGTTGTATCATGTATAATTTAACTCTTAGATATTTATATTTTCTAGCTAATTTTATGACACCTGTTCCTTCTCTGATAAGCTATTGTTTTAGGATTTTATTAACTCTTTGTGCTATTTTTGCGTTTCTACTTTCTGTGTATATCTGCTACTTGTTAGAAGCTTTTCAAGTCATATAATTTATGGTAAACAGTAGAAATATTAAATTGGTATATACTGCATTCACTTTCTTAATAGTAGCCTAGATACTCAATCTTTCCATTCCCTGAATTTGAGGGCTCATCTCTTCATGGTCTCTTTAACTTCGTCTCTTTGAGGCTTTTGAGTTCTTCTCTTTCTCATTCCGTTAACCTTTGTTACTCATCCACCACCTTCAACCATACTTACGTGGCCACATTACGTGAGTCGTTTACGTACAACAATTGCACATCCCTTTCCATTGTCACTCATCTTCTTATTTCATCGATGATGATCCCATCCGTTTTTAAAAGACAACAGCTCCACCTCCATTAGTCCAATTTGTGTACTCTTGTTCTTTCATTATACTTTTTGATATTCTTGCCCCCTCAGTACGTTATTATATGGCACACGACGTTCTTGAAAACCATTGTTTTTTGGATCTTGTAATATGTCTATCCGAAAATGTTGAATTAAGTTACGTTACCTTACCTAGTCTTCAACAAGTCTCTTTAGCGTAAAACAGAGGTGGTAACTTATGAACCGGGATCCAGTTTAAAAGTACAGTGTTTCTGTCAATAGAATAGGCCTACAAATATTTTCTGGTCTTTTACGATAACCTTTGCCGAACTGTGTGTATAAAGACAGGTCAGGACTAACACAACACTGATCGTAAGTAAAGAAGTAATGAGAAACCTCTGCCGTAAGTTTTGTTGTTATAATCAGTAGCCCTATATCGCTAAATAAATAAATAAATAAATGTGACACATATAAATATAAAAATATATAAATATTTAGACACAGATAACTGAAATCAAATTTTATTTATGGCGCCCATCAGTCAAACTCTTTACTCGTTTTGTGACCAAAACATTATGAGTGCGTCGGTTTTTGTTATTAGTTGTTAGTTAATTTCAAAACCGAGTAATGTTATCTTTCTTTTGACTGAATTAAATCGTTTTTGAAAATATATATTTGTATGCCAGTACATTTACTTGGAAACATACAATTGTGGAGATCATGGTTATGAGACGATATTAGACAATTGCGTAATACATATATACATCACAAAAAATTTAGAACACAGACCAGGTGGCCTAAATTACACATTATTTGCAAGACAGAAAATTTTACGGTATAATTAAGATTGTTCTCTCAAGATAACAGATTTTTCCATTGAATGTCTTAATTTGAAGTTGTTTGCGAACATGTACGTATTGTCGCGTGCCAAAATTAGTTTTGGTATTTAACTGATGGTTTACTTGGATCAGAGATTCTCATTTTTGCGCTTGCTCTACTACATACACATTGCAACAAATAGATACAAATTTTGTTAGAAAGAAGTAAGTTTATATTATAGTTTAAAGTAACGTTTACTTTAATTCAAAATTTTTTAAAATTATTGGATAAATGTAATAAAAATTACATTGATGTACTAACATTTGTATTGTTTTACAGATAATTATATTTCAAACGTTCAGTGAGAATAATGAAGAAAATCATTATTTCGTTCTTTTTATTATGTAAGTATTAATTTGTTATGTTATGTTATATATAGTATGTGGTCTATATTAAGTTAAGTTGAATAATATTAAACAAAATTATCAGAATATTTATTTCTAAAATATTTATAATAATAGGCCTATTATAAAGATACAGAATATAAATATAGAATGCAGAATATTGGATATAAGATACAGAATATTAAAATATATAGAGAATTTTATTTTTATAAAGTGTCCATTGCAATTTGTGGCTAAAATGTTGAACTGTTAGTGAGTATAAGAACTTATAAATAAATTATAATAAATATATTTTGCGTAATATATTCATATTCAGTATAAATTTTAAGAAATATATGAAATGTTTTAGAAGAAAAATCTGTTATTAAGTGGTTTTCATGTGATTTTTGTTTGATTTTCTAAAAAGTTTTCCCGTTCTTCTTATTACTCTTCTTATTTTTCATCGTTTTTCACGTCTTTATTTTTCGCCCCTTTATTTTATGTTTTAGAAAATTTTCCCTGTAACAGCATCAGCTTCTTTCACGCACCCATCATGGTTTAGCTTGAAGAAAAATTATGTTTGGTGGATTCAAAATGATTTATCTTGGAATTTGAAAGAATAGTTTAAATTTTTGAAATGTATACACTACGGAATGAATTTGTTTCGAATTTTTTTCACTGCTTTTTACGCTCAATAAACAGTCTAACTGACCTGCATTGACTTATACATTAGGAAACAATAAACTGACACTTATTGCCATGAACTTACCTGACTTAATGACGCTTCTTTTAATAGACGACCTGTTTCCTAGTACTCTTAAATAATCTGTCCTGGTTACTTGTCTAATCTACCTAGTTACATGTTTTCCATTGTTCATTTTATTCTATATGTAACTATTCTATAGATGGCTCTTACTTTTTCATTGTTTCTTTTTTTCGTTACAATCTTTTCCAACTACAATTCGTAAAATTTCCAATTTCCTTTTGCACCGTTTTTATTACATTTTTTAACCTACCTTCTGTATCATACACATATAAATAATCATATACAAAATAATAATCAACATGAACCCTGTTATAAATATTAATTTCTTGTATCATTTTCTTGCGTAAGCTAGAAGCCATTTTATTTTTTGTTTTTTTGTAGTTTATAATATAGTAATACTTAAAATATTTGTTTCTACACTGTGTTACGTTTTATGGTTACAACGTTAACTTTTTCTTGGTCTTCAGACAATAATAGTATAAAGTAAATTTTGAAAATTTTCCATTGATTACACACGGTATTCGCATTTTCCATTCTAAGATTTCCACCGTAATCGATATAATTGTAGTTTCCATTGTTAAAATTTTTACATTAAAAGCTTTATACACGTGTTATTGTATTTGCAAGTTATTATCACTTTCAGTTAGACAACAGTAGCGTCAATGATCCAGATTATGGTAATGCTCCATTTACGCAGTATTTACCCGTTTAAGGTTCTTACAGAGAGAAATGTAAGCTACAGGTTATATTTGTCAGTAGGTTTTGTCGACGTAAGCCTGTGTGAGACTATCAAAGACAAAGCGGAAGTCATCAATGCCGCAACTGTGCAGCTTTTCTTCCCTCCTAACAACACCATTAGTCCACTGTGCAATGAGATTATGTGCCCGATGGTAATCATGCCCGTCTGCGGTTTTAGCGTCTGCCTTGGGTTTAAGACGTTTTCAAACGCATGCGAACTCGACAGCTACAACGCTTGTCACGCCATTAGTAAGTAATTCATATGTAATGAAATTTACATGGCATAATACCAATAAAATGTAGTTCGCAGATGAGAAAATGTATTTCCATTATTTTTTGGATTATTTTATATTTAAACTACAATCCGTACTGATATTGACAAGATTTTTATGTTATCAAAATGCAAAATAACTTTTATCGATATTAGTTTAGTAAGTAAAGAATACTGAAAACGATACTGTCTATGATACGAATTATGAGATTGATGTTATGTTAGGTATGTCCCGGGAAATCAACCCTATCTTTAGAAACAAGTTTCGGCAAAAATATATTAATATTTTTCAATGTTATATGATTCTTGTACCATCCTATTGGTGTGAATTATGGACAATAAGCAAGAAACAAGATATTACAATACAGGCATCGAAAATAACATTCCTAAGGGAATTTGAAAGGTGTTCTAAACTTGACCGCATAAAGACTGAGGCCATAAGGGAAGAGTTAAAAGTTTCGAACTTGAATGAAAAGTTAAAAGATTTTGAACAAAGGTAGAAAGAACACTTAGGAAGAATATCAGATTCCAGACTTTCCAAACAATCTTGAAGTACAAAACTACAGGGAACATGTGTGTGCGTCATGTCTTCCCAGGAAGAAATAACTGGAAGATCTTTGAATGCGGAGCAGGCAGCAAGTTGTCTATGACATATTATAAAGATAATGTCGATGAAATACAACATAATTATTTAAATTGAAAAAGTTAATACATATATATATATATATATATATATATATATATGAGCATTTAGTTGTGATGTAAACTACTATGTGCCTACTAAACTACACAAGTTTTTTAGCTGCATTTTTTAAGCTCCACAAGACATGAGGAATTATCAATTCAAGACAACTCTGAAGACAGACAGCAAGTAAATAATCACGTCTAATATTGTAAAAAGCGATGGCGCTTTCCACAATTCATTGTAGGTCTGAAATTGTACGTTGACAGAAAAACAAGCCAGCCGTATTCAAAAGGCTGAAAGAAGAGCCCTCAAATACACAGCAGAATTAAACCTTTAAAGCCAAACAGGTATTAATACAAATATAAAACACGAAATACATATTATGAGTATACTGAACAGTATCGCTCCATATCAGATAAATTGGCTGCAACATCTAGACCATAAAATAGTTATCTGCTATATCCTAATCTAACTAATAAACTATAATCCTAAAGAACAAAGAACATCTGGATTAACCAGTCGTAGGTGTTATTTAGCTAGAACCAGAACAAATCAATCTTGTTTTAAACTCTGGAACTGACGATAAAGATTTGAAAATACACAGAAATATCTGTGGAATCATAGACATGTTATTTCAGGAAATTCATAAATTATTATGTCCTACCTGTTGAGCTTTTGTGGAATACAGTTACCGAATTAATAATAACATCCGAGATTAAATACTTAAAATGTTCTATTTGGTCAATTTTTCCTATGTTCAAATATGTACATTGATTGTTGCAAAAAATCTTTTCTACATTTGCGACATTATTTAGCCATATGTATTTACTCGTTTAGCTTGAATGTGGGCTTAACTCAGTAAATATGTAAAAGTAGATATACATAAAAACGCAATTTTGTAAATTTGTGCTGGCCTAATTTAGTATTGATAGAACAATTGTTGAGAAGATTTGTTTGATTAATGGTTCTCATTTGTGTAATGTGCCAATTACAGTTCTAGCCATTCTATTTCTTTTAATAGCCAAAATAGCACTGGCGTATGTCAATTTATTCACTTTTATGTTGTCAATTAAAAATCCGCTTTTTCAGCTATTAGAGAAATGTTCCACTGTAACCGCTGAACAATGTTTTTTTTTTTTAAGGGGCAAAAATATAGCTAACTCTGTCAGTAAAGTAAACGTTATGGATTGTATGTCCCTGTCTTTGGTAAGCCTATCTTATAGAGTACTGTTAGCGTATCGCTGAATTGAACGTGGAGTATTTATAACATACGAGGCTAAGTCAATAAGTGTCCGCAAACAAATTTTATAATTTAGTCAAAGCTTACGCAATTTCAAGTCTTACCAATATGCATCTATTAAACCTACTATGTAATTTGGGGTATCAGAGAAAAACTCTATAATAATTCATTTCATACCTCTAATGGTTTGTGCTGTTGTTTTATTAAAAGAATCACATTGTAAATGTGTATTAGGAAATAAATTATGAACTGTATGTTTAGTTTACAATTATTTATAACTTGTTTTCATAGCGATGTCTTATCGTCAACTTGAAATTTGAAAGACAGTGCGTTTTTGGCCACTTGACTAAAAAACTGTTGTGTGTTTCAGAGTACACTGAAGTGGCAAACGTGTCCTGTGAGACGGTCTTCACACGCTGTTACGTGAAGTCTCAGTAGTTGTGTGTACACCAACAATATTAACAGGCATGTGAAACTGTGAATTCGCAACGCCTTCTCTTTAATTACAGAAATTTTATATTTTATCACGGTTAAGGTTCTCTTTATCAACACTTATAATCATTAATAAGTCAGCTAATATACATGTTTGTACGCGTAGAGTGTATGATGTTCTGTAATATGGTAAAATAAAGACTTCACCAGAACGAGTAAAGTAATAAGACGTTTCGATTTTTTTCTCTCACCGTTCAACCGTTTAAATGTGTTTTGTTATGAATAGTCTACGTTTAAATCAACCGTCACTTGTATTTGTGAAACAACAGAATAAATTATGAGCTTGAATCATAAAGTAAATCGAAATAATTTAGAGTATAACTTGAATATCACCTATGATAAAATCAAATTTATGAAATTCCGCATTTAATTTCAAAACAATAAGTACCGTAATTGAACAAGTATCACATTCCAATTAATTGGCTACAACTTTAAAATTTATGGTTTCCTAGAACACACTATAAATCTCAATAATATGCAGCGTAAGCGGGAAAACAAAAAATTGGTACAAGAAATTTCCAACTTTGTTAGTTTTAGTATTAGAAAATGGGAACGTGCTTTTGATATTGCCAAAGAAAGATGCCAGACGATTATAGCTATAGAAACTTCTCAGGTGCTAGAGGATGTAAGATAAAGATAAGGATAAGCAACGACTAGATGAGAGACAGTATAATATTTTTCATACAATAAAAAAATAATGTAATAGGAGAAAGAGATGAAAAGTCATATTGATAAAATGGAGAAAAGCAAAATACTTAAAATCGTATTTTACCGTTAACCAAGGTATAGAAAGTGTATAGGCTCAGCTGGTATACGAAACACTGCTGGTAAGGAACCTGGGAGCGACCAGTAGGAAATAATTCAAAACAAAAAAGGATAAAGAAAAGAGGAATAAGAAGATGGATGAAAACAATTGAATAAACTAATCATAAAAAAATTATCTGTTTTCACTGTCTGTTGTAAATAATATGATACCATCTTTTAATTAAGATTCAGAAAAACCAATTACAAAAAATAATCTTGCTCTTAATTACAATAATTGGAGAAATGGATGGAAATGTAATATTTTACAACTTTTCCTCTGATATATGGTGAGATCTTTGTAAACACAAATGATAATCTGGAAACGAATTTTACATGTCCTCATTTTTTGACCCTGTGCTCTGCGGATGATCAGCTAACCATCGCGTAAAATGAGGTGTATCTCATTAATATCCTAAGTAAATAATATGAGGAATTTAGAAAAATAGACAAGAAACATTTAAATAAATCTGAGTATTTTGGAAAAACTTAGGAGGAGACACAAAATCTCAAATTGCCGATAGGTAATAAATGAAAGCGCCAAGGAAATTTTAGTAGTTAGAGTGTATGCTATCAAATGACTGTACACCAGTTAACAAGAGGAACATAAGACTAACACAAATGGAAACGTACATTACGTACCATTAAATTTTGTATAACATAATTTCCTAGAAAACACTACATAAATCTCAATAAGATGCAGCCTAAGCGGGAAAACAAAAAATTGGTACAGGAAATTTCTAAATTTGTTAGTTTTAATGAAGAAAGTTGTGTTAGTGGTTAAAATCACAAGCAGAATTATCACTGTTGCACACCACTGTACAATAATATTCCGATTAGCGCTTTCAAACTTCACAGCTCATCGTCAGATCGGATATGAAACAAATAACCTGAAAACAAACCCTTCACACTCACCCCACCCCACCTAGCTCACACACAAGAAGCTATAATTCAATGTCCCTTCCCCACCCTCAGACCTGTCCCACCATCTGGAAAGTTACATATTTTTCTAGCAAATTCCTTGTGTTTCAGTGTTGTGTGTGTGTGTGTGTGTGGTTGTTATAACATTCAGATATTGTACCTTTCTTTAAATGTTGTTTGTGTTGTTATATGTCGGGAGTTACACTCCGCGCACTTTTGATACTTACTGATGACTGGTTCCTCTGCGATTATGTCGTCCTGCAAAACAACTTAAGCTACTATGTGTATGTGGGCGTCACTTGGATTTTTTGTTCCAAGAATTTATTATTATTATTATTAAAATTAAATTTTGATTTCTTAGTTGTTACATTAATTCTATGAAAAAATGTGAACAAGACAGTTTGAGTTTGAAAATAACGTATGTTTAATGAACATTAAAAATCGTCTGAAGGACTAACACTCGTATTAAATAAAATTGCAGAGTTACAAAAAATTATTATTGACAAGTTTTTTAATCAAGCGGCTAATAAATATTTTATTTACTCAGTTGAAAAGCATGAGTTTAGTGTATGAAAAATCTTTATGCTCAGGACGTGACTCCTTTGAACTACCAAGACAAATCAATAGGATGCTTTACAAAAATTGTGTGGTGATTTGAAGGTGTGTGACATGTGTAGTACCACTGTGTGACAAATAATACCAGGCAAAATGACTTTAACTTTTGAACAACTCACGTTCCGGTGGGTAATTATTTCTTGCACTGGACACTTCTCTTGGGGACGTTTTGTAACGTTTTTTGGCCATGTTACAATTCCAGGGAACCCATCCTAATTGACACCAGCCAATTATATGGGCTGCCTACGTTGTAACGAACTGTTATTAAACCCAACACAATTAACAAAATTAATTAAGCTAATTACTAGGAAACAAGGGAAGGTATTTCACTGATTTATGCACTCATTTTCATGTGTTATAAGATGACTTCTCTTTATTAACAACTGATATGAAAAGATCCCATTACATAATTAATTAGATTAAAATATTTAAATGGTTTTCTGAAAAAACTAGGGATCATAATGATTATGTACTTTTTTACCTCGGATCCGAGTTTACTTTAAATATATCTATAGCAAAGACTTCTGAGTATTATTATGTTCATCTAGATGCTTGCAAGACTTCTTTTACCATTTGAAGAATGGTATATTAACTAAAGTGATTATAATTTACATTTACATATAATGCGTTACAACGTATGATGTTCAATATTACAGTAAACTTTTAGTTGGTCTCATTTATAGTTTAAAGAAAATTATAGTCTTTGAAAAGTCACATCTTTTCATGCGAAGTTTATGCAGGTCACATCTTCATATGTAAAGTTGTACTTGAATTTACCTCTTGAGGGGAGACGTCATCTTGCTTACTACTTGTTAGTTTTTTTTTTGTTTTAACTTATAACATTTCTTAACACAACTTTGTACATTTTACATATTAAACTTGCTCGCCACGTTTAGTAGTGGATAGCTAAAAGTTAAGATTTAAAATTAACCAATGCATTTTGGTGGAGCTCTCGCTCGTAGATGTATACGGTATGACGGCTGCATTGTCACTCTCTTCTTGATTCGACTGGCACATTACAACGGAGCGGGGCGAGTACTCCGCGATAATATAGTTCCTATTTTTATTTAAGGTGACATTCTTATTACAAAAAACAATAAATTAATTATACATATATAATTTAAGTGAATTATTTTAACTACTACTCGTGCCTTCACATTACTAATTACAAACATTATGATTTTTATATTTTCCTAAGTTACAGACGACTCGCTAAACACGTTGAGTCCGGAATTAAACAGGCCACCGCATGATGACTAGCAAAAGGGTTAACTGTGGTATTAATAGCTTTTTACAATTCGATTTTTTTATTAATGGTTTAGTTAGATTTTCCATTTACATCTCATACTTATTCTGAGTTAGTACAGGGGCTTTAGGTTTAAAAGTGCGATTTAGAAATACTTAATTGCTAGTAAATTAATTTATTTATGATTCTATTATCAATTAAATCGTCACATACTCCACCGCTTAAAATTCACATTACGGATGTTTTGTGAGCCTAACGCAAAATTGGGGACTTGGAGTATGCTTGGTGTCAGTGTGTGGAATTTCTCTCACATAGTTATTGGCAAGCGTTATACCCATTTATTTCTTCTCCACAATACAATATACTTTTATATTTTCTTATAAACTACCTTTTTTTCATACTATTCACACTTAATATCTACATTTTAAAACACAAAACACTTTCTTATGTCTACTACTTAAATCTACTACCGGCTTTTTCTTTGGGTTTTTGTTACTTTCTTCGTAGAGTAATTTTCTAAATATTTTGCTATTTAGAATTCAGTTTAGTTGTCATTGAGTACTCATTTACTTATCTTTCGCTGAACTGGATCTCAGGTTGATCAGGCCTCATTTCCAAATTCTACGATTAACACTTAGCAAGGTTACTGAGGTATAATATGCTTCACTACCTAGTATTACCTTTTATATTTTTGGCTATACTATTTCTTCTTTTCTTCTTATACAATTTTATCTGCGAAATATGTGTTCTTCGCACATATTTTGGAGTCGCAGGTTCGTACAGGTCTACTGTAACTGGAGTTAAGTACTTCCGGATTTGGTAAGGGCCACACCATCGGTATGATAGTTTAGAGGTGGTCTTATCAATTGCACTACTAGTCGGGTGAGTCTTGTACATTACTAAGTCACCTACTTGGTACCTAACTAAATTGTTACGAATATTTCTCACGTGGTATCGTCTGGATTTCTCTAAGTTCGCTCTTAAATTAGAGCGGGCTTTATTCCATATTTGCTTAATCTGCTTATCCTTTATTTGCGGAGGTAGCAGGTCATGTATTTTCCATTTAGTGGACAAGGGGTGGTTTGGTTTGTATTTATACAGTAACTCAAACGGGGTCGACTTGTGACCTTCGTGATAAGCTGAATTAAAGGCGTATTGTATCCAGGATAGGTTTTGGTCCCAAGACGTATGATCGTTCGCATGGTAGGCGATTAATGCAGATTTGAGGTTTCGTAGATACCTTTCAGCAATATTGCCTTGCGGTCGATACTCCGTAGTGGTTATATGGTCTATACCTAACTTGAAACACATATTCTTAAATTCTTTCGCTTTAAACTGTGGTCGATTATCTGACACTATACGTACAGGTGTACCGTAGTCTTTAAATAATCTTTCCTGTAATATTTTTACAGTCGTCGACGCTAATGCTCGTCGCATGGGATATATCCACACAAATTTGGTGAACGAATCTACACAGATGAGTAACATAGTATTACCTGATTTCGATCGTGGGTAAGGACCTGAAAAGTCTAGATAAAGTTTAGAGAAAGGGGTCTTAGGGATTTCTGAAATTAATTGACTTACCTGATTATTTCTGGCCGGTTTACTGAGAGCACATAATTTACATTTCTTTACGAAACTAGCTATTTCGCTGTTCATATTGTTCCAAAGATATTCCTTTCGAACACGATGTATAGTTTTATTGATTCCCGTATGGGCTCCAATGGTAGATGAATGGAAGTACTCCATCAGCATGGGCTTAATCACATCAGGGGCGATTATTCTTAATTCCTTTCCACTTCTTATTTTATGGCATAGTACACTTTTGCTCAATACGTATTTCTCGGATTTAATACCTTGCACAAGTTGTTCTATAATCGGTTTCAGAAAAGGGTCTTGTTGTTGATACAGGGCAATGTTTGTAAAGGCAAGGGGGAACTCAGTAATTACGGCGTTAGCAAGTGCTGTTTCCGGATTCTCCTTGCTTCCGGGAGTATTAGTGGGCGACTGGAACATAAGGGACAGGGTATCACCGACTACGTTTTGTGTACCTTTAATATGCTGCACTCTGAATTTGTAGCAGTTTAACCTCAATACCCATCTTCCAATACGTCCTAACTGTTTAGGGTGATTCAGTAACCAAGATAATGCTTGATTGTCAGTTTCCAAAAGGAATTCTTTATGTTCTAGGAAGGGTTTAAACTTCTCGAATGCAAAAACAATGGCTAAACATTCCAATTCATATGGGGAATATTTTCTTTCTTGGTCGCTCTAGGTTCGCGATGCATAACTAATACGTAGTCTACTGTTTTCTATCTCTTGATAGATGATTGCACCTAACGCTACACTCGAACTGTCGGTCTGCACTACGAAAGGTTTCGTGAAATCGGCTAGTTGCAAAACTGGGGGAGATATGATACTTTCTTTGAGTTGTTCAAACGCATTTTGATGTTGTGCGCTCCATTCAACCTTCGCTCCCTTCTTTCTTAAGGAATTTAGAGGTGCTGCGATTTCGGCAAGATGGGGAATATACTTGTGGAAATAATTTACCATTCCCAAAATTCGGGCTATACCTTTTGCATCTCGTGGGGGTGAAAATTCTCTAATAGCGCGGGTTCGTTCGGGGTCAATGCTTATTTTTCCATTCGCTTTCACGATGTGACCTAACAATGAAAACTGTGGGACGGCAAAATTTACCTTTTTTGGGTAAATCCTGCTTTTTGTAACCGAGATAACACTTCACGTAGGTGTTTAAGATGTTGTTCCATTGATTCGCTATATATAACGATGTCGTCCAAATAGTGATACACATATTTAAATTTAATATCGTGAAATATCCTTTCTAATAATCTACTACATACGGAACTTCCTTGAGATATTCCAAAGGGTACTCTAGTAAATTGGTACAAGTTAAAAGGAACGGGAAACGCGGTTAGACGTTTTGATTCTTCCGAAAGGGGTATTAGGTGAAAAGCTTGATTCAGATCCATTACCGTAAAGACTTTCGCTTTCGTGAAGTAATGGAAAGCACTATGGATGTCTGGAAGAGGAATAGATTCAAATTCTATTCGTTTGTTTAATTGCCGGTAGTCCACAACTAGTCTGTGTTTATCGTGACCTTTCGGTACTAAAAAGGAGGGAGATGAATATGGGGACGTAGAGGGTTCAATGACTCCTTGTTCCAACAACTTGTTGATATGGTTTCTCATCACTTCCATCTTGGGAGGCGACAACTTGTATGGAGGTAGGCGTATTACTTTCTGATCGCTCAGATTAATTTTATATTCTATTAGTTTAGTGAGTCCTAGCTTAGGTGTAAGAACTGAGGAAAATTCTTTTATTAATTTCTGTATTCTCATTCTATCTCTACTTTCTAGATGAGATAAATCAGACTCTTGGTGTATTACGTGTGCAGTGGATGATCTAGTTTTTTCTTGTTTGTCACTATTACAATCAAAACCATATTTCCGTGTACGGTCGAATCGAAAATAATATTTTTGCTCATAGATTTCAAGAATCATTCCCGTTTTACTGATAAAGTCTGATCCCAATATTAAGTCGGGTCCTAATTCATTACATACTAACACAGTAAAAACCCAGGTTAGGTTCTAGATTTTAACTGTAACGGTATTGCTCAGTTTTATTATTATATTTCGTTTATTGGCGGTAGCACATTTTATATTCACCGCTTGACTCCGTTTTACTAGATGGTGTTTCGATAATTTGTCTGCTAACTCTTGACTGATTAAGGTTCTGGTAGATCCCGAATCAATTAATGCGATTGTGGAGATAACACCTAGGTCAACTTGTATTAAGGGTAATAGACTTTTAGTCCAGTTACATTTATTTATAGCGTTACATTTTTCAAGAAACTTTCTCACGTAGGGATCTATTTCTTTAGAACTTCTTTTCCTTCCACTTTTGTTATATAATTTTTTTTTTATACGTTTCTTTAGGTTCACCAGATTTCGAGTTGCTGCGGAAGACACAGGATTTCGGAGCTACCTGCCTTACATGTTTTTTGGATCTGAGTGTTTACGTTCCAATTGCTTGCTCTTACAGTCTTTTCTTATGTGCCCATATTTGAGGCAATTATAACAGATGGGCTTATTACGAGGAGGGTACCTTGTTTCCGTCTTAGATGGTGTTACATTTAACTTACCAGGGCTGCGCATATTGTGAGGTCTATTGAATACTTGCCTCTCACGCAGGGTTGTTATACCGGGCTCTAGGGCTCCCAATTCATTTCTATTTGTTTCTGCTGATTTCATCGTATGTCTATTTTGATCGGAGTACCATACATTCGAAGAATGGATACTGCATTGTTCTAGATCTGCAATGGTGTTCGGTCGATTTATCAAAGCGAAACGAGATCTTTCCTCTGGTGACAATCCTACTAAAGTGGTGTCGACCATCTGTGTCTCATTCCAATCTACACGTAGTAGTCGAGATGACTCCCTGATATCTGAGATGTAACGAGCTAATCTCTCGTGATTTCCTTGTACTCGTAGTACGGTCTTTCTTTTAAGTTCTTCATAAATTCCGGTGGGAATAAAGTACTTTATTATTGAGGTATGTAGGTCTTCTACTGGAAGTGTAGAGCTTAATGCTTCTATCACACGATTCTTTAACGGGGGTTTACATTTCGGTAGCAGAACTTGCAAAATTTGCCAATCATTCAGCTGCTGTAGATCTTTTGTCTGCAGGAGATATTTGATGAAATTTAGTAGTTTGGAGACATTTAATCCATCGGTGTAAGGGATTTCAGTCAAAAGTTTCTCCACAGGATGAGTGATTTTTCCATATAGGTCTGCGTTATGGTTCAAGGTAGGCATCCCTTTAGGAGAACGATATGATGCATTCGGGGTGGTCAATTCGTGCGTTCCGGGGCGAATCTGGAAACGATTGGGAGGAGGGGCATTTAAATCTTTATCAGGATATTGCTCGTGAGTAGCTTGCATTTGCGATACGGCGGGTGAGTCGCGATCAGTGTTAGGCGGAGGTAGATCAGTAGTAGGGGATTGACCTGGGGAGATGTGTAGTTTCTTCAAGGACTTCTCTATTTCATCCATTCGGAACGAGTCGGATCTTCTTCTTAACTCATTGATATAAGTGGGTAATCGACGTAAAGCTTCGTCAGCAAAGTTTTGCACTTCAGGAGGTATTTCCGTAAGATTAGGCCAGATCAACAAATTTTTCTTTCGCCGGGTTAAATGCTCTATTCTCTGAGTAGTCCGCAAAATTACCGCCGGAGATTTCTCGTCTTGGAGGGTTTGAGACACTAAGGTTAGCTCACTATACTTGGCATTACAAATTTCTCTCTCGCTCTCATAATCGAGTCCGCTTAAGTTGCTTAATTGCGCGGGTGTATCAAATCCACTTTCGCGTATTGATTTCCGCAATTCCGCGACTGTCACATTCGCATGGAGTAGACCACGCAAAAGAGCTTCGTAAGACAGCTCGTCCTTTAATAGTAAATCCGGATTAAATTGTGCTATTTTTATCTTATTTCTAACACATTAGAACGTAATTAAAATTGATTTTACAATCCTATACACTAACTACATAGACAAGGTGCATTCTTGGGTAAATCATTTGCATAATTCAGAAGAGAATTATTCCTCTTCTAAGGGAGAGACAGAAATTCCACGCACACATATTTCAATGTTAAATCGCCGATCAGCTGTTTGCTGGAATGTAGGTCACCCTCTTTTATTTAGTAAACAATGACAAGGTAAGTGTATGCGTGGGAACGCATTGTTCTCTACACAATGCCACAGCCTAACTTTCTCGACCGGTTATAACTGGAGAAGCTAGTCGGACGCATAGGGTGAATCCTGTTCAACAAAACACGCTTTACACGTTACAGGTGTATTACGGTTATAACAGTCTGAGTTTAGTAATTAATTCTCGTACTTTCCCCCTTAAATTATTTTTTTTTTATGTTTGGTAACAACTTTAAGTTACGAAATCCTTTACACGTAATTAACCGGGTCTACTTTACACAGTATTAATGTTTTTATTTTTACCGCGACGACAGACATACACTGATATACTATGCAGGCATATTCAAGAAACTACAGGTCTTGGATTGTCACAATATAAACCTGTTACAGACTGAACAGATCAACAAGCACTACAATTCATGTACATACTTGGATTTGGCTTCATACAATGATATTCCAAGTTATACAGACTATCATTGTATTAATTTACGTATCTTAAAATAAATTCATTTTATGAAAATTAATGTTACATCAAATATAGTAACTGAGTGCATAGATCAGATAACTGAGTGCCGAGAGTTATCTAATTTACTCCGTAACAATTACTTTAATTATCAGCGTGACGTATCTTTGTTAATGTCACGATGCTTACAACCTTTTTTATAATTTAGCAGAGTGGCGCAATTTTGTGACACTCTGTACACAATTACTCTCACAAGATAGCAACAACACAATACACAATTATTTATTATTTACAGCTAATCAAAGCAAAGCAAAGCAGAGTGGCGCAATTTTGTGACGTTTTTTGGCCACGTTACAAATCCAGGGACCCCATCCTAATTGACACCAGCCAATTATATGGGCTGCCTACGTTGTAACGAACTGTTATTAAACCCAACACAATTAACAAAATTAATTAAGCTAATTACTAGGAAACAAGGGAAGGTATTTCACTGATTTATGCACTCATTTTCATGTGTTATAAGATGACTTCTCTTTATTAACAACTGATATGAAAAGATCCCATTACATAATTAATTAGATTAAAATATTTAAATGGTTTTCTGAAAAAACTAGGGATCATAATGATTATGTACTTTTTTACCTCGGATCCGAGTTTACTTTAAATATATCTATAGCAAAGACTTCTGAGTATTATTATGTTCATCTAGATGCTTGCAAGACTTCTTTTACCATTTGAAGAATGGTATATTAACTAAAGTGATTATAATTTACATTTACATATAATGCGTTACAACGTATGATATTCAATATTACAGTAAACTTTTAGTTGGTCTCATTTATAGTTTAAAGAAAATTATAGTCTTTGAAAAGTCACATCTTTTCATGCGAAGTTTATGCAGGTCACATCTTCATATGTAAAGTTGTACTTGAATTTACCTCTTGAGGGGAGACGTCATCTTGCTTACTACTTGTTAGTTTTTTTTTTGTTTTAACTTATAACATTTCTTAACACAACTTTGTACATTTTACATATTAAACTTGCTCGCCACGTTTAGTAGTGGATAGCTAAAAGTTAAGATTTAAAATTAACCAATGCATTTTGGTGGAGCTCTCGCTCGTAGATGTATACGGTATGACGGCTGCATTGTCACTCTCTTCTTGATTCGACTGGCACATTACAACGGAGCGGGACGAGTACTCCGCGATAATATAGTTCCTATTTTTATTTAAGGTGACATTCTTATTACAAAAAACAATACATTAATTATACATATATAATTTAAGTGAATTATTTTAACTACTACTCGTGCCTTCACATTACTAATTACAAACATTATGATTTTTATATTTTCCTAAGTTACAGACGACTCGCTAAACACGTTGAGTCCGGAATTAAACAGGTCACCGCATGATGACTAGCAAAAGGGTTAACTGTGGTATTACTAGCTTTTTACAATTCGATTTTTTTATTAATGGTTTAGTTAGATTTTCCATTTACATCTCATACTTATTCTGAGTTAGTACAGGGGCTTCAGGTTTAAAAGTGCGATTTACAAATACTTAATTGCTAGTAAATTAATTTATTTATGATTCTATTATCAATTAAATCGTCACAGTTTTCAAACTTGCCTCTTCGTGTTAACGTTCCTCGTGCACGGCTAATTATTTGTAAGTCAAAATACGGTTTTTAAAACTCCGCACGATTGAAATAAGTTTCTCACTGAATCTATGCTTTGAATTCTGCCGGCGGTGATCAGCTGTCTGCGTGTTTTCTCGATTCGGCCGTCGCAGCGCTAGTCCTGATTCAACGTTGAAAAGCTTGTGTCAGTAAATTGTTTGGGAATTTTGTCAAAGTCAGTTTGTCTTAGCGAATACCAGCAGAATTGATTCTCTATTAAAATTTGGTCCTTTTCAGGGTCGCTAGTATTCTGGCTGCGTGCGTTCTATTAAATATGGCGTGTTGCTGCTCTATTCAACAACACGTTGGCGTATACTCCTTGTAGAGGTTAGTTCAGTCTTTTGTCATGTACGGGAAAAGCCTTTATGTGTTTTCGTGTCGAATTCTCGTTCTTCGGTTTCGCCTCGGATATGATGATCAGTTTCGTGGGTGATGTGTCTCTTCTGGATTCAAAGCATAAAGTGTTTTTAGGTGAAATTGCGTCTTCCTTTTATTCTCTGTAAGGGGCATTTTTTTTAATTTTTTGACATGATCTTCCGGTGTATTAGTGTAAAAATTCCTTCTAGAACATTCGAGAATAATCAAATGGAACATCATGGACAAATTTGACTTCCGTAGAAGCTTTACAACAAAAATTTCTTATTCTTCAAACTAAAGGATATTACTGAAATTATCCTGGTATTTGTCAAACAATTTTACATAACTACTTACAATCTGCATGCCATTACTATTTTTGGATTCTCTGCTTTCAACTGAATCTAATGATACTAATTACAATTGGTTTTGAACAAATTAACTCTAATAATATAACATAAAATACAACTGTTACCTTGGAATGTTTTCTCAAAATTCCAATTTTCTACTTATAAAAATGTTGTGAAGTTGTTTGGTTCTTGCTACAAACATTAATGCATAACATAATTATCTTTTTATAACAAAATAAACAAATATTAACACATATAACATATAAATAAGTTCAGTTTTGTATAGGCCTTTCATATGGCCTATGTTTTTTGTCATTGGTTCTTTACAATAATTTGTCTTTTTTCGGTATCATATATGGGATTTTTCGGGTATTCACTGAGAGTTTGTTATATTGTTTATCCTTGGTAATACCTGGTTTATCCTGATACATATTATTTTTACTGTAAGATTACTTAGCATCATATTGGTTTGCATAAGTGATTCATTTTCTTGGTGTGACAAATTTCACTCTCATATCTCAAATCCTTTAAGAATTAAGCTTGTTTTCAACTGAATAAGTTTGTTTCTATAGTACACTATAGGATTGTACCTTTTTCCTTCATTTTTGCTAATATTCTGCAATTATTCTGTCAAATATGACTGTTTTTTGTGATTGTTTTTGGCCTCAGCCTGGTATGTTATAGGTAAATAGTTTCCTAACTCGACTGTTAAAGTGTTTTAGTTGGTCAAATATATACGTATAGCACATTATATTGTATTTTAACTTTATAATACAATTTGGTTGCATTTTGTCAACATTAAATTCATAAATATTACAATATTATAGGTCCATCACATGTTTTCAGTTATACGGTTTTTGGCTATTTTAATTGATTTCTAATCACTTTACAGCTTTCTCTAATTACGATAATTTGTTCGTCGTTGTCTACTTGAAATTCTCATATAGTTTTTATATTAATTCTATAATAATTAATTTTCACATAAAATCTGAGTGATTGGACTCAGCTCTTAAACATAGATTTTTTGTCTCAACCTTTATATATTTTTATTTTAACTTACATCCTTTTTAATAATGTATTTAAATCATTTAATACATTTATTTTTTTTATATTACAAAGTATAATAATGGATCTCGTCCATTAATTCACAATAAACAGTTTTTTATACTCTATTCAGAGTTACATTTCTTAATAAGTAATGACCTCATTTTGGTTATTTCTGAGATTATCTGTCTCTGTTATAGTATATTGTTAGTTTTACACTGTTCTTCACTTAAATAATATATATGGGGTTTGAGTCTTAGTCATAGTCTCGTCGTTTTTTCATGTTAATGATATTAATTACCGGACAATATTACAAAATGATAAATTACTATGCAAATAATTTCCTTTATGGAACGTTCTGTGACGTTACATATGCCTCTCCGTTAAAATTGATAATTTGGGAAAAACATTTCTTCAGTTTTGATGAAATTATCTTTTGTATATTAACCTTCTATTAGCTTCTTTATATTTCATTCTTTTATCTTATAATTAAATTCCTGTACTACTCCTTTAATTTATTAATCCATCTCATTATTCATATCTCATTCTTTATCGTATCTCCTTTTCCTTTCCTTTTACCTTGATGTTATTTATTTAATCTTTGATATAACTCCCTAACAATTCCCTAACTTTTATAGCGGGTTCGAAGTCAGAGTGGCTCGCTGTGGCATACATTCTCCGCTCTTCCCTAACTATAATTACTGAAATCAGAGGCAACACATCTCTGTTCAGAAAGTATATAAGACGTACTTATAATTGCACTTTCGTAACAAATAATAATAATAAAAAATATAATATTCAAAGATCATAGGCTCCTACACATAAATTCCCTTTCTTAAACTCTTCTGATTATTTCTCAATTATATTAATATATCGTTCTCCGCAGGTAAAATTATCTTTTAAAATCATTCAATGTTAATAGCTATATTTATAGATTCATCATTACCTCCTTATGTAACACACTTTTCCTTTTTTCTTTCCTTTTTTTTCCATTTATCATTTTCTTTTAGTATCAGTTATATGACAGTATTTCTCCTCCTTAATACTGGATTACATGAACTTTCCTTTTTCTCCTTCTCTATGTACGGGTAAGTTGGTAAATATACGTTGACTTGGCTATTAGAAATAAATTTATATCTTACATATATTTTTGCCTTTGGTGGAAGGTGTCCTTCTCGTATTTTTATTTTTATTAATAATCTTCTCTCCCTCTATAAGTACGGGTAAGTTGGTAAATATACGTTGACTTGTATTTTTATTCATGGTACTTTCTCAATGACGCTGGATTTGACTTGTGTTTTTATTCATGGTACCTTCTCAATGACGCTTGATTATATGTACCCTTTACTTTGTTACTAACAGTGTCTGTTACCTCGTATGCATTGTTTTCATTGTCTTTCGTAAATGTAAAAGGTCCTGTATATAAAAGTAACAATTTTTTCGTTATGCCTTGTATAGTACTGGGCAATTCTCTATTCCGGACTAACACCTTTTCTCCTACCTTATACTTAATTGCCTTTGGTTGGGATTGGATATATTTCTTCCGTTGTTGTTCCGTTTTTTCTAACACTCTATTATAAAATGTGGTTCCTTCAACGTGATGATTGTATTATGATAGGATAAATTGAATGATCATCTGTCTCATCTGCCCGGTCTCCCGGAACATTGGGTTGCTGACGTGTTTGTGGTTCCTGTCTAACCTCGGGGTTACCACTACTTGGTTGGCTATTTGTTGTATTACTCTGGTTACCTTGCGTCTGCTGTGGGTAATACATGTAAGTCGGTAAATTGGGTTGATATGGTCGTTGACTATTGGCCATCATATAGTATACCTGGGGTCTATACTCCTGATTCCTCCTATCACCTCTTCCTTGATTACCTCCGTTTCGATAATTATTTCCTTGGTTATAATTCCTATTGTAACTATTTTCGGGGTAATTGTTTCGGTTTGGTCCCGGATGGTTACGGTTATTTGGACCTTGATTATTGTTATTTCGGCTATTTAGTAAGGTGCTATTGTTCTGGCTATTCGGGTTAAAATTATTACCATTTCCACCTCCATTCCGGTTTGGTCCGCTGTTACTATTATTATAGTCTACTTTACGACTGGGGGGTTGGTAGTCTTGGAAACTCCCAGCAGACTCACAGTTTTCTAATAGCTTAGCTAGATCAGTAATTTTACTAAGTTGTTGGTACAATTGGGCATCTTTAATACCGTAGCTATAATGTCCATCTAACTGTCTCACCAAACATTTTTCCGGGATTGGCGGTATTAACTTTCGTGCCAAACATATCTTTCCCAGGAAATAAGATGTTGGGGATTGTCCATTGGACGCGTCGTATTTCCCGTAGAATATGTCCATTCTTACTTTGTTTTGCGCTGATTCTGACCAATACTTTTCTTTGAATTTTCGTTTGAATTCGACTAAGTTTGTTATTTCGGGTGGTACCGCTATCCACCAATTATCCCTCGTATTTCGAAACGTTTCGTCTAACATCTCCCTTATTCTATCCCATCTTGTTTCCCTATTCCTTTCAATGAACTCCTCCATCCTCTCTAAGAATTTCATAGGGTTCCGGCGATAATTTTTTTTGAAGTTAATTACCTCCCTGTTCTCGCTATGACAGGTATGGGTATTCAATATCGGTGTGTCCCTCAGCGCTATAATCTTTCCTGCAGGTTTTTCTCCCTCTGATCTATTTCCTGTATGTTATTTCTATTAGTTTTTATTTGCTCGTCCAACCTGTTAGCTATGTCATACGTTCTCTGTATTCTCTCGCTAACGTCTTTCCGGACTTCTCCTACCTCCTGCATGATTTCGTCTCGGTTTTGTCTTACTTTGTTATCAAGTGTTCGAACGTCTTGTTTTGTCTCTACGGTTCTTTCCTCTATTGTTTCAAAACGGGTATTACTGCCTTCCTGCAACCTTTATAACTGTTTCTCCATTGTCTCGACCTTCCTGTCACTGTCGATTTTACTATCATCGATCTTTTTGTTTACTGTTTCGTAATTGGCGCTAATTTTTTTTTTTTTAGGGACTCTATATATTTTGTATTTTCCTCCTGAAATATCTCCTGCTTTTTCCCATTGTCATCGATCTTATCGGTTATATACTCCCTTAAAAATTCTATATTTTTGTTTTTTTCCTCTTCCAGGGATTCTATACTTTTATTTATTTCCACCCTATCTTCCTGTCTATTCTTATTATTCTCCTCCTTATCTTCCTGTCTATTTTTATAATTCTCCTCCTTATCTTCCTGTCTATTTTTATTATTATCCTCCTTCAGGGATTCTGTATTTTTGTTCATGATTTCTTCCATTCTTTGTAACATCATCATTATTACATTCATGTCGACGCTCCCTGTTATTTTTTCTGGTTCGGGTTTCTCGGTTTGGTCTTCCATTTGCATGGGTCCTTCTCCCGTTTGTTCCTCTAGTTCATCTCCCTTTTGTATTGGTCTTCCGATCTCTAGTGTGGGCGGTTCTATTTCTATTTCCTCGACATGTACTGCCTCTCCATCTTCCACACTTAATTCGAGTTCTACATTTTTCTTCACCTTTTTTCCTTTTGGTAGCGGCATCTTGATTTGTTGATAGTTGCCGGGCTTGTTCCTTTCCTTTCAAGCCCCACGTTGGGCGCCAATTTATAACATACAGAAATTGTACCTTTCTTTAAATGTTGTTTGTATTGTTATATGTCGTGTGTTACACCCCGCGCCTTTTTGATACTTACTGATGACTGGTTCCTCTGCGATGATGTCGTCCTGCAAAACAACTTAAGCTACTATGTGTATGTGGGCGCCACTTGGATTTTTTGTTCCAAGAATTTATTATTATTATTATTAAAATTAAATTTTGATTTCTTAGTTGTTAAATTAATTCTATGAAAAAATGTGAACAAGACAGTTTGAATTTGAAAATATCGTATGTTTAATGAACCTTAAAAACCGTCTGAAGGACTGACACTCGTATGAAATAAAATTGTAGAGTTACAAAAAAGTATTATTGACAAGTTTTTTCAATCAAGTATCGGCTAATAAATATTTTATTTACTCAGTTGAAAAGCATGAGTTTAGTGTATGAAAAATCTTTATGCTCAGGACGTGATTCCTTTGAACTACCAAGACAAATCAATAGGATGCTTTACAAAAATTGTGTGATTTGAAGGTGTGTGACATGTGTAGTACAACTGTGCGACAAATGATACCAGGTAAAAATGACTTTAACTTTTGAACAACTCACGTTCCGGAGGGTAATTATTTCTTGCACTAGACACTTCTCTTGGGGACGTTTTCAATCTTGCCTCTTCGTGTTAAAGTTCCTCGTTCACTGATAACTATTTGTAAGTCAAAATACGGTTTTCAAACTCCGCACGATTGAAATAAGTTTCGCACTGAATCTGTGCTTTGATTTCTGCCGGCGGTGATCAGCTGTCTGCGTGTTTTCTCGATTCGGCCGTCGCAGCGCTAGTTCCAGATTCAACGTTGAAAGGCTTGTGTCAGTAAATTGTTTGGGAATTTTGTCAAAGTCAATTTGTCTTAGCGAATACCAGCAGAATTGATTCTCTATTAAAATTTGGTCCTTTTCAGGGTCGCTAGTATTCTGGCTGCGTGCGTTCTATTAAATATGGCGTGTTGCTGCTCTATTCAACAACACGTTGGCGTATACTCCTTGTAGAGGTTAGTTCAGTCTTTTATCATGTACGGGAAAAGTCTTTCTGTGTTATCATGTCGAATTCTCGTTCTTCGGTTTCGCCTCGGATGTGATGATCAGTTTCGTGGGTGATGTGTCTCTTCTGGATTCAAAGCATAAAGTGTTTTTTGGTCAAATTTCGTCTTCCTTTTATACTCTGTAAGGTGCATTGTTTTAATTTTTGACATGAACTTCCGGTGTATTTGTGTAAAAATTCCTTCTAGAACGTTCGAGGATAATCAAATGGAACATCATGGACAAAATTTGACTTCCGTAGAAGCTTTACAACAAAAACTTCTTATTCTTCACACTAAAGGATATTACTGAAATTATTCTAGTATTTGTCAAACAATTTTACATAACTACTTACAATCTGCATGCCATTACTATTTTTGGATTCTCTGCTTTCAACTGAATCTAATGATACTAATTACAATTGGTTTTTAACAAACTATCTCTAATAATATAATATAAAATACAATTCTTACCTTGGAATATTTTCACAAAATTCCAATTTTTTACTTATAAAAATGTTGTGAAGTTGTTTGGTTCTTGCTACAACATTAATGCATAACATAATTATCTTTCTATAACAAAATAAACAAATATTAACACATATAACATATAAATAAGTTCAGTTTTGTATAGGCCTTACATATGGCCTATGTTTTTTGTCATTGGTTCTTTACAATAATTTGTCTTTTTTCGGTATCATATATGGGATTTTTCGGGTATTCACTGAGAGTTTGTTATATTGTTTATCCTTGGTAATACCTGGTTTATCCTGATACATATTATTTTTACTGTAAGATTACTTAGCATCATATTGGTTTGCATAAGTGATTCATTTTCTTGGTGTGACAAATTTCACTCTCATATCTCAAATCCTTTAAGAATTAAGCTTGTTTTCAACTGAGTAAGTTTGTTTCTATAGTACACTATAGGATTGTACCTTTTTCCTTCATTTTTGCTAATATTCTGCAATTATTCTGTCAAATATGACTGTTTTTTGTGATTGTTTTTGGCCTCAGCCTGGTATGGTATAGGTAAATAGTTTCCTAACTCGACTGTTAAAGAGTTTTAGTTGGTCAAATATATAAGTATAGTCACATTATATTGTATTTCAACTTTATAATACAACTTGGTTGCATTTTGCCAACATTAAATTCATAAATATTACAATATTTTAGGTCCATCACATGTTTTCAGTTAATACAGTTTTGGCTATTTTAATTGATTTCTAATCACTTTACAACTTTCTCTATTTACGATAATTTGTTCGTCTTTGTCTACTTGACATTCACATATAGTTTTTATATTAATTCTATAATAATTAATTTTCACATAAAATCTGAGTGATTGGACTCAGCTCTTAAACACAGATTTTTTGTCTCAACCTTTATATATTTTTATTTTAACTTACATCCTTTTAATAATGTATTTAAATCTTTTAATAAATTTATTTTTTTTATATTACAAAGTATAATAATGGATCTCGTCCATTAATTCACAATAAACAGTTTTTTATACTCTATTCAGAGTTACATTTCTTAATAAGTAATGGCCTCATTTTGGTTATTTCTGAGATTATCTGTCTCTCTTATAATATATTATTAGTTTTACA
Source organism: Magicicada septendecula (assembly GCA_034769895.1). Taxonomy (NCBI): domain Eukaryota; kingdom Metazoa; phylum Arthropoda; class Insecta; order Hemiptera; family Cicadidae; genus Magicicada; species Magicicada septendecula. Next base: position 331,125,723 of record CM068375.1, read on the forward strand.
CTGTTCTTCACTTAAATAATATATATGGGGTTTGAGTCTTAGTCATAGTCTCGTCGTTTATTCATGTTAATGATATTAATTATCGGACAATATTACAAAATCATAAATTACTATGCAAATAATTTCATTTATGGAACGTTCTGTGACGTTACATATGCCTCTCCGTTAAAATTGATAATTTGGGAAAAACATTTCTTCTGTTTTGATGAAATTATCTTTTGTATATTATCCTTCTATTAGCTTCTTTATATTTCATTCTTTTATCTTATAATTAAATTCATGTACTACTCCTTTAATTTATTAATCCATCTCATTATTCATATCTCATTCTTTATCGTATCTCCTTTTCCTTTCCTTTTACCTTGATGTTATTTATTTAATCTTTGATATAACTCCCTAACAATTCCCTAACTTTTATAGCGGGTTCGAAGTCAGAGTGGCTCGCTGTGGCATACATTCTCCGCCCTTCCCTAAATATAATTACTGAAATCAGAGGCAACACATCTCTGTTCAGAAAGTATATAAGACGTACTTATAATTGCACTTTCGTAACAAATAATAATAATAAAAAATATAATATTCAAAGATCATAGGCTCCTACACATAAATTCCCTTTCTTAAACTCTTCTGATTATTTCTCAATTATATTAATATATCGTTCTCCGCAGGTAAAATTATCTTTTAAAATCATTCAATGTTAATAGCTATATTTATAGATTCATCGTTATCTCCTTATGTAACACACTTTTCCTTTTTTCTTTCCTTTTTTTCCATTTATCATTTTCTTTTAGTATCAGTTATATGACAGTATTTCTCCTCCTTAATTATGTCCTTTCCTTCTTTCCTTTTTCTCCTTCTCTATGTACGGGTAAGATGGTAAATATACGTTGACTTGGCTATTAGAAATAAATTTATATCTTACATATATTTTGCCTTTGGTGGAAGGTGTCTTTCTCGTATTTTTATTTTTATTAATAATCTTCTCTCCTTCTATAAGTACGGGTAAGTTGGTAGATATACGTTGACTTGTATTTTTATTCATGGTACTTTCTCAATGACGCTGGATTTGACTAGTGTTTTTATTCATGGTACCTTCTCAATGACGCTTGCTTATATGTACCCTTTACTTTGTTACTAACAGTGTCTGTTACTTCGTATTTATTGTTTTCATTGTCTTTCGTAATTGTAAAAGGTTCTGTATATAAAAGTAACAATTTTTTCGTTATGCCTTGTATAGTACTGGGCAATTCTCTATTCCGGACTAACACATTTTCTCCTACCTTATACTTAATTGCCTTTGGTTGGGATTGAATATATTTCTTCCGTTGTTGTTCCATTTTTTCTAACACTCTATTATAAAATTTGGTTCCTTCAACGTGATGATTGTATTTTGATAGGATAAATTAAATGATCATCTGTCTCATCTGCCCGGTCTCCCGGAACATTGGGTTGCTGACGTGTTTGTGGTTCCTGTCTAACCTCGGGGTTACCACTACTTGGTTGGCTATTTGTTGTATTACTCTGGTTACCTTGCGTCTGCTGTGGGTAATACATGTAAGTCGGTAAATTGGGTTGATATGGTCGTTGACTATTGGCCATCATATAGTATACCTGGGGTCTATACTCCTGATTCCTCCTATCACCTCTTCCTTGATTACCTCCGTTTCGATAATTATTTCCCTGACTATAATTATTCCCTCTATAATTATTGCCGCGATAACTATTTCCTTGGTTATAATTCCTATTGTAATTATTTTCGGGGTAATTGTTTCGGTTTGGTCCCGGATGGTTACGGTTATTTGGACCTTGATTATTGTTATTTCGGCTATTTAGTGGGGTGTTATTGTTCAGGCTATTCGGGTTAAAATTATTACCATTTCCACCTCCATTGCGGTTTGGTCAGTTGTTACAATTATTATAGTCTACTTTACGACTGGGGGGTTGGTAGTCTTGGAACCTTCCAGCAGACTCACAGTTTTCTAATAGCTTAGCTAGATCAGTAATTTTACTAAGTTGTTGGTACAATTGGGCATCTTTAATACCGTAGCTATAATGTCCATCTAAATGTCTCACCAAACATTTTTCCGGGATTGGCGGTATTAACTTTCGTGCCAAACATATATTTCCCAGGAAATAAGATGTTGGGGATTGTCCATGGACGCGTCGTATTCCCCGTAGAATATGTCCATTCTTACTTTGTTTTGCGCTGTTTCTGACCAATACTTTTCTTTAAATTTTCGTTTGAATTCGACTAAGTTTGTTATTTCGGGTCGTACCGCTATCCACCAATTATCCCACGTATTTCGATACGTTTCGTTTAACATCTCCCTTATTCTATCCCATCTTGTTTCCCTATTCCTTTCAATGAACTCTTCCATCCTCTCTAAGAATTCCATAGGGTTCCGGCGATAATTTTGTAAGTTAATTACCTCCCTGTTCTCGCTATGACACGTATGGGTATTCAATATCGGTGTGTCCCTCAGCGCTATAATCTTTCCTGCAGGTTTTTCTCCCTCTGATCTATTTCCTGTATGTTATTTCTATTAGTTTTTATTTGCTCGTCCAACCTGTTAGCTATGTCATACGTTCTCTGTATTCTCTCGCTAACGTCTTTCCGGACTTCTCCTACCTCCTGCATGATTTCGTCTCGGTTTTGTCTTACTTTGTTATTAAGTGTTCGAACGTCTTGTTTTGTCTCTACGGTTCTTTCCTCTATTGTTTCAAAACGGGTATTATTGCCTTCCTGCAACCTTTATAACTGTTTCTCCATTGTCTCGACCTTCCTGTCACTGTCGATTTTACTATCATCGATCTTTTTGTTTACTGTTTCGTAATTGGCGCTAATTTTTTTTTTTTTAGGGACTCTATACATTTTGTATTTTCCTCCTGAAATATCTCCTGCTTTTTTTCATTGTCATCGATCTTATCGGTTATATACTCCCTTAAATATTCTATATTTTCGTTTTTTTCCTCTTCCAGGGATTCTATACTTTTATTTATTTCCACCCTGTCTTCCTGTCTATTATTATTATTCTCCTCCTTATCTTCCTGTCTATTTTTATTATTCTCCTCCTTATCTTCCTGTCTATTTTTATTATTATCCTCCTTCAGGGATTCTGTATTTTTGTTCATGATTTCTTCCATTCTTTGTAACATCATCATTATTACATTCATCTCGACGCTCCCTGTTATTTCTTCTGGTTCGAGTTTCTCGGTTTCGTCTTCCATTTGCATGAGTCCTTCTCCCGTTTGTACCTCTAGTTCATCTCCCGTTTGTATTGGTCTTCCGATCTCTAGTGTGAGCGGTTCTATTTCTATTTCCTCGACATGTACTGCCTCTCCATCTTCCACACTTAATTCGGGTTCTACATTTTTCTTCACCTTTTTTCCTTTTGGTAGCGGCATCTTGATTTGTTGATAGTTGCCGGGCTTGTTCCTTTCCTTTCAAGCCCCACGTTGGGCGCCAATTTATAACATACAGAAATTGTACCTTTCTTTAAATGTTGTTTGTATTGTTATATGTCGTGTGTTACACCCCGCGCCCTTTTGATACTTACTGATGACTGGTTCCTCTGCGATGATGTCGTCCTGCAAAACAACTTAAGCTACTATGTGTATGTGGGCGCCACTTGGATTTTTTGTTCCAAGAATTTATTATTATTTTTATTAAAATTAAATTTTGATTTCTTAGTTGTTAAATTAATTCTATGAAAAAATGTGAACAAGACAGTTTGAATTTGAAAATATCGTATGTTTAATGAACCTTAAAAATCGTCTGAAGGACTGACACTCGTATGAAATAAAATTATAGAGTTACAAAAAAGTATTATTGACAAGTTTTTTCAATCAAGTATCGGCTAATAAATATTTTATTTACTCAGTTGAAAAGCATGAGTTTAGTGTATGAAAAATCTTTATGCTCAGGACGTGATTCCTTTGAACTACCAAGACAAATCAATAGGATGCTTTACAAAAATTGTGTGATTTGAAGGTGTGTGACATGTGTAGTACAACTGTGCGACAAATGATACCAGGTAAAAATGACTTTAAATTTTGAACAACTCACGTTCCGGAGGGTAATTATTTCTTGCACTGGACACTTCTCTTGGGGACGTTTTCAATCTTGCCTCTTCGTGTTAAGGTTCCTCGTGCACTGATAATTATTTGTAAGTCAAAATACGGTTTTTAAAACTCCGCACGATTGAAATAAGTTTCGCACTGAATCTGTGCTTTGATTTCTGCCGGCGGTGATCAGCTGTCTGCGTGTTTTCTCGATTCGGCCGTCGCAGCGCTAGTTCCAGATTCAACGTTGAAAGGCTTGTGTCAGTAAATTGTTTGGGAATTTTGTCAAAGTCAGTTTGTCTTAGCGAATACCAGCAGAATTGATTCTCTATTAAAATTTGGTCCTTTTCAGGGTCGCTAGTATTCTGGCTGCGTGCGTTCTATTAAATATGGCGTGTTGCTGCTCTATTCAACAACACGTTGGCGTATACTCCTTGTAGAGGTTAGTTCAGTCTTTTATCATGTACGGGAAAAGTCTTTCTGTGTTATCATGTCGAATTCTCGTTCTTCGGTTTCGCCTCGGATGTGATGAGCAGTTTCGTGGGTGATGTGTCTCTTCTGGATTCAAAGCATAAAGTGTTTTTTGGTCAAATTTCGTCTTCCTTTTATACTCTGTAAGGGGCATTGTTTTAATTTTTTGACATGAACGTCCGGTGTATTTGTGTAAAAATTACTTCTAGAACGTTCGAGAATAATCAAATGCAACATCATGGACAAAATTTGACTTCCGTAGAAGCTTTACAACAAAAACTTCTTATTCTTCACACTTAAGGATATTACTGAAATTATTCTAGTATTTGTCAAACAATTTTACATAACTACTTACAATCTGCATGCCATTACTGTTTTTGGATTCTCTGCTTTCAACTGAATCTAGTGATACTAATTACAATTGGTTTTTAACAAACTATCTCTAATAATATAATATAAAATACAATTCTTACCTTGTAATATTTTTAAAAAATTCCAATTTTCTACTTATAAAAATGTTGTGAAGTTGTTTGGTTCCTGCTACAACATTAATGCATAACATAATTATCTTTCTATAACAAAATAATCAAATATTAACACATATAACATATAAATAAGTTCAGTTTTGTATAGGCCTTACATATAGCCTATGTTTTTTGTCATTGGTTCTTTACAATAATTTGTCTGTTTTCGGTATCATATATGGGATTTTTCGGGTATTCACTGAGAGTTTGTTATATTGTTTATCCTTGGTAATACCTGGTTTATCCTGATACATATTATTTTTACTGTAAGATTACTTAGCATCATATTGGTTTGCATAAGTGATTCATTTTCTTGGTGTGACAAATTTCACTCTCATATCTCAAATCCTTTAAGAATTAAGCTTGTTTTCAACTGAGTAAGTTTGTTTCTATAGTACACTATAGGATTGTACCTTTTTCCTTCATTTTTGCTAATATTCTGCAATTATTCTGTCAAATATGACTGTTTTTTGTGATTGTTTTTGGCCTCAGCCTGGTATGGTATAGGTAAATAGTTTCCTAACTCGACTGTTAAAGTGTTTTAGTTGGTCAAATATATAAGTATAGTCACATTATATTGTATTTCAACTTTATAATACAACTTGGTTGCATTTTGCCAACATTAAATTCATAAATATTACAATACTTTAGGTCCATCACATGTTTTCAGTTAATACAGTCTTGGCTATTTTAATTGATTTCTAATCACTTTACAACTTTCTCTATTTACGATAATTTGTTCGTCTTTGTCTACTTGACATTCACATATAGTTTTTATATTAATTCTATAATAATTAATTTTCACATAAAATCTGAGTGATTGGACTCAGCTCTTAAACACAGATTTTTTGTCTCAACCTTTATATATTTTTATTTTAACATACATCCTTTTAATAATGTATTTAAATCTTTTAATAAATTTATTTTTTTTATATTACAAAGTATAATAATGGATCTCGTCCATTAATTCACAATAAACAGTTTTTTATACTCTATTCAGAGTTACATTTCTTAATAAGTAATAGCCTCATTTTGGTTATTTCTGAGATTATCTGTCTCTCTTATAATATATTATTAGTTTTACACTGTTCTTCACTTAAATAATATATATGGGGTTTGAGTCTTAGTCATAGTCTCGTCGTTTATTCATGTTAATGATATTAATTATCGGACAATATTACAAAATGATAAATTACTATGCAAATAATTTCCTTTATGGAACGTTCTGTGACGTTACATATGCCTCTCCGTTAAAATTGATAATTTGGGAAAAACATTTCTTCAGTTTTGATGAAATTATCTTTTGTATATTAACCTTCTATTAGCTTCTTTATATTTCATTCTTTTATCTTATAATTAAATTCATGTACTACTTCTTTAATTTATTAATCCATCTCATTATTCATATCTCATTCTTTATCGTATCTCCTTTTCCTTTCCTTTTACCTTGATGTTATTTATTTAATCTTTGATATAACTCCCTAACAATTCCCTAACTTTTATAGCGGGTTCGAAGTCAGAGTGGCTCGCTGTGGCATACATTCTCCGCCCTTCCCTAACTATAATTACTGAAATCAGAGGCAACACATCTCTGTTCAGAAAGTATATAAGACGTACTTATAATTGCACTTTCGTAACAAATAATAATAATAAAAAATATAATATTCAAAGATCATAGGCTCCTACACATAAATTCCCATTCTTAAACTCTTCTGATTATTTCTCAATTATATTAATATATCGTTCTCCGCAGGTAAAATTATCTTTTAAAATCATTCAATGTTAATAGCTATATTTATAGATTCTTCATTATCTCCTTATGTAACACACTTTTCCTTTTTTTCCATTTATCATTTTCTTTTAGTATCAGTTATATGACAGTATTTCTCCTCCTTAATTATGTCCTTTCCTTCTTTCCTTTTTCTCCTTCTCTATGTACGGGAAATTTGGTAATTATACGTTGACTTGGCTATTGGAAATAAATTTATACCTTACATATATTTTTGCCTTTGGTGGAAGGTGTAATTCTCGTATTTTTATTTTTATTAATAATCTTCTCTCCTTCTATAAGTACGGGTAAGTTGGTAAATATACGTTGACTTGTATTTTTATTCATGGAACTTTCTCAATGACGCTGGATTTGACTTGTGTTTTTATTCATGGTACCTTCTCAATGACGCTTGATTATATGTACCCTTTACTTTGTTACTAACAGCGTCTGTTACCTCGTATGTATTGTTTTCATTGTCTTTCGTAATTGGAAAAGGTCCTGTATAAAAAGTAACAATGTTTTCGTTATGCCTTGTATAGTACTGGGCAATTCTCTATTCCGGACTAACACCTTTTCTCCTACCTTATACTTAATTGCCTTTGGTTGGGATTGAATATATTTCTTCCGTTGTTGTTCCGTTTTTTCTAACACTCTATTATAAAATTTGGTTCCTTCAACGTGATGATTGTATTATGATAGGATAAATTGAATGATCATCTGTCTCATCTGCCCGGTCTCCCGGAACATTGCGTTGCTGACGTGTTTGTGGTTCCTGTCTAACCTCGGGGTTACCACTACTTGGTTGGCTATTTGTTGTATTACTCTGGTTACCTTGCGTCTGCTGTGGGTAATACATGTAAGTCGGTAAATTGGGTTGATATGGTCGTTGACTATTGGCCATCATATAGTTTACCTGGGGTCTATATTCCTGATTCCTCCTATCACCTCCTCCTTGATTACCTCCGTTTCGATAATTATTTCCCTGACTATAATTATTCCCTCTATAATTATTGCCGCGATAACTATTTCCTTGGTTATAATTCCTATTGTAATTATTTTCGGGGTAATTGTTTCGGTTTGGTCCCGGATGGTTACGGTTATTTGGACCTTGATTATTGTTATTTCGGCTATTTAGTGGGGTGCTATTGTTCTGGCTATTCGGGTTAAAATTATTACCATTTCCACCTCCATTCCGGTTTGGTCCGTTGTTACTATTATTATAGTCTACTTTACGACTGGGGGGTTGGTAGTCTTGGAACCTTCCAGCAGACTCACAGTTTTCTAATAGCTTAGCTAGATCAGTAATTTTACTAAGTTGTTGGTACAATTGGGCATCTTTAATACCGTAGCTATAATGTCCATCTAACTGTCTCACCAAATATTCTTCCGGGATTGGCGGTATTAACTTTCGTGCCAAACATATATTTCCCAGGAAATAAGATGTTGGGGATTGTCCATTGGACGCTTGGAATTGGCGTTCGAATTGGACGCTTTTTCTTTGAATTGGCGTTTGAATTCGACTAAGTTTGTTATTTCGGGTCGTACCGCTATCCACCAATTATCCCTCGTATTTCGAAACGTTTCGTCTAACATCTCCCTTATTCTATCCCATCTTGTTTCCTTATTCCTTTCAATGAATTCTTCCATCCTCTCTAAGAATTCCATAGGGTTCCGGCGATAATTTTGGAAGTTAATTACCTCCCTGTTCTCGCTATGACACGTATGGGTATTCAATATCGGTGTGTCCCCCAGCGCTTCTAATCTTTCCTGCAGGTTTTTCTCCCTCTGATCTATTTCCTGTATGTTATTTCTATTAGTTTTTATTTGCTCGTCCAACCTGTTAGCTATGTCATACGTTCTCTGTATTCTCTCGCTAACGTTTTTCCGGACTTCTCCTACTTCCTGCATGATTTCGTCTCGGTTTTGTCTTACTTTGTTATCAAGAGTTCGAACGTCTTGTTTTGTCTCTACGGTTCTTTTCTCTATTGTTTCAAAACGGGTATTATTGCCTTCCTGCAACCTTTATAACTGTTTCTCCATTGTCTCGACCTTCCTGTCACTGTCGATTTTACTATCATCGATCTTTTTGTTTACTGTTTCGTAAATGGCGCTAATTTCCTTTTTTAGGGATTTTATATATTTTTTATTTTCCTCCTGAAATATCTCCAGCTCTTTCCCATTGTCATCGACCTTATCGGTTATATACTCCCTTAAAAATTCTATATTTTTGTTTGTTTCCTCTTTCAGAGATTATATACTTTTATTTTTTTCCGCCCTATCTTCCTGTCTACTCTTATTATTCTCCTCCTTATCTTCCTGTCTATTTTTATTATTCTCCTCCTTTTCTTCCTGTCTATTTTTATTATTATCCTCCTTCAGGGATTCTGTATTTTTGTTCATGGTTTCTTCCATTCTTTGTAACATCATCATTATTACATTCATGTCGACGCTCCCTGTTATTTTTTCTGGTTCGGGTTTCTCGGTTTGGTCTTCCATTTGCATGGGTCCTTCTCCCGTTTGTTCCTCCAGTTCATCTCCCGTTTGTATTGGTCTTTCGATCTCTAGTGTGGGCGGTTCTATTTCTATTTCCTCGACTTGGACTGCCTCTCCATCTTCCACTCTTAATTCGGGTTCTACATTTTTCTTCACCTTTTTTCCTTATGGTAGCGGCATCTTGATTTGTTGATAGTTGCCGGGCTTGTTCCTTTCCTTTCAAGCCCCACGCTGGGCGCCAATTTATAACATAGAGAAATTGTACCTTTCTTTAAATGTTGTTTGTATTGTTATATGTCGAGTGTTACACCCCGCGCCCTTTTGATACTTACTGGTGACTGGTTCCTCTGCGATGATGTCGTCCTGAAAACAACTTAAGCTACTATGTGGATGTGGGCGCCACTTGGATTTTTTGTTCCAAGAATTTATTATTATTATTATTATTATTATTAAAATTAAATTTTGATTTCTTAGTTGTTAAATTAATTCTATGAAAAAATGTGAACAAGACAGTTTGAATTTGAAAATAACGTATCTTTAATGAACCTTAAAAATCGTCTGAAGGACTGACACTCGTATTAAAAAAAATTGCAGAGTTACAAAAAATTATTATTGACAAGTTTTTTCAATCAAGTATCGGCTAATAAATATTTTATTTACTCAGTTGAAAAGCATGAGTTTAGTGTATGAAAAATCTTTATGCTCAGGACGTGATTCCTTTTAACTACCAAGACAAATCAATAGGATGCTTTACAAAAATTGTGTGATTTGAAGGTGTGTGACATGTGTAGTACAACTGTGCGACAAATGATACCAGGTAAAAATGACTTTAATTTTTGAACAACTCACGTTCCGGAGGGTAATTATTTCTTGCACTGGACACTTCTCTTGGGGACGTTTTCAATCTTGCCTCTTCGTGTTAACGTTCCTCGTGCACTGATAATTATTTGTAAGTCAAAATACGGTTTTTAAAACTCTGCACGATTGAAATAAGTTTCGCACTGGATCTGTGCTTTGAATTCTGCCGGCGGTGATCAGCTGTCTGCGTGTTTTCTCGATTCGGCCGTCGCAGCGCTAGTTCCAGATTCAACGTTGAAAGGCTTGTGTCAGTAAATTGTTTGGGAATTTTGTCAAAGTCAGTTTGTCTTAGCGAATACCAGCAGAATTGATTCTCTATTAAAATTTGGTCCTTTTCAGGGTCGCTAGTATTCTGGCTGCGTGCGTTCTATTAAATATGACGTGTTGCTGCTCTATTCAACAACACGCTGGCGTATACTCCTTGTAGAGGTTAGTTCAGTCTTTTGTCATGTACGAAAAAAGTCTTTCTGTGTTATCATGTCGAATTCTCGTTCTTCGGTTTCGCCTCGGATGTGATGATCAGTTTCGTGGGTGATGTGTCTCTTCTGGATTCAAAGCATAAAGTGATTTTTGGTCAAATTTCGTCTTCCTTTTATACCCTGTAAGGGGCATTGTTTTAATTTTTTGACATGAACTTCCGGTGTATTTGTGTAAAAATTACTTCTAGAACGTTCGAGAATAATCAAATGGAACATCATGGACAAATTTGACTTCCGTAGAAGCTTTAAAACAAAAACTTCTTATTCTTCATACTAAAGATATTACTGAAATTATTCTAGTATTTGTCAAACAATTTTACATAACTACTTACAATCTGCATGCCATTACTATTTTTGGATTCTCTGCTTTCAACTGAATCTAATGATACTAATTACAATTGGTTTTGAACAAACTATCTCTAATAAAATAACATAAAATACAATTTATACCTTGGAATGTTTTCACAAAATTCCAAATTTCTACTTATAAAAATGTTGTGAAGTTGTTTGGTTCTTGCTACAACATTAATGCATAACATAATTATCTTTTTATAAAAAAATAAACAAATATTAATACATATAACATATAAATAAATTCAGTTTTGTATAGGCCTTACATATGGCCTATGTTTTTTGTCACTGGTTCTTTACAATTATTTGTCTTTTTTCGGTATCATATATGGGATTTTTCGGGTATTCGCTGAGAATTTGTTATATTGTTTATCCTCGGTAATACCTGGTTTATCCTGATACATATTATTTTTACTGTAAGATTACTTAGCATCACATTGGTTTGCATAAGTGATTCATTTCCTTGGTGTGACAAATTTCACACTCATATCTCAAATCCTTTAAGAATTAAGCTTGTTTTCAACTGAGTAAGTTTGTTTCTATAGTACACTATAGGAGTGTACCTTTTTCCTTCATTTTTGCTAATATTCTGCAATTATTCTGTCAAATATGACTGTGTTTTGTGATTGTTTTTGGCCTCAGCCTGGTATGGTATAGGTGAATAGTTTCCTAACTCGACTGTTAAAGTGTTTTAGTTGGTCAAATATATAAGTATAGTCACATTATGTTGTGTTTCAACTTTATAATACAATTTGGTTGCATTTTGTCAACATTAAATTCATAAATATTACAATATTATAGGTCCATCACATGTTTTCAGTTAATACAGTTTTTGGCTATTTTAATTGATTTCTAATCACTTTACAACTTTCTCTATTTACGATAATTTGTTCGTCTTTGTCTACTTGACATTCACATATAGTTTTTATATTAATTCTATAATAATTAATTTTCACATAAAATCTGAGTGATTGGACTCAGCTCTTAAACATAGATTTTTTGTCTCAACCTTTATATATTTTTATTTCAACTTACATCCTTTTTAATAATGTATTCAATCATTTAATACATTTATTTTATTACAAAGTACAAAATCCAAAATTTACAAAAGTACAAATTTTAATATTTACAAAGTATAATAATAGATCTCGTCCATTAATTCAAAATAAATAGTTTTTTATACTCTATTCAGAGTTAAATTTCTTAATAAGTAATGACCTCATTTTGGTTATTTCTGAGATTATCGGTCTCTCTTATAGTATATTATTAGTTTTACACTGTTAATCACATAATAATATATATGGGGTTTGAGTCTTAGTCATAGTCTCTTTGTTTTTTCATGTTAATGATATTAATTATCGGACAATAATACAAAAAGATAAATTACTATGCAAATAATTTCCTTTATGGAACGTTCTGTGACGTTACAGTGTATTCCTTGTAAACCTAGTCTTTCTCATCCACACATGTGTGCCAGTCACACACCCTATTTTAATAACACCTAATTAGTCCTGTGCAATTTAATTCTTAATCTTATCTATTTGTCTTCTATCATTTATTTCTTAATTGTGTTATAAATTATTTCTTCATTATCACATTTAATTTTAGTATTAATTAAATTGTCTAACCCTTTTTCTCTTTCTTTCAATATTTCTAACTCCTCCCTAAGCTTCCTTTCAACTGTGTTATTTACCACTTTTACAATTTCGTAGTCTTCCAAATGATTAACAAACTTATGGTTGTCTTCTATGAAATGTCTTGCATATTACCAATTCGTTGTTCTATTACCTTCTCCACATTTGTAGTCAGACAACCTGCATACGAGTTTTTGTCCTGTCTCACCTAGGTACACTTTGTTGCAGTCTTTACATTTTAATTTATAAATTACGCTTTTCTGTAATACTGGGATTTTTTCAATATTTGTATTCCTTATCTTACCAAGTACCGTTTCACATTTTTGAATAGCTATGTCTACTCCGTATTTATTAAAACATTTATAATTTGTCTAATATGTGAACCTATGTATGTCAATGACCCTGCCTAATCCTTTTGTTCTGGTTCTATTTTAGTTCTTTCTATGTTAACCCTTTTCATAACTTTATCCACTATGTTGGTGTTATAGCTATTATTCCTTACAATTCCCTTTATCGTTTTTAACTACCTATCTTTTAATTCGGTCTCTTTTAAACACTTCTGAGCTCTATAACAAAATTAATTGATTGCTGCCATTTTATATCTATAATGGTGGTAAGACTCTCTTGGTACAATTACATCCGAATACGATTCTTTCCTAAATATCCCAAACTGTAGTTTCTCATTATCTTTAATTTCTATGTTTAAATCTAAGTAATTTATTTTCTTACATCCTATCTCTTCTTTAAATTGTAAGTTTTAACCTTATTATTTACCTCATTTATAAACTCATGTTCTTCTTCTATGCTTCCTTCCCAAATTACTAATACATCGTCAACGTATATAGTCCATAATTTTATATTGTCTTTATACTTAGTGGAACTTATTAATTGATTTCCAAAATCGTTCATGTATATTTTTCAAGAATAGGGGATAATGAAGGCCCCATAAGTAATCGTTTTTTCTGTATATAAAACTAGTTATTAAACCTAAAATAGTTCTGATTTACACATTCTTTAATTACATTAATCAATTGCTTTTTATATCTGTATTCTCCCATATTGTTAAAGTTTATTAACTTAATAACTTTATTTCCTGTGATATTGGTAAACATGTCCTTAACATCCAGTGATATCAATTTTGTATTTCCTTTAATTCTAATATTTTCTATCAATTTTACATTATTCTCTATGTTGTATTTTGTCCCAAATTCATATTTCTCTTTCAGTACTCTGCTAACTTCCTTTGATAATTTATAAATAGGTGCATTAATAAAAGAAACATTCGGTGTAATTGGTTTTCCTTCTTTATGTCTCTTAACCTGACATTAAAATTTGGTGCTGTTGGATTACTTTCCAATAAATACTTTTCCTTATTTTCTTCTATAAATGTTATCTGTTTCATCATTTGTTTAATCCTTGACTGGTACTTACTTGTATAATCATACATTATTTCTTCATATGGTCCTTCACTTATAAATTCTTCCGTTTTCTTTATGTATTCGTCCATTCTCAGTAGTACCATTGTATTTGCTTTGTCTCCCCTCGTAACTACAATATCATTATTTTTTATTTTATTCTTTAGTTTAGTTACAGTAGAATTGATTTTTTGTTCACTTTTTGAATTAAACAATTTTTTCTTATATATCTTATCTACTACATTCCCTACTTCCCACCTTATTCTTTTTTTATCATTTTCATTTCCTAGGTTTGTATTGTGGTTTCGCATTCAATAATCGTTTTTTCATGATTTAATTCTGGTGGCGGCGCGTATTTTAAGCCTTTTGCTAACATTCCTTTTTCTTATTTTTCGTTCTTTCTTATTAATTTAGAGAAGGAGGTCTGTCCTCCTTCTCCTTCTTCTTCTTCTATTTCTTTCTTCCTTCTCTTCCTACATCAATATCATCATCATCGTCGTCGTCGTCGTCGTCGTCGTCATCGTCATCATCATCATCGGCATCATCGTCATCATCATCGTCTTCTTCTTCTTCTTCTTCTTCTTCTTCTTCTTCTTCTTCTTCTTCTTCTTCTTCTTCTTCTTCTTCTTCTTCTTGTCTTGTACTTGTACTTGTTCTTAACCTACTCCTTCTTCTTCCTTTCCTTCTTCTACTTTATCTTTTTCTTCCTATTATTATTATTTTTATTATTATTATTACTACTATTACTATTATTATTAGTATTACTATTACCATTGTTATTAATATTATTTTTATTATTTTCTTTTAAGTTTCTTCTCCTGTATCACAAGTATTATACCGTTGGTAGGTAGTTACTGTTACTTCATTGGAAAGTCTATAATCTCTTTCCAAAAGGTTTTTAACGATAACGTCTTCAAATAACGTCTATTTACCAGTCGATTTGTTGCATCTGCTACTAAAATTATCTACTACAATTGCGATGATTAGATGGACTCTTTTTTCTGAAAGATCATTCCTTTATTATTATTTCTTTTTGTTACTTAATAGTGTAACGTACTCAGAATAAATCACAATTCACCTATTCAAACTTTTCTATGGACACTCCTCAATGTCACCCACGTTTCACTGGTATACGCTAATGATGGAATAACATTTTTTCTGTAAATATTTATACAGGGCAACCTCATAATGTGTGGAGTATCCCTATATAATACTACAAGTATTTTCAATATTTTAATTCCTTCTATATATACAATTGTCAGTTGTAGAGATAATATCGCATTCAAAACACTTAAAATAGTAAACTTTTCTAACTGTTGTTATCTAAATTATTTTGTCGTCAATAAATACTTACTTTCAAAAGTCACTGTAGTCTTCCTTCCTGAGGTTTAAATGAATACTGCTTTGTCTCATTGGCAACTGAAAGACCAATCGTTGCAAGTTATCTGAGATAAATTGAAATTGGATTACATTACTGTCCGTAAAAATTTGGGAACTAAATTTCAGTTATTTGTTAATCTGTACTCCAAAATTTACTTCAAATTTCTACCTTTTTAACAATGTTCGATTACACGTTGAGAAAACAGCACATACCAAAAAAGTAAATACTTACCCTGTTAGTTTTAGAACTTCCATTGAATATCGCTTATTCTCCCTTTATCGCGCTCAATAGTTGTCTTTCATAACTATACTGTCAAACGCAATGGTCTCGTTATAATTAACGATTATTCCGAAACAACAAATTGTTGCCAATTTGGTTAAAATGTTGAATCTGTTACCTAGCATAATTCCGAATGAGGAATGTGTTACAACAGCTAGTGTGAGAGAGAAATATGCAGTAGTTTGTGTACAGTATACAAAGGGGTACACCGTACGAATATAAAAAACGATGATGTAGGAGAAGGAAAAAAAGAAAGTGTGTAAACAAAGAAAAGGCACCAAAGTGTGTGTAAATTTTATAGTTATCCACATTAAGAAAATGACGTTAGTAGGACACACTACGCGAAGTCAGTGCGAAATAAAGTGTGCCAAAAATACGCAAATTACACTAAGACTCTGAAATTAATACAGTGAGTGCTTAAACAAATTATCTATGATTTGTGCTATCTCAATTCCTTACAAAACATTGCCATTTGCAAAAAATTGCAAATATATGAAAAGGTTCGGGAGTGGGGGCTATCATGTAATCTGCAGGTCTCGACAGGACAATTTCGGAACCAACAGGTGCGGAATCTCTAGAGGGTATAAATTAAGGGTTCGACTGGAAGCCCTTCTTTTTTTTCAAGACACAGTTGCAGTCGGACACGCTGTCCGTCGGCAGAACGGTTTTGTTTTGTTATAAGTCTCATCTACGAACGAATAAAGACGTTTTCATTAATTGTGTTTACAGTATTACGGGAAACGTAGAGTACAGGGACCGTTTAAGTCAGCAAGAGTATCTACAGAGAAGCTACAAAGAACGACGCGAGATTCTGAACGTTAGGAGATGCTTTTTAGACGCCTAACAGCCGAACGAGATCCATCTCGCAGCCAATATTAATTCTCTGGGCCGATGATGTAGGAGAAGGTATAAAAAGAAACAGAAGAAGAAGGAAAACCTATTACCAATAAGTATAGACATAACTTTTGAATATTAGTTATTATAACCTGAAGAGTTCCTACGGTCTATTACCATTGTTATATTACTAACTACAGAACATTCCGACCACTATATAAACCTGTATAGTATTCAGATGTACTAGAAAATTTATCTTTTAATTTCCAAGTAACTACCTGACGCAATTTTCAACATGCAGCAATATCGTCAAATACACAAATACATACGTTTGGGGTACAATAAATTTTAAAGGGTGTTCCTCCTCAATAATTTTAATTTTTCGTCAATTTGCGCGTCGTGTTGTTAATTATGTAAGGTAGCAAATTTTAAATCATTAGATTAATTTTGTGGTGCATCTGAAGACAACCAAAGCTTCTTTACGGTCGAAACGTGATCTAGTCAATAAAACTACTATGTCGGTAGTCCTTAAAAGCTACCCAGATAAGATATATTATGATAAAACTATCATGTTTGAGTACTATAAGTATTTTAGAAGAGACAAACTTTACTGACTTTGTAGCAGGTGTCAACGGTTACATTTCTACAATTTACGTGGAAGATGTAGCCTAAAAATGACTATAGACTTTATTTTGAGGGATCCCACAAAGTAAATAAATAACATGAATATAAAAAGAACATTGAATTAAAAAAATTAAATACTACACCCTAATAATCTAACACTATAACACCGTAATATAAAATAAACTTACATATCTACTAGCATAATGCAAATCAAGAAACCAGAGGAAATGCTAAACGTTAGTATCAAAATTTAGATTTTGTAGTATCATAATTGAATCAAAAAATTTATTAGTGTTTTTTAATTGTATATTATAAAGTATATAATATAAATATATATATATATATATGTGTGACACATAGTTTATCACGTAAGTTTACAGACATTTATTTGTTTTGTGTTATTTCTAATTTCATAATAACTCTCCTTTGTTTAAATGCAAATTGTAATAAGACGATTTGAATGCTTGTCTTCCGATGGTTTACCTAGGTACTTTCTGTCGCCCCGTGGATTCTTCTTGGGTTCTTAGACATGTAGTATGGAATCCCCAACTGTCCACCTGTCCCCTTACTAAAACGCTGTTGCTTCATATCTGCCAACAAGTTGATGTGCATGAAATATCAACATGTTTGAAGGAATAGTAAACATAAGAAGCCACTGGTAATGTACCTTAATAAATAATCTGTAGTGTTAGTTTTGGGGTGAGCTTTTTTAGACTCACGTTTTCGAATTACATTGGCACATCTTGAGAGAGTCGGTGTAGGAAAACGGCGTGAAAATAATAGTTTGAGTAAAATAAACAAGTACAAAGAAGAAAGTTGTATGTAATGTCTAAGTTGGCGTGCAACAACTGTTAGAACTAACAAAAAAATTTTAGAAATTAACATGAAGTTTATACCAACTTTGTCACTACTTATTGCAAAACTGACATTTCCTTCGCTCTCGACGAGGCTTTTCGGGGTGTCCACCATCTTCAGGTCTTAATCTACCTCGTCCAGAGCGAAGTGACTAGCAGTTTTGCAATAAGTGGTGACAAAGTTTGTGTTAAAATGACTGCTAATAAAACTAACATGACAGGAAAAAAAGTTTATATTTGTTAAATGTAAATATTTCTACTATGTTATAACAAGTAACCAACGGGCATTAGATCAGAAAATCATGTAGTCTACAAGCGTGTTGTTAAGTGACAAATGGGACATGGGTTCTCATTATTAATTAACAATATGATGCGTAACCAGCAAATATTTACACAAAACACTCCCTACGTACTCCACCTTCCTCTATTATTCACGTTAAGTCAAAATACTCTCTCTTGTCACCTGTGTTTAAAATTAAGCATGTTGTTTGATTATTGTATATCAGTTCCATTGCTTACTTTTGTGCTAACTAGCCGTCATTTTAATTGATAACCATTTCTCTTCCATGTTGTGCTATTTGTAGATTGAAGGCTTTAGAAATAGAACGAAACAATTTCCTTTAACGGACTTATATTAAAGAAAGTGGTAACGGCATATGTACTAAAACATTCCCTTCACTCTCAATCTGTCTTTCTCCGTTACCTACCTCCGTCTCCTTCAATCATTATAAATATCTTCTCCAAGAATCGTGTTTCTTAATTCAGCCTGTGTACTTCGCTCTAGCATTTTCATAAACTTTCTTGTATCTTTCTGCTACTGAAATACCAATTTGCATTCTTTTTATGGTTGCTTGGATGGACTCTTTTCACTGAAAGATCATTCCTTAATTATTAAAACATAATATATATATATGTATTCAAACACTTTTTACTACAGTACGTTTCTTGATGTATATATTACATTAATGTTTATAATGAATTTACCTCAAGATATTTTTTTCCTTGGTCAACCAGTACCGCAAGCTGAAAGTGCTAAGTACCTTGGGATGCATCTGGACAGGAGATTAACATGGAAAAAACATATAACATCTAAGAAGCTTCAACTTAATCACAAGGTCAGAAACATCTATTGGCTTATAGGCAGACAATCACGGTTAAGTCTCGTCAACAAACTCTTGATCTATAAAGTCGTGCTTAAACCGGTATGGACTTATGGTATTCAACTTTGGGGTACTGCAAGTACAAGTAATATTGAGATTATCCAGCGCTTTCAGTCCAAAACACTTAGATCAATAGTCGACGCTCCTTGGTTTGTCTCAAATAACTCTATACACCGCGACCTCAAAGTTTCAACCGTGAAAGAAGAAATCATGCGCCTCTGCAGGACTCACATCTCCAAACTAGAACAGCATCCCAACCACCTGGCTATTAACTTGTTAGACAACAGTGAAGATATTTATAGACTAAAAAGACACAAACTATTAGACTTACCATTCAGGTTTAACTCATAATGTATTCTCTGTATTTTCTGTATTGTACTGTCTGTGATATCTGTTCTGTATGTTTTTGTATTCGTGTCATTCATACGTGTTAATGTCAACCTGTATATGTGCCTTATGGGCCCAGTGTTTAATGTTTGAACTTATTGTATCATGCCAGCAGGAAGTGATAGTGACTTTTGTTCATTTGTTTACATGTTTTTATCATTTAGTTTTGTATTTTGTTACCTCTTTAATCTATTATCAAAACCAGAAGAGCTGTCAATGGTCAGCTCTTCATAATCCTGTGTGTGTTGTCAGCCAATTTGTTAAATGTTCGCTCAGTCGAACAGCTTACAGATCTCCAATAAATTTAAAAAAAAAAAAAAATTAGGAACATGTTTCGGGTACCATTGTGTACCCATCCTCAGGCTTCCGGATTTTATGTTTGGTGAAGTATATGTGTGCTGGTTGGTTGTTATTGTGGCTTCCTGTTGGCTTCTGGTACTTTAAATTGTTATTTTTGTGTGTGATTGTGGTGTATGTATTAGTATTTTGTGTATCTTCGATGTTGAGTGCTTTGAAATTTTGTAATGTTTTGTATTGGTTTGTATTTGTTCAGGTATTAGTTTGTTTTGTGTTTTATGTTTGTATATTTTTAAATTTTCCCAAATGTTCATTATGGTGCTTTTGTGTGGTATATGTTTTATTAGTGTCATGTTTGGAATTCATGTCCAGTGTTTATTGCATGTGTGGGCAAATTAGATTTGTATTATTCTGGTTATTGGTATTCGTTTAGGTGTTCAAAATAACGTTTTTTCAGTTGTTTATTTGTTTGTCCTATATAACATTTATTGCAATCTTGGCATTCAATTTTGTATATACCATTGTATTGTCTTTGTATTATATATTATTATATATTATATATATTATTATTATATATTATATATATTATTATTACATATTATATATTATTATTATATATTATTATACATTTGTATTATATCATTGTATTATTGTATTATGCACCGTTGTATTATCTTTGTTGTGTGGGTTATTTAGTTTTTGTAGATATACGTACAAAACTAACAACAATAATCTGCTGTCGCTACGGAAAGTCTAAGAGACCATAAGCGAAGGCAAAGCCACAATCTGGTGACGTACAAAAGCAATCCTCAATCTTAAAACGATTATAACAAACCTGCGAATACGTATGGACTTACCCTCTTATATATAATATTACAGAAATCCTAGAGATCTTGGAAAGGGAAATGGGGAGCGACCTGGTCACAGGATCAGATGAAATAAAGTTATTGACCAGCCTGGGGCTATTTAAAATTGTATAAGTGCTCAGTACAGAGAAACCTGCAAAACAGCCTTTGAAATGGCAACACCATAATGCCACTCTAAGCTTAAGGTGGTAAATGAAAAAACAGTAATCATGTGTTAACAGGGTGTTAATGGTTTTTATTATTATTATATTTAGTGACCATCAGACGACACTGGGTAGCGTATCTAATTCCGTTTGCCAGAATCTCCGTTTCCTCCATCAATCATATTGCAAATTCCGCTCCTCTGTTGCATCTCTTACCCGTAATTACACGTTGATCCTTCACAACCAATTTTACACATTTGGGGCTGTACAAAGTTTGTAATCTGATTTGGGCACTTTCTTTCACTCCATATAAATATTTGACCTTACCTCACTTGCATCACTTGTGTCAATTAGTTGTCGCTATCCTCAGTCCACCACGTATGTAAACATTGCCTGCTTTATAGCGCAACCTACGTAGACCTCAACCGATTCTTCGTCATACCCTTTGTCTATCAGACACCATCTCTATAAATTATGTATTTTCAAAACGCTTTCTACAATAATTTTTTCTGTATTTTAAAAGCTCACAGTTATTTCAGAGTAGAACAAAGTCTGTCTGTTCATATATTGTGTACTGGGTTACAAATTATTTCAATTGTAAAAAATTTTTATAAAACTTCCCAATAAAAATAATATTAATTTGCAATATATTATTGATCTAGTTTTTGTTTTTGCAGAATATACCAGTGTGGCAGACGTAGCTTGTAAGGAAGCCTTCACCCTCTGCAGCTTTTACATAAAATAACTTGAGTGCCATCACCAAAGTTAAAATACTTCTGTAACTACATGTTAAACTTTGTACCTTTTTAATATCTGCATATGTAACGGCGGGCGTGTGCAGTGACGTCATTCCCCCCGCTAAACTGCTGCCAGCGTGTCCCACTACGCTCGCAGCAGTCTAGTTAGTTAACTGTTAAACTCTGAACGGACAACAAGCCTTCATTCGCCGCGACTATGTAGTTCTTTCACACCGGAATATTCCAATTCAACTTATTATTATGCTTTTCAGTGCTTAATTCATTACTACTTTGGCAAATTACGCTTCAATTTATTATTATTGCTTTCAATACTTAATATAATTCTACTTTGGCAATGTATGCCGCGCTACACAATGTAATGTATTGCACGTGCCATGCAATCATTTTCATACAAACTTCAATAAACAGTTAATTCAAAAAACACAGTCAACTACTTTATTTCATATCATACCAGCCAACTCATCACCTCACTTTGTAAGACCAACTCAAGAAAATTTCGAGAGCATCTAAAACGTAACATTTGGTCCTCCGGGCCGGATCGGGATTCGGATCTATATTTCATTTAATGGGCCTAAATAACATTTTGGTCAAGCCCGAATCTTCTAAAATGTAAAATTGCTGGCCGTGAGCATACACTCATTACTTTCAAAAAAAAAAAAATCTTAATACTTGGCCGTACAAGCTTCTACGGGACATCATTTCTTAGACCGCAAGATATTACAATTCATCGTCACTTGTCATTCATCAGTGAAAATTAGAACTTCAAGCCTGCACAGAGAGCTAGAATTTCGAACATCACCCGACAAGCGGAAACAAGACTTGCGCCACCAATCCAAGGCCAGCCGGACAGGATCGTCAAGGAAACGACAGGCAACGGAGCTATCTTGAACCTGCCGAGGGCTCTCATAATCCAAGTGACTATGAACGTCTCATAGTTTCTCACTTATATAATTTTATATACAGTAAAAAATCAGTAATATGTGCAAAAGAATTTTTATATAAACAGAAATCAGTTTCAAGTTTCTATAGACCTTGAAATGTTCACATAAATTTTCTCTTATACAATTTTACAAGAAATCAGTCAGAAACGTAAATAATGGAATGAAGCTATATGAAAATTTTTATTTTTAAGTGAGTCATATTTTCAAACAATTTTCATATAACTATTTGTTAAAAAATAAGTACATATTATAATAAGGAATTAGATTACGTTATATACCACTCACTGGCTGCCGCATTATTTCAGAATTTGATAAAGTATTCAAATTGGATTAATTGTTCACCTGTTCTGTATTTATTTATCGGTTTCGGATCACAGCTTGCAGTTCAATCATGACTGATGTGAAAGCTTTAATCAGAAAACGTGGCACAATTAAAGCCTCTATATCCCGTATAAACACATTCGCGGACAATTTCGATCCTGAAATAAATGATCACCATGCTTTAAAAATAAAACTTCGTCACTTGATGGAGTTGTCCGCGAAGTGTGATGAAATTCAGACCCAAATTGAGGCTGATGAATCTGATTTCACATCAGTAAGTGACAGGGTTCAGACAGAGGATGATCTCTGCACTACTGAGTGTAAGCTGCACAATTTATTAGAACGTGTAGAAGAGGTGAACAAAAAACCATTAAATGAAGCGGAAGTTACGCTAATTAAAACATCCCCTATTCAGTTAGAGCCAATTAAATTGCCCTGCTTCTCAGGCAACATTATTGTTTGGCACCACTATTACAACATGTTCTTGGAGTTAATACACGTCAGAACGGACCTGACGGACATCCAGAAATTGCATTATTTACATTCTTCACTAAAGGACGAGGCTTTAAATGTAATAAAGTCTCTCCCAATCACCCATGAGAATTATGCGGTAGCCATTGAGCTATTGAAGGCCAGGTATGATAGTAAATTAATTGTCTCAGCGTATCATGTAGGGAATGTCTTGGGCATGAAGTCCATTCAGCAAGAGTCCATGGTTGGCATTTCGAAATATTGTTACGACGGTCTACTCGATCGTCGTAGGTACAGTGGAAACAAAATAAGTACAAGACACCAATTAAGTCACTAATCACACCTTTAATTGTTATAGTAAAACAGTTCGTAATTAACAACACAGTGTCTACAACAAATCAAATGAAATTGTTCGTACGCAATAAAATGTCCACTAATATTAAAACTCAACTGTATTACAATTATACCGTCCGAATATAAAACGCAACACTTCACTAATAACTACTTGAACGTACACCGTAATAACCCGAACCGCTCTGTAAATATATCGCACTAATACTCTCGAACCGCACAGTCAAAAATCTCGCATTGAACTGAAAAACTAAGGCCGCGACGCGATGTATTTATAGTTACGCTACACACACCAGAAGCTTCGAAACTGCGTCTTATCTCTCGCGAACTACGTAATTGCTGCGGCCTTGACACAGTCCGAGCGCCCGAGCGAAGGCTGGCAAAGTGCGAGAAAATTCTCGCAACATGCGTTTAGTAGCACGTACACCACACGCTTACGTCGAGATCTTTCTAGGACATTCGATAAACGCCTAGATTGTTCTACGCTGTCGTAGCACTGCCCCCTCCTTAAGCCTGTTCGTCCCGAACTGGCAAAGCGTCTTCGAAGTAATACTCGACCAGGCGATCTAGGTGGCCATCCTTGCGAAGGATAATTTTCCCGTTCTTCGAATTCAGTCTCGTGTGATCCGAACATCACGTTCCCAGGAATGCGAATCTTTCGCGTAACCACTAGCTTCGCTGGAATCACTCTCGTTGCGTCATGTACTAATGACCTAAATACCACTGGCTGATCCAAGTTTGTTTGGTTCTCGTCAACAACCTCTTGCGTAACCTCATCTTCAGCCACTTTACCCTCGGCCGCTTCTATCAGCTCAGGAACAAGCAAGAGTTTTGTCTCGACACCCATAGTTGGCTCTCCAATCACTTCTTTTGTCGTTATACTTATTTGTAATTCCTCTGCTAGTTCTTCCTCCATTTCCGCTTGCAACAGGGAGGTTTCCTCTTGACCAGACTTGTTGAATTTTTCTTCGACTAATGCCACTCGCTTAATCGAATGGTTGGTAGACCCTGTCATTTTAGCCATGCAAAGCTTTATCTTCTCTTGGCCAATTTTCAGGACATTCTCTCTTAAGTCCACAACGAATCCGTAGGCATTCATAATGTCCGTGCCAAGAATCAGTTCATCGACAATGTCTGCAACGAGCATTTGGTGGCTAAACTCAAGAAGACCCAGGCGTACACGTACGTCTACCTTTCCTAGCACCTTGACGGGGCTTCCAGTCACAGTCTGTATTGTACAAGAGCCAATTAGAGGATGGCGGTTACAGACTAAGTCAGGGCGCACAATGGACACTGTTGCGCCCGTGTCAACTGTAAATGATGTTGGTTTACCATCCGCAAATCCATTAACAATCAAGTTTCCACTGATCTTATGTAGCGTGGAAACTGTGTGCTGTTCTGGGCCTTATAACAAATAAAGAAACAGTGGGAGTGGGTACGTCCTTCTTCAAGCCCCGCGATGGAAGCCAATTTATAACAAAAAGAAATATAGGGTGTTGTAATTGTAAAAGTGTTGTAAACTGTGTCGGGCGTTACCTCCGCGCACTTTTGTTACTTACTCTGTTGACTGGATCCTCTGCAGTGATGTAGTCCTGTAACACAACTTAAAACTATGCTTTTGTGGGCGCCACTTGGAAACGTTTGTTCCAAGAAAAATTAAATGTGATTGATAAAATTTTTAAATCTACGAAAAAATTTAAACAAGTCAGTTTAGCTTTGAAAAATCAGTTAAGTTTAATGATCCTTTAAAAATAACAAACAAATCGTCTGAAGGACTATCATTCATAAAAATTATAAAATTGCAGAGAAAAAATTTTACAAGTTATTATTATTGACAATTTTTTATATGTCCAATCAAGTATCGGCTAGTATTTCAGATTCTGACTCAGTTGACAAGCATGAGTTTAATATGTGAAAAAACTTTACTCTCAGGACGTGACTCCTTTGAACTACCAAGACATATCAATTAGATGCCTTACAAGAAAAAAAAAACTAAGTGATTTGAAGGTGTATGTGTGGCGTGTAAAGTACAACGGTGTGATAAATGTAACCAGGTAACAAATGACTTTAATTTTGGTAACTCACGTTCCAACGGTCGTTTATTCTCTCACTGGACACTTCCTTCGGGTAGTTTCTCGATCTCGCCTCTTCGGGTGTACACTGAATCTATTTAAAGTCAATTTTTTCGATCGTTACTTTTTCCGCACTTTTTGTCAAAACGTTTGGCAGTAAAATCTCGTTCAAACGCCGCCACTACGAATCATCTGTTTAGCGTTGATTCAGAAATCTGCCACCGCAGCGCTGATCCCCATGCAGTTTTGAGGAAGGCTTAGATGTATTGTTTGTTTACGTTCGGGGGAATTATTTGTCACGTTAGTCAGTCAATGCGAACACAGCAGAATTCGTTCTCTATTAAATGTTTGGGACCCTCCTGGGCCGTCGACGTTCTGGCTGCGTGCTTTCTATTAAAATTTGCCGTATCGCTGCTCTATTTCAGCGATATTTTTTGGCGTATACTCTCGTTGAGGTTAAGTCAGTCGGGTATGTCTATGTACGGGAAAAAGCCTTCCTGCCGTGTCTTGTCGATTTCTCGCCTCTCGGTTTCGCCTTAGCTCCGTTGATCAGTGTTGTGTGAGATGCATCAGTTCTGGAGTTCAATCTTCAAGTGTGTTTTTTGGTCAAATTTTGTCTCGCTTTTATACTAAATCGGGATGACTGTTTTCGTCGACTTCCGGTATATTTGTGTAAAAATTCTTTCTAGATTGTTCGAGAATAAACGAAATGGAATGTCATAGAACAATTTTCACTTCCGTAGAAGCTTTTAGAACGAATTTCTTATTCTTCATACAATGGATATTTCAAAATTTACACTGGTATTTATCAAACAGTTTCACATTAGTACTTACAATTTTTATGCCATTAATGTATTTAGATTCCTTGTTTTTTACTGAATCTAGCGATACTAAATATGATTGGTATCTAATTAACTTAAGTCTAACAAACATTACAATTTACAACCTTCACCTTGAGTTGTAGTCATTAAAAACTCAATATTTATAATAAAAATTGTTGTGGAGTTATAACGTTCCCTTCACAAGCCGGACATCTACTACTACTACTCTCCTACAACAAAATAAACAAATTTTAACATCAATAAAACACAAATAAATACAATTTTATGTGGCCTCTGCTCATGGCCTAGGTTCTTGTCAGTTTTCTAATACAATGATTAGTCTTTTTCCTTAATATATGTATTATTTCACCACTATACACACAGAGTTTATTATTTTGTCTATCTTTTGTGATACCTGGTTACTTTGTACATATTTTATATTTATCACAAGATGACATAGCATCATTGATTGTCTTGAGATGTCATTTTTTATGGTGTGACAAATCTCACTCTAAATAGTTAAATTCTTTTAGAATTGATTTTACTTTCAACTGAGTTTATTTCTTATTAAGGTATTTTGATGTATTGTACCTTTCTATCTTATTTTTGTTAGTATTATGTAAGTATTTTAGCCAGGTATGATTCTTTTGTACTGGATAATTGGCTTCAGCCATACATGGTATTAGTAAATATTTTGCTGACTTAACTATTACAATGTTAAAGTTGGTCAGGTATATTAGTATAGTTGCTTTATATCATATTACAGCGTTCTAATACAGTTTGGTTGCATTTTGGCAACATTAAATTCATAAATTATACAATATTAGATGCCTGTTACATGTTTTTAGTTAACACGGTTTTTGGCTATTTTGGCTCCTTTTTATTCATTTGACAGCTTACTTTATTTAAGATAAATTGTTCACTATTGTCTGCTTGACAATTACATATAGTTTGTATTTAAATCTGATAATAATTAATTTTTTCATGAAATCTTGGTGTATGGTCTCAAATCCAACACATTAATATTTTTTTGTCATTGCAAATATACAATTTTTATTTTAACTTAAACTCTTTCTAATAATGTATTTAAGTCATTTAATACATTTATTTTATTTACATCACATAATATAATAATGGATCATGTCCATTTATTCACAAAAAATAGTTTTTAATACTATATTCATAGTTATAAAACTTAATAATTATTAACTTTATTCTGGTGGATTCTGACATTATTTCTCTCTCTTATAGTGTCTTATGGTTTTTTCACTCTTATTCACTTTAATAATATATATGGGGTTTTGTCTTAGTCATAGTTTGGTCGTTTTTTCAAGTTGATAGAAATAATTATTATACAAAATTACACAATTTTTGGGACTACTTGGGTTCGATACTGTTCACTTCACTTTCCTCCTATGCTAACTTACTATATAAATGATTTCTTTTTATGGAACGTTCTTTGGCGTTACATATGCCTCACCGTTAAAGTTGATAATTTTGGAAAAACATATCTTTGGTTTTGATGAAATTATCATCTCTATAATGACCCTTTATTATTAGCTTTTTTATATCTCATTCTTTTATCTTATAATTAAATTCCTGTACTACTCCTTTAATATATTAATCCAACTCAATATTCCTAGTTCGTTCTTTGTCGTATCCCCTATTCCTTTCTTTTTTACCTTGATGTCTTATAATTAATCTTTGATATAATTCCCTATCAATTCCCTAACTTACATAGAGGGTTGGGAGTCAGAGTGGCTCGCTATGGCATACATTCTCTGTCCCTTCCTGTCTATAACTACTGAAATCAGAGGCAACACATCCCTGTTCAGAAAATAATAATTGCACCTTTGCAACAAATAATAATAATAATAATAATAAAAAAAAATACAATATTCAAAGATCATAGGCTCCTACACATAAATTCCCTTTCTTAAACTCTTCTGAGTAATTCACAATTATATTAATATATCGTTCTCCGCAGGTTAAAATTATCGTTTAAAATCATTCAATGTTAATAGCTATATTCATATTCATCATTACCTCCTTATGTAACACACTGTTTTCCTTTTTTTTTTTCTTCCATTTATCATTTCCATTTAAATATCAAATATATGACAGTATTTCTCCCTCTTTTCTCCTTTACTAAGTGTCCGTCTCATAATATTCATTTAATAATAATCTCTCTCCTTCTCTAAGTACGGGTAAGTTGGTAAATATACGTTGACATGGCTATTGGAAATAAATCTATATTTTATATATATCTTTATGCCTTTGGTGTAAGGTGTCCTTCTCGTAATATTCATTATATAATCTCTCTCCTTCTCTAAATACGGGTAAGCTGGTAAATATACGTTGACTTGGCTATTGGAAATAAATCTTGCCTATGATGGAATGTGTCCATCTCGTAATATTTATTAATAATAATCATTATACAATAATATTTATATTTATTTAAAAATCTCTACCTCCTTTCTAATTATGGCTAAGTTAAAAAATTCACGTTGACATGTTTAGTCAAGGTACCTTCTCTATGATGCAGTATTTAACTTGGGTCTTTGGTCATGGTACTTGGTCACTGATTGCGTATTCGACTTGTGATTTTTTAATCATGGTATTTTTTTAATGAAGTCTGGTTATACGTTCCTTTTACCTTGTTCCTAATTGTGTCAGTTACCTCGTAGGTATTGTTTTTATGTTTGATAATATTTGGGTTATATTTGTCAGTTTGGGTTAATTACGTTGATTCTTTCAACCCCTTTTGGTTGTGTTCCTTATATTATGTCCTTATTTATCATTCCCATTCCTTTTTAATTCCTTCTCTTTTCAATATTCGACCCTCGATGTTTATCACCTCTACTCCTTCAAATGCCTGGTCTATGACATTTATTCTGGATGATTGGTTTCATGGCCTTACCATCTCATCACATGTTTGGGCCATAATCTTTCTGCATAGCGGAATTCCTCCTCTCTGTCACTTTCATTTTGGGGATCATTATCAGGTTCTCGGCCAGTTTCTGCCAATACATGGTTTACATAAAATACTCGGGGTTTTTCGTCTTTACTTGCCTGATTATGCTGTAATGAAAAACCTGGATTTTCGTGAACTGTTACCCGATTCTCATTATTATTTTGATTAGCGTTTGGCTCTTGTTGGTGGTTACTTTCGTTTCGGGGTGGTTCGCTACTCCTACCCTCTGAAAACTGCTGACGGTTATTCGCCGTATCACCCTGGCTACCTGATGCCTGTTGTGGGTAAAACATGTAAGTGGGTACATTAGGTGGATATGGCCGTCGGTTATTGGCTATTGTATAATTTACCTGGGGCCTGTACTCATTTTGGTTTCTCCTATCGCTTCCTCCTTGGTTTCCCCCGTTGCGATAACCATTACGTTGACCAAAATTACTTCCTCTATAATTATTCCCGCCATAACCGTTTCCCTGGTGGAAGTTCCTACCGTAGTTATTCCCGGTGTAATTACCTCTGTTTGGTCCCGGATAGTTGCGGTTAATTGGGCCCTGAGTGGTATCATTTCGGCCATTTGGTGGGATATTATTATTCTGATTATTGGTGCTTAGATTATTACCGTCCCCACCTCCATTCCGGTTTGGTCCGTTATTATTGTTGTTGTACTCTACCTTACGATTGGGGGGTTGGTAATCCTGGAACCTTCCTGTGGATTCGCAATTTTCCAATAATTTGGCCAGATCGGCTATTTTGCTAATTTGTTGGTATAATTGGGCATCCTTGATCCCATAGCTGTAATGTCCAGCTAACTGCCTTACCAAACATTCTTCTGGGATCGGCGGTATCAACTTCCGTGCTAAACATACCTTTCCCAGGAAATAAGACGTCGGGGATTGTCCGTAGGACGCGTCGTATTTGCCATAGAAAATGTCCATTCTTACCCTGTTTTGTGCGGTCTCTGACCAATACTTTTCCTTAAATTGGCGTTTAAATTCTGCTAAATTTGTTATTTCTGGTCGCCCCGCTATCCACCAGTTATCCTTAGTATTTTTAAACGTCTCGTCAAGCATCTCTCTTATCCTGTCCCACCTTGTTTCTCTACTTCTCCCAATAACCTCCTCCATTCTTTCCAAAAATTCCATTGGGTTTCGTCGGTAGTCCTGGAAGTTGATTACTTCCCTGTTTTCACCATGACACGTATGAGTGTTTAGTATTGGTGTGTCTCTCAGCGCCTCTAATCTTTCCTGCAGGTTTTTCTCTCTCTGGTCTATTTCCAGTATACTATTTTTGTTAGATTTTATTTGTTCGTCCAGCCTGTTAGCGATGTGCTGGACTTCTCCTACCTCCTGCATGATGGCGTCTTGGTTCTGCCTTACCCTGTTTTCGAGATTTATAACATCTTGTTTGGTCTCTACTGCTTGCTCCTCTATGCTTTCGAAACGTGTATTGTTTCCCTCCCGTAACCTTTACAACTGTTTCTCCATGTTTTCGACCTTCCTGTCACTATCGATCTTATTATCATCGATCCTTTTGTTTACTATTTCGTATTTTATGCTAATTTCTTTTTTCAGGGACTCTATGCTTCCTTTTATTTCCTCCTTATCTTCCTGTCTGTTTTTATTCAGGGATTCTATATTTTTGTTCATACCCTCCTTTAAAGATTCTATACTTCCTTTTATTTCCGCCTTGTCTTCCTGTCTCTTTTTATTACTCTCCTCCTTATCTTCCTGTCTGTTTTTATTTATATCCTCTTTCAGGGATTTTATTATTTCCTCCTTATCTTCCCGTCTCTTTTTATTACTCTCCTCCCTGTCTTCCTGTCTATTTTTATTCATTTCTTGGAGCATCACCATTATTGCACTCATATCAACGCTTGCTGTTGTTTTTTCTGGTTCGGGTTTCTCTGTCTGTTCTACAATTTGTATGGGTTCTTCTCCCGTTTGCTCCTCTAATTCGTCTGCCATTTGTACCGGTCTTTCCATTTCTACTGTGGGCGGTTCTAATTCCGTTTCCTCGACCTGTACTGCCTCTCCGTCTTCCACACTTAACTCGGGTTCCGCAGTCTTCTTCACCTTCTTTCCCTTTGGTTGCGGCATTTTAATATGTCGGTAGTTGCCGGGCTTGTTCCGTCTTTTTCAAGCCTCACTAGTTGGGCTGCCAATTTATAACAAATAAAGAAACAGTGGGAGTGGGTACGTCCTTCTTCAAGCCCCGCGATGGAAGCCAATTTATAACAAAAAGAAATATAGGGTGTTGTAATTGTAAAAGTGTTGTAAACTGTGTCGGGCGTTACCTCCGCGCACTTTTGTTACTTACTCTGTTGACTGGATCCTCTGCAGTGATGTAGTCCTGTAACACAACTTAAAACTATGCTTTTGTGGGCGCCACTTGGAAACGTTTGTTCCAAGAAAAATTAAATGTGATTGATAAAATTTTTAAATCTACGAAAAAATTTAAACAAGTCAGTTTAGCTTTGAAAAATCAGTTAAGTTTAATGATCCTTTAAAAATAACAAACAAATCGTCTGAAGGACTATCATTCATAAAAATTATAAAATTGCAGAGAAAAAATTTTACAAGTTATTATTATTGACAATTTTTTATATGTCCAATCAAGTATCGGCTAGTATTTCAGATTCTGACTCAGTTGACAAGCATGAGTTTAATATGTGAAAAAACTTTACTCTCAGGACGTGACTCCTTTGAACTACCAAGACATATCAATTAGATGCCTTACAAGAAAAAAAAAACTAAGTGATTTGAAGGTGTATGTGTGGCGTGTAAAGTACAACGGTGTGATAAATGTAACCAGGTAACAAATGACTTTAATTTTGGTAACTCACGTTCCAACGGTCGTTTATTCTCTCACTGGACACTTCCTTCGGGTAGTTTCTCGATCTCGCCTCTTCGGGTGTACACTGAATCTATTTAAAGTCAATTTTTTCGATCGTTACTTTTTCCGCACTTTTTGTCAAAACGTTTGGCAGTAAAATCTCGTTCAAACGCCGCCACTACGAATCATCTGTTTAGCGTTGATTCAGAAATCTGCCACCGCAGCGCTGATCCCCATGCAGTTTTGAGGAAGGCTTAGATGTATTGTTTGTTTACGTTCGGGGGAATTATTTGTCACGTTAGTCAGTCAATGCGAACACAGCAGAATTCGTTCTCTATTAAATGTTTGGGACCCTCCTGGGCCGTCGACGTTCTGGCTGCGTGCTTTCTATTAAAATTTGCCGTATCGCTGCTCTATTTCAGCGATATTTTTTGGCGTATACTCTCGTTGAGGTTAAGTCAGTCGGGTATGTCTATGTACGGGAAAAAGTCTTCCTGCCGTGTCTTGTCGATTTCTCGCCTCTCGGTTTCGCCTTAGCTCCGTTGATCAGTGTTGTGTGAGATGCATCAGTTCTGGAGTTCAATCTTCAAGTGTGTTTTTTGGTCAAATTTTGTCTCGCTTTTATACTAAATCGGGATGACTGTTTTCGTCGACTTCCGGTATATTTGTGTAAAAATTCTTTCTAGATTGTTCGAGAATAAACGAAATGGAATGTCATAGAACAATTTTCACTTCCGTAGAAGCTTTTAGAACGAATTTCTTATTCTTCATACAATGGATATTTCAAAATTTACACTGGTATTTATCAAACAGTTTCACATTAGTACTTACAATTTTTATGCCATTAATGTATTTAGATTCCTTGTTTTTTACTGAATCTAGCGATACTAAATATGATTGGTATCTAATTAACTTAAGTCTAACAAACATTACAATTTACAACCTTCACCTTGAGTTGTAGTCATTAAAAACTCAATATTTATAATAAAAATTGTTGTGGAGTTATAACGTTCCCTTCACAAGCTGGACATCTACTACTACTACTCTCCTACAACAAAATAAACAAATTTTAACATCAATAAAACACAAATAAATACAATTTTATGTGGCCTCTGCTCATGGCCTAGGTTCTTGTCAGTTTTCTAATACAATGATTAGTCTTTTTCCTTAATATATGTATTATTTCACCACTATACACACAGAGTTTATTATTTTGTCTATCTTTTGTGATACCTGGTTACTTTGTACATATTTTATATTTATCACAAGATGACATAGCATCATTGATTGTCTTGAGATGTCATTTTTTATGGTGTGACAAATTTCACTCTAAATAGTTAAATTCTTTTAGAATTGATTTTACTTTCAACTGAGTTTATTTCTTATTAAGGTATTTTGATGTATTGTACCTTTCTATCTTATTTTTGTTAGTATTATGTAAGTATTTTAGCCAGGTATGATTCTTTTGTACTGGATAATTGGTTTTCAGCCATACATGGTATTAGTAAATATTTTGCTGACTTGACTATTACAATGTTAAAGTTGGTCAGGTATATTAGTATAGTTGCTTTATATCATATTACAGCGTTCTAATACAGTTTGGTTGCATTTTGGCAACATTAAATTCATAAATTATACAATATTAGATGCCTGTTACATGTTTTTAGTTAACACAGTTTTTGGCTATTTTGGCTCCTTTTTATTCATTTGACAGCTTCCTTTATTTACGATAAATTGTTCACTATTGTCTGCTTGACAATTACATATAGTTTTTATTTAAATCTGATAATAATTAATTTTTTCATGAAATCTTGGTGTATGGTCTCAAATCCAACACATTAATATTTTTTTGTCATTGCAAATATACAATTTTTATTTTAACTTAAACTCTTTCTAATAATGTATTTAAGTCATTTAATACATTTATTTTATTTACATCACATAATATAATAATGGATCATGTCCATTTATTCACAAAAAATAGTTTTTAATACTATATTCATAGTTATAAAACTTAATAATTATTGACTTTATTCTGGTGGATTCTGACATTATTTCTCTCTCTTATAGTGTCTTATGGTTTTTTCACTCTTATTCACTTTAATAATATATATGGGGTTTTGTCTTAGTCATAGTTTGGTCGTTTTTTCAAGTTGATAGAAATAATTATTATACAAAATTACACAATTTTTGGGACTACTTGGGTTCGATACTGTTCACTTCACTTTCCTCCTATGCTAACTTACTATATAAATGATTTCTTTTTATGGAACGTTCTGTGACGTTACATATGCCTCACCGTTAAAGTTGATAATTTTGGAAAAACATATCTTTGGTTTTGATGAAGTTATCATCTCTATAATAACCCTTTATTATCAGCTTTTTTATATCTCATTCTTTTATCTTATAATTAAATTCCTGTACTACTCCTTTAATATATTAATCCAACTCAATATTCCTAGTTCGTTCTTTGTCGTATCCCCTATTCCTTTCCTTTTTACCTTGATGTCTTATAATTAATCTTTGATATAATTCCCTATCAATTCCCTAACTTACATAGAGGGTTGGGAGTCAGAGTGGCTCGCTATGGCATACATTCTCTGTCCCTTCCTGTCTATAACTACTGAAATCAGAGGCAACACATCCCTGTTCAGAAAATAATAATTGCACCTTTGCAACAAATAATAATAATAATAATAAAAAAAAAATACAATATTCAAAGATCATAGGCTCCTACACATAAATTCCCTTTCTTAAACTCTTCTGATTAATTCACAATTATATTAATATATCGTTCTCCGCAGGTTAAAATTATCGTTTAAAATCATTCAATGTTAATAGCTATATTCATATTCATCATTACCTCCTTATGTAACACACTGTTTTCCTTTTTCTTTTCTTCCATTTATCATTTCCATTTAAATATCAAATATATGACAGTATTTCTCCCTCTTTTCTCCTTTACTAAGTGTCCGTCTCATAATATTCATTTAATAATAATCTCTCTCCTTCTCTAAGTACGGGTAAGTTGGTAAATATACGTTGACATGGCTATTGGAAATAAATCTATATTTTATATATATGTTTATGCCTTTGGTTTAAGGTGTCCTTCTCGTAATATTCATTATATAATCTCTCTCCTTCTCTAAGTACGGGTAAGCTGGTAAATATACGTTGACTTGGCTATTGGAAATAAATCTTGCCTATGATGGAATGTGTCCATCTCGTAATATTTATTAATAATAATCATTATACAATAATATTTATATTTATTTAAAAATCTCTACCTCCTTTCTAATTATGGCTAAGTTAAAAAATTCACGTTGACATGTTTAGTCAAGGTACCTTCTCTATGATGCAGTATTTAACTTGGGTCTTTGGTCATGGTACTTGGTCACTGATTGCGTATTCGACTTGTGATTTTTTAATCATGGTATTTTTTTAATGAAGTCTGGTTATACGTTCCTTTTACCTTGTTCCTAATTGTGTCAGTTACCTCGTAGGTATTGTTTTTATGTTTGATAATATTTGGGTTATATTTGTCAGTTTGGGTTAATTACGTTGATTCTTTCAACCCCTTTTGGTTGTGTTCCTTATATTATGTCCTTATTTATCATTCCCATTCCTTTTTAATTCCTTCTCTTTTCAATATTCGACCCTCGATGTTTATCACCTCTACTCCTTCAAATGCCTGGTCTATGACATTTATTCTGGATGATTGGTTTCATGGCCTTACCATCTCATCACATGTTTGGGCCATAATCTTTCTGCATAGCGGAATTCCTCCTCTCTGTCACTTTCATTTTGGGGATCATTATCAGGTTCTCGGCCAGTTTCTGCCAATACATGGTTTACATAAAATACTCGGGGTTTTTCGTCTTTACTTGCCTGATTATGCTGTAATGAAAAACCTGGATTTTCGTGAACTGTTACCCGATTCTCATTATTATTTTGATTAGCGTTTGGCTCTTGTTGGTGGTTACTTTCGTTTCGGGGTGGTTCGCTACTCCTACCCTCTGAAAACTGCTGACGGTTATTCGCCGTATCACCCTGGCTACCTGATGCCTGTTGTGGGTAAAACATGTAAGTGGGTACATTAGGTGGATATGGCCGTCGGTTATTGGCTATTGTATAATTTACCTGGGGCCTGTACTCATTTTGGTTTCTCCTATCGCTTCCTCCTTGGTTTCCCCCGTTGCGATAACCATTACGTTGACCAAAATTACTTCCTCTATAATTATTCCCGCGATAACCGTTTCCCTGGTGGAAGTTCCTACCGTAGTTATTCCCGGTGTAATTACCTCTGTTTGGTCCCGGATAGTTGCGGTTAATTGGGCCCTGAGTGGTATCATTTCGGCCATTTGGTGGGATATTATTATTCTGATTATTGGTGCTTAGATTATTACCGTCCCCACCTCCATTCCGGTTTGGTCCGTTATTATTGTTGTTGTACTCTACCTTACGATTGGGGGGTTGGTAATCCTGGAACCTTCCTGTGGATTCGCAATTTTCCAATAATTTGGCCAGATCGGCTATTTTGCTAATTTGTTGGTATAATTGGGCATCCTTGATCCCATAGCTGTAATGTCCAGCTAACTGCCTTACCAAACATTCTTCTGGGATCGGCGGTATCAACTTCCGTGCTAAACATACCTTTCCCAGGAAATAAGACGTCGGGGATTGTCCATAGGACGCGTCGTATTTGCCATAGAAAATGTCCATTCTTACCCTGTTTTGTGCGGTCTCTGACCAATACTTTTCCTTAAATTGGCGTTTAAATTCTGCTAAATTTGTTATTTCTGGTCGCCCCGCTATCCACCAGTTATCCTTAGTATTTTTAAACGTCTCGTCAAGCATCTCTCTTATCCTGTCCCACCTTGTTTCTCTACTTCTCCCAATAACCTCCTCCATTCTTTCCAA
Organism: Magicicada septendecula; assembly: GCA_034769895.1. NCBI lineage: Eukaryota > Metazoa > Arthropoda > Insecta > Hemiptera > Cicadidae > Magicicada > Magicicada septendecula. The sequence continues at coordinate 331,163,064 of CM068375.1, forward strand.
AAATTCCATTGGGTTTCGTCGGTAGTCCTGGAAGTTGATTACTTCCCTGTTTTCACCATGACACGTATGAGTGTTTAGTATTGGTGTGTCTCTCAGCGCCTCTAATCTTTCCTGCAGGTTTTTCTCTCTCTGGTCTATTTCCAGTATACTATTTTTGTTAGATTTTATTTGTTCGTCCAGCCTGTTAGCGATGTGCTGGACTTCTCCTACCTCCTGCATGATGGCGTCTTGGTTCTGCCTTACCCTGTTTTCGAGATTTATAACATCTTGTTTGGTCTCTACTGCTTGCTCCTCTATGCTTTCGAAACGTGTATTGTTTCCCTCCCGTAACCTTTACAACTGTTTCTCCATGTTTTCGACCTTCCTGTCACTATCGATCTTATTATCATCGATCCTTTTGTTTACTATTTCGTATTTTATGCTAATTTCTTTTTTCAGGGACTCTATGCTTCCTTTTATTTCCTCCTTATCTTCCTGTCTGTTTTTATTCAGGGATTCTATATTTTTGTTCATACCCTCCTTTAAAGATTCTATACTTCCTTTTATTTCCGCCTTGTCTTCCTGTCTCTTTTTATTACTCTCCTCCTTATCTTCCTGTCTGTTTTTATTTATATCCTCTTTCAGGGATTTTATTATTTCCTCCTTATCTTCCCGTCTCTTTTTATTACTCTCCTCCCTGTCTTCCTGTCTATTTTTATTCATTTCTTGGAGCATCACCATTATTGCACTCATATCAACGCTTGCTGTTGTTTTTTCTGGTTCGGGTTTCTCTGTCTGTTCTACAATTTGTATGGGTTCTTCTCCCGTTTGCTCCTCTAATTCGTCTGCCATTTGTACCGGTCTTTCCATTTCTACTGTGGGCGGTTCTAATTCCGTTTCCTCGACCTGTACTGCCTCTCCGTCTTCCACACTTAACTCGGGTTCCGCAGTCTTCTTCACCTTCTTTCCCTTTGGTTGCGGCATTTTAATATGTCGGTAGTTGCCGGGCTTGTTCCGTCTTTTTCAAGCCTCACTAGTTGGGCTGCCAATTTATAACAAATAAAGAAACAGTGGGAGTGGGTACGTCCTTCTTCAAGCCCCGCGATGGAAGCCAATTTATAACAAAAAGAAATATAGGGTGTTGTAATTGTAAAAGTGTTGTAAACTGTGTCGGGCGTTACCTCCGCGCACTTTTGTTACTTACTCTGTTGACTGGATCCTCTGCAGTGATGTAGTCCTGTAACACAACTTAAAACTATGCTTTTGTGGGCGCCACTTGGAAACGTTTGTTCCAAGAAAAATTAAATGTGATTGATAAAATTTTTAAATCTACGAAAAAATTTAAACAAGTCAGTTTAGCTTTGAAAAATCAGTTAAGTTTAATGATCCTTTAAAAATAACAAACAAATCGTCTGAAGGACTATCATTCATAAAAATTATAAAATTGCAGAGAAAAAATTTTACAAGTTATTATTATTGACAATTTTTTATATGTCCAATCAAATATCGGCTAGTATTTCAGATTCTGACTCAGTTGACAAGCATGAGTTTAATATGTGAAAAAACTTTACTCTCAGGACGTGACTCCTTTGAACTACCAAGACATATCAATTAGATGCCTTACAAGAAAAAAAAAACTAAGTGATTTGAAGGTGTATGTGTGGCGTGTAAAGTACAACTGTGTGATAAATGTAACCAGGTAACAAATGACTTTAATTTTGGTAACTCACGTTCCAACGGTCGTTTATTCTCTCACTGGACACTTCCTTCGGGTAGTTTCTCGATCTCGCCTCTTCGGGTGTACACTGAATCTATTTAAAGTCAATTTTTTCGATCGTTACTTTTTCCGCACTTTTTGTCAAAACGTTTGGCAGTAAAATCTCGTTCAAACGCCGCCACTACGAATCATCTGTTTAGCGTTGATTCAGAAATCTGCCACCGCAGCGCTGATCCCCATGCAGTTTTGAGGAAGGCTTAGATGTATTGTTTGTTTACGTTCGGGGGAATTATTTGTCACGTTAGTCAGTCAATGCGAACACAGCAGAATTCGTTCTCTATTAAATGTTTGGGACCCTCCTGGGCCGTCGACGTTCTGGCTGCGTGCTTTCTATTAAAATTTGCCGTATCGCTGCTCTATTTCAGCGATATTTTTTGGCGTATACTCTCGTTGAGGTTAAGTCAGTCGGGTATGTCTATGTACGGGAAAAAGCCTTCCTGCCGTGTCTTGTCGATTTCTCGCCTCTCGGTTTCGCCTTAGCTCCGTTGATCAGTGTTGTGTGAGATGCATCAGTTCTGGAGTTCAATCTTCAAGTGTGTTTTTTGGTCAAATTTTGTCTCGCTTTTATACTAAATCGGGATGACTGTTTTCGTCGACTTCCGGTATATTTGTGTAAAAATTCTTTCTAGATTGTTCGAGAATAAACGAAATGGAATGTCATAGAACAATTTTCACTTCCGTAGAAGCTTTTAGAACGAATTTCTTATTCTTCATACAATGGATATTTCAAAATTTACACTGGTATTTATCAAACAGTTTCACATTAGTACTTACAATTTTTATGCCATTAATGTATTTAGATTCCTTGTTTTTTACTGAATCTAGCGATACTAAATATGATTGGTATCTAATTAACTTAAGTCTAACAAACATTACAATTTACAACCTTCACCTTGAGTTGTAGTCATTAAAAACTCAATATTTATAATAAAAATTGTTGTGGAGTTATAACGTTCCATTCACAAGCTGGACATCTACTACTACTACTCTCCTACAACAAAATAAACAAATTTTAACATCAATAAAACACAAATAAATACAATTTTATGTGGCCTCTGCTCATGGCCTAGGTTCTTGTCAGTTTTCTAATACAATGATTAGTCTTTTTCCTTAATATATGTATTATTTCACCACTATACACACAGAGTTTATTATTTTGTCTATCTTTTGTGATACCTGGTTACTTTGTACATATTTTATATTTATCACAAGATGACATAGCATCATTGATTGTCTTGAGATGTCATTTTTTATGGTGTGACAAATCTCACTCTAAATAGTTAAATTCTTTTAGAATTGATTTTACTTTCAACTGAGTTTATTTCTTATTAAGGTATTTTGATGTATTGTACCTTTCTATCTTATTTTTGTTAGTATTATGTAAGTATTTTAGCCAGATATGATTCTTTTGTACTTGATAATTGGCTTCAGCCATACATGGTATTAGTAAATATTTTGCTGACTTGACTATTACAATGTTAAAGTTGGTCAGGTATATTAGTATAGTTGCTTTATATCATATTACAGCGTTCTAATACAGTTTGGTTGCATTTTGGCAACATTAAATTCATAAATTATACAATATTAGATGCCTGTTACATGTTTTTAGTTAACACAGTTTTTGGCTATTTTGGCTCCTTTTTATTCATTTGACAGCTTCCTTTATTTACGATAAATTGTTCACTATTGTCTGCTTGACAATTACATATAGTTTTTATTTAAATCTGATAATAATTAATTTTTTCATGAAATCTTGGTGTATGGTCTCAAATCCAACACATTAATATTTTTTTGTCATTGCAAATATACAATTTTTATTTTAACTTAAACTCTTTCTAATAATGTATTTAAGTCATTTAATACATTTATTTTATTTACATCACATAATATAATAATGGATCATGTCCATTTATTCACAAAAAATAGTTTTTAATACTATATTCATAGTTATAAAACTTAATAATTATTGACTTTATTCTGGTGGATTCTGACATTATTTCTCTCTCTTATAGTGTCTTATGGTTTTTTCACTCTTATTCACTTTAATAATATATATGGGGTTTTGTCTTAGTCATAGTTTGGTCGTTTTTTCAAGTTGATAGAAATAATTATTATACAAAATTACACAATTTTTGGGACTACTTGGGTTCGATACTGTTCACTTCACTTTCCTCCTATGCTAACTTACTATATAAATGATTTCTTTTTATGGAACGTTCTGTGACGTTACAGCCTTTACTTCTCCAATTGGTGCGATCAGTCTCTTCTCTCGGTATTTTCTTCTCCCAACAGTCTACCTGTAGATGACCACGCTTCCCACAGTTGTAACACTTCGGTCTTCTGTCTTTGCCCTTTGGTTCGAAAGATAGTTGTGGTGCTGCTGACTTCTTAATCTGTTGTTTTTGAATCGTCTCTTTATGCTGTCCGCTATGACGATACTGTGGTATTGGATCCGTTTGGCTCCAACGTGATGGCATACTTTGATTAATGTAGGTCGCTGACTTGGCAGCTTCAAAACGGAGAGCATGAACAAGAGCGTCTGATTTATTATCATGCCGAGCCATTCTTAACACTTGTTGTAACTGACGATCTCTGATACCGTCAATAAACATAATGAGAGAAATCCACTTCCGGAAGTCCTCCGATTCTTCGGGATAAGCCAATCTCGTCAGTCGGTCGATATTCGCTTCAAACTCTTGAAGGCTCTCCTCTGAACACTGTCGCCTCGCTTTAAGTTGTTCACGGTACACTTCGCACAAATGCTGGTCACCTTACCGTAATTCCAAAGCTTTAGTTAATTCGGCATAGACGCTCTGACTGTTAGATGGCACTTTGTGTATTACCTCTGCGGCAGGTCCTTTTAACGCAAGAACGAGTGAGAGGCCTTTCTCTTCTTGCGTCCAGTTATTTAAGCGAGCGGCAGCTTCAAATTGGCGATAATAAGTTGCCCAGTGGGTGCTTCCATTAAACGACGGGGCCTTTGCAAAAACTGACCCTACTTCAGTTAATAGCGTTCTTTGATTTCTCTGACATTTTGAATCTTCTAAGCTTGACATACTTGTTTTCATAGTTGACACAGATTTTTCTAATTCAGATATTCTGTCAACTTGTTTGTTCAGCTCACCTTGTAACAGGACAAATTTTGCAGTGGTATCCTCTTGTACGAACGTCTTAACGTCGTCTGCTTGACGGCTAAATTCTTTTTTTCGTCCCTCTGGTATTTCATTTTCACGTTTACGTTTTTCGTCTTGTCGTTTTCCTGCTTCTTCCCTTTCCTGTCTTCGTTCTTCTTTTTCTTGTTTCTGACTTTGCTGTAGCATTGCTCGGAATGCTTCTATCATCTGACTGGTATCCATTGTTTATCGATTAATTACGAATCACACTCGTCTTGTACAAAGCGTCCACTGTTTCCACTGTTAACCGTTCTATCCCAGTTCTGACACCACTGTTACGACGGTCTACTCGATCGTCGTAGGTACAGTGGAAACAAAATAAGTACAAGACACCAATTAAGTCACTAATCACACCTTTAATTGTTATAGTAAAACAGTTCGTAATTAACAACACAGTGTCTACAACAAATCAAATGAAATTGTTCGTACGCAATAAAATGTCCACTAATATTAAAACTCAACTGTATTACAATTATACCGTCCGAATATAAAACGCAACACTTCACTAATAACTACTTGAACGTACACCGTAATAACCCGAACCGCTCTGTAAATATATCGCACTAATACTCTCGAACCGCACAGTCAAAAATCTCGCATTGAACTGAAAAACTAAGGCCGCGACGCGATGTATTTATAGTTACGCTACACACACCAGAAGCTTCCAAACTGCGTCTTATCTCTCGCGAACTACGTAATTGCTGCGGCCTTGACACAGTCCGAGCGCCCGAGCGAAGGCTGGCAAAGTGCGAGAAAATTCTCGCAACATGCGTTTAGTAGCACGTACACCACACGCTTACGTCGAGATCTTTCTGGGACATTCGATAAACGCCTAGATTGTTCTACGCTGTCGTAGCAATATATTGACGAAATCACCGCAAATTGAATTCATTGAGTTTACCTGTAAATACTTTGAAATTATTTTTGTTCAATATTTAACGCAGAAACTCGATAGTCAGACATGTCGGCTATGGAAGGAGAGTCTATCCGACGAGCGATTCCCTAATTTCAACAATTTTATAAAATTTTTAAATGGTAGAAGGCAATTAATGCAAAACGTCGGCGCTACGACCCGTTCAGCAAACAGAACACAAGTTAGCGATAAAATTACCTATCGCAAGACTATTAAACCCGTTGAGCTCACTAGGTCAACATTTCATACTCATATCAACAATAACATTTGTCAGCTGTGTCGCGGTAAACATAGACTGTCTGAATGCCCACAATTCGTGGCTACATCTCTCGTTGAGCGAAAGAATATTTTACTCAAATGCAAACTTTGTTTAAATTGCATCCGTCCAGGCCATGAGCCCTCACACTGTCCTTCTAAATTTTCTTGTAGGACATGTTCTAAACGACATCATACAATGATTCACATATCAGGCAGTAACACTTCAAACATGGGCAACAATCAATTTTCCCTCAAATTACAAACAAACAAATCTATTCTGTTATCCACCGCTGTCTGCATGACAACGGACCAAGCCGGTAGGAAGCATCCAGTAAGAATTCTATTACATTCAGGATCTCAAGCAAACTTCTGTACCGTGAGTTTCGCACGCCGCATGGGTCTAAAATTAACCAAGTCTCAACTACCCATCACTGGTATAAACAATTCCTTATGTCATGCTGGCTTTAGTGCAAGGGTAAGGCTGAATTCTCGTTACAAGGATTTCAATCTGTACGTGCATTGCGCTGGGCTTCCCAGTATTACGAATAATCTCCCTGCAGAATCGTTTAATATTTCCTCCCTAAATAAACCTAAAAACATATTCTTAGCTAACCCGCAACTAAAATTTTCTTCACAAATCGACATATTACTTGGTGCCCAGTACTATTTACAATTGATTGAACCGATCAAATTCATCCGCAGCCCACACTTTCCCATAATACAGGAGACAAAATTGGGATTTATCCTCGCTGGTAACCTGCCTTTTAATGTCGATATTACAAAACCTGTTTCATCATTTATAGCGTGCGAAGATAACAATGCCATTTCATCGCAATTAAAAGACTTCTGGCAATTGGAGGACGTTGCAGTCCGTACTCCCTCAGTTGAGGACTCAGAATGCGAAAGTTATTTTATCGCTAGCACTTTCTGCAATAATAGTGGTAGATTTGTGGTGTCCCTACCTCGCAGGATACAATTCTCATTTGGGCGATACTCTTCCCGGATCTATTCGCAGATTTCAATCACTGGAACTTAAGTTCAAGCCAAACTTACAGCAGTTCCTGCTCTTCATATAGACTATAGTAAATTTATGCTGGAAACTTAACTCTAGGTCACATGTCTTTGCTTGATTCTTACGATTTGTCAGTCAATAAGTCAGACACCTTCTACTTACCGCACCATTCACTTTTTAAGGGCTCTAGTATAACCACCAAATTGCGAGTTGTTTTCGACGGCTCTGCCGAAACAACAAATAATTTGTCCTTGAACGACACATTGATGGTTGGTCCCACGGTCCAGCAGGATCTTTTTTCGATTATGTCTCGGTTTCGAACGCACCGATACGTCCTCATTTCGGACATTGAAAAAATGTACCGTCAAATTTTAGTTACTCCCAGAGATTCTAATTTGTGACGAATTGTTTGGCGCGACGCCCCCCATAGGGAACTTCAACACTACGGCTTGAGGACAGTCACATATGGGACTGCAAGCGCTTCATTTCTGGCCACAAGATGTTTGGCACAAATAGCCCAGGAAAACAAAACTCAACACCCTATAGCCTGTTCTGCTATCGCAAACGATTTCTATGTGGACGATCTCATGACCGGCTCAGATAACCCACACATTTTATCACAAATGAAGTCCGACATTACAAATTTATTAAGTCAATACGGGTTTACTTTGCACAAGTGGTTTTCCAATGATCAAACCATTATAACTTCACACGCCAACACTTCCCTTGACTTTAACAAGAATCAAACTATACGTACTTTGTGTATTCAAAGGGACATTAACGATGATAGTTTCATGTATAGTTTTCAAAGAGATTTCGAAGTGGAGGTATTTAACAAGAGAAGGATATTATCCGTTATCGCCGGAATTTACGACCCATTAGGACTTATTGGCCCGGTTACATTTTGGTGCAAACATTTCATGCAAATACTGTGGTTAACTCGAACAAGTTGGGACGACCCCCTGTCACACTCATTAACTAATCAATGGGTAGAGCTTTATGCTCAGCTGATATCAGTCACTTATTTTAAGATTCCAAGATCCGTAAAGAATTTAAACAATTCCCAAATCATTTCATTTCAGCTCCATGGGTTTGCCGACGCTTCAGTAAAGGGTTACGCGTGCTGCATTTATGTGCAAAAGGTGTATTCAAACCACAGCATTTTATCAAACTTGTTATGCTCTAAATCTATAGTCGCCCCCTTAAAGCAGGCAACACTACCCCGACTTGAACTTTGCGCCTGCCTGTTATTGGCTAAGTTGGTTTCCAAGGTTATAAACGCTGTGAGTTATAAATTTGACGAATTGTATTTTTACTCCGACTCAATGATCGCCTTACACTGGATTCACCAGCAGTCTTCCAGATGGAAGGTATTTGTCTCCAACCGCGTTGCGGAGATACAGCGACTCACTGCAAAGGGTATCTGGCATCATGTCCCCTCACATGACAACCCGCTGAGATCCTATCGCGTGGTTGTTTACGCCGTTTTTTACACTGTCACCCACAATGGTGGTATGGTCCATTCTGGTTGTCCAATGAGTCATCATCATGGCCCACCAGGGCTTTCGACGCCCATTCATCCTGCACTAATCCCGATCTTGAGCAAGTAACATATAAACAAGTCCAAACCACACTGGTTGCCACTTCATCTACGCCTAATTACTTTGAAAACTACTCTTCGCTTTCAAAACGTCTTCATGTATTTTCTTACTGCCTTCGATTCATTCGGAACTCTAGGCTTCCCATAGCTGATAGAAACACTTCTTTTTTAACTTCCCATGAGCTACACTTTTGATTTTTATTCGCCAGTCCCAGCGATCGCACTTTAATATCGAAATCAAGGAACTTGAGGCACAACGCTCTATCCCTAATAATAGCAAAATTCTTTCACTTAACCCCTTTCTGGACAATACGGGGATATTACGCGTGGGCGGACGCCTTCAGAACTCCCAGCTCACCTATGATAGCAAACACCAAATCATACTCCACCCGCATTCTCATCTCAGTAAACTAATCATAGAAGGCGAGCATCTTCGTCTACCCCCATGCTGGGGTACAATTGACTTAGTACCTCTCTACGTCAGAAATACTGGATAATTAATGATAAATCGTACATACGTTCAGTAATACACAAATGCATCACTTGCTTTCGATTCCGTGCTAGGGGTTCAAGCCTAGGACAATAATTGCCCTCTTTCCGAGTTACTCCTCCTAAGCCATTTTCTCAATGTGCAGTCGACTACGCCGGTCCTGTATTTATACGTCAGGGCGGGCAGCGTTCCAAATCGATGTCAAAGGCTTATATCTCTCTATTTATATGCATGGCCACTAAGGCCATTCACCTTGAACTAGTTTCAGATCTCACCTCAGACGCTTTTATAGCAGCCTTAAGACGTTTTATAGCTCGAAGCTCGAAGGGGCATCTCTTCTCAAATATTTTCTGACAATGGTACAAATTTTCGTCGTGCTAGCAGTACACTGCACGACTTATACAAACTTCTCCAATGAAACGAATTTGAACAGACTACCCAGGACTACCAGTGCCCAAGGAATCAAAGGGTCCTTCATTCCCCCGTCAGCACCTCATTTCGCTGGCCTGTGGGAGAGTGGAGTCAAGAGCGTCAAATTTCATTTGCGGCACGTTGTCGGCAGAGCCATTCTTACGTTTGAAGAGTTTTACACCATTTAACCCAAGTAGAGTCCTTCCTCAACTCACGCCCCTTGTTCGCCATCTCAAATGATTCTAGGGATCCCGAGCCTTTGACTCTAGTTCACTTCTTGGTTGGTTCTCCACTCACTTCACTCCCGGAACCTGACTATTCCGAAGTCAAAATTGGTCGTTTGGGTAGATGGCAGCTGCTGCAAAGATTCACCCACTCTATATAAAAGAGGTGGTCAAGGGATTATTTGCACCAGTTGCAACAACGCAACAGATGGCGTCTCCAGTCAAAAAACTTGGCTCCCGGACAACTCGTCCTTATTTTGGAAGTTAATTGCCCCCCTGCAGTGGAAACGCGGTGTAGTCACTCAGGTCCAATTGGGTCAGGATTCCCTAGTGCGCTTTGCGGATGTTCGCACCGCAAACGGCATCCTACGTAGGCCCGTTCACAAATTATACCCAATTCCAGTGGCCTCAGATTAATTATACTAACGTTCAAACGACATGAACTATTAACCTGAACCTTATTCGCATTCTCGTGCTTCATGCCGGGACATGCCCCGGGCGATCGTATGCTTGCCATTTATTATTCTTATTATATTATTATTATGTTTTTTTTATTGTTGTATTATTATGTATCCTTATCATATTATTATGTATTATGGAATTTTTGGGGTTATTATTCTATTATTATGTAATGTTAATTATTATGCCTTTTATTATTGTATTATTATGTATCCGTATCATATTATTATGTATTATTGAATTTTTGGGTATCATTATTCTATTATTATATAATGTCAATTATTATGTCATTCGTATTACCATATTATTATGTAATATTGAATTTTTGGGTGTCATTATTCTATTATTATGTTTTTCGTATTATCATTGGTCAAACTTTGATCCTTGTAAACGTTGTAATCTAAATACTGCATTGCGATTGCTGAATAACTATACTGCATTGACGAATAAAAAATGTTGTCGCTGTGGACAAAAATGCGGTCGCTGTGGACCAAAATGCGGTCGCGATGGACCAAAAATGTTGCCCGTAAGGCCAAAACAAAATCCGGTTTGGAGGACCAAAATATGATGTTTCAGTGGACAAAAATGCTGTCGCTGTGGACAAAAAATGTTGCCCGTAAGGCCAAAATAAAATCCACCCGGAGGACCAAAAAATGTTGCGCCAAAGAAGCTCTTGATGTACTCTTGAGTTATTCTTAGGAACGCTAATTGGAGATGGCTGGTTAGAAATAAAGTTTTAAGTGGACTGTATGCTTTTTATATAAATAATTGTTTATTGAAATCTATTTGATGCGATTGCTGGCACGTGTAGTAATTACCGCGACATGATGCCCGCTAATTAAATTAGAATTAAATATCGATTGACATAATCGTGAGAAGTAACGCTGAGATCGCCCAAGTAGACTTAGCGCATGTTGAACATGCTAATAATTTAAATAATAAAAATCCTGTAGCCGCGGCTCGTTATTGAAACGAGAGGCCTACTCGGAGTCTTGAGTAGAACTAACGTAATTTTTACTACAGTCAGCCCAGCTAAAGACCGGCTGTAGATAACAGACAAAAACGTGACGTCATCTACGCGTGTCGCAATGCAGTATTTAGGTTACAAAGTTTACAAGGATCAAAGTTTGACCATACTGTCCGCACAAAATCGGGGCGATTTTATAATTTGCGCTATCAGGTTAATAATATATAGTAATTGACGTTACATGCTAATGAAACAACAACATAACAATTTACATGTCCAGAATAGGACAATGACACCTAGACAATTAATAGTAACAACATGGTTAACATACCAAATTCATGTGATAATTACAAAATACATAATGATTTGCGTTATATAGTCATAGAAAACTGATAATAAAATTGCACAACACATAATAACATGGTAATGATACACAATAATACAATAATCAGGTAGACATTTTAATTTGTCTCACCTAATAATAGGATAATGATCACAAAAAATTCAATAATAAGTAACAAGTAATAATACAATGACAAGATATAATAATTTGCATGGATGATACAAAATTGGGGAACAACAATTTCCAAAACACTCAACAATACATAACCATAGGATAATACAATGGCAAATACATAATAATTGATACAATAATATTATTATAATTCCCAAAAAAGTTTGAAAATACATAATCCTAGAATAGTAGAATAGCAAAGACTTAATAATTAATACAATAATATTATAATAATAATTCCCAAAATAGTTTGAAAATACATAATCATAGAATAGTACAATAGCAAAGACATAATAATTGATAAAATAACATTATAATAATAATTCCCAAAAATGTTTAAAAATTCATAGAAAGGTGATGATGGTGCACAATATCACGACAGATACAATAATAGCGTAGTAACTATTACAGTAATAACTACACAATAATAATAATAATTACAATAATAATAATTATATTGAAGCGACAATTAGTGAGGTTTGGGCCTGCTTACGTCGTTCCTGCTCCAGATCGTGATGAGACCAGGGAGAATGAGTATCGAAGGCACTGATAGGCCATGATGATGACTCGTGGGACAACCAGGACGGACAGTGCCACCATTGTGGGTGACTGTGTAAAATCCGTTTACGGTTACGTTTACGTTTACGTTTGAACTTGATTTCCAGAGATTGAGATCTGCAGCTGGCGCCGGAGAGAGGATCGCCTAAACGAGACTTGTCTAACTTGCGAGGCAGAGATACCACAAATCTGCCATCCTTATTACGGACAGTATTGGATACAAAATGATTCTCGCTTTCCAAGTCCTCAGCGGAGAGATCATGAATAGCAACGCTCTCCAACCTCCAAAATTCTTTTAGTTGTGAGGAAATGGCACTATCATTTTCACATACCATAAATGATGAAACCGGTTTCGTCATGTCAACATTAAATGGCAAGTTGCCTGCGAGAATGAATCCCAATTTTGTCTCCTGTATTATAGGGAAATGTGGGCTACAAATAAATTTAACAGGTTCAATTAAATGCAAGTAATACTGAGCACCGAGCAATAGATCGACTTGCGACGAGAAGTTGAGTTGTGGGTCGGATAAGAATATGCCCTTTGATAAATTTAAAGATGCTACATCAAATGAGTCCGCAGGGAGACTATTAGTGATACTGGGAAGCACAGCGCAGTGTATGTTTAAACTAAAATCCTTATAGCGTGAATGCAGCCTTACTCTGGTACTGAAATCAGCTTGAGACAATGAATTATTTATACCCGTTATGGGTAACTGAGATTTAATCAGTTTCAGACCCATGCGAGTTGCGAAATCCATAGTGCAGTAATTAGCCTGCGAACCTGAATCTAATAAATTCCTAACCGGGTGCTTTCTACCTGCATGGTCAGTTGTAATGCAGACCGCGGTGGATAATAATATAGACTTATTTGTTTTCAATTTTAACGAACACTGATTGTTCCTGGACGAATCATTTTTTTTAGATATATGAATCATTGTGTGATGGCGTTTCGCACACGTTCTGCAGGAAAATTTAGAGGGACAGTGTGCAAGATCGTGGCCTGGCCGTATGCAATTTAGGCAAAGTTTATTTTTAATTATAATATTTTTTCTCTCCAGTGGAGTAATCGCTACAAATTGTGGACACTCAGTAAGTCGGTGTTTATCCTTGCACAGCTGACATATATTCTTTCCGATATGAGTATGGAATGTTGATTTGGAAACATTTACCAGTTTAATTGCTTTGCGATAGTGAGCCTTATCGCCAACGTTTATCTTGCTTGCTGAAGTGGCCGCGCTGTCCAGGTTTTGTAATAACTGTCTAAGGGTATTTAAAAATTTTATAAAATTAATAAATTTAGGAAATCGTTTTTCGGACAATCTTTCTTTCCAGAGACGAAACGTATAATTATCGAGTTATTGTGCTAAGTAATGAATGAGAATAATTTCAAATGTATTTACGGGTAGATTTAATTAGTTTAAAGCATTGATATTCGCGGTTATCTCGTCAATAAAGCTCGAAATACTAATCCTGGACTCCTGCTGAACTGATTTCACACCCAAGACATTCCCTATATGATGGGCTCAGAGAATTAACTTACTGTCATACCTGCTTCTTAATAAATCAATAGCTACCGCATAATTTTCATGGGTAATTGGAAGAGATTTTATTACATTTAATGCATCGTCACTCAATGAAGAGTGCAAGTAGTGTAACTTTTGAATATCAGTCAGATCGGTTCTGACGTGTACTAATTAAAGAAATATACTGTAATAGTGTTGCCAATCAATAATGCTACCTGAAAAGCAAGGCAATTTAATTGGTTCCAACTGTATAGGGGGGGTTTTAACTGGCGTAATTTCGGTGTTTGGTTCACACGCTCTACTTGCTCTAACATGTGATGCAACTTGCGTTCGATATTGCAGAGATCGTCCTCAGTTTGGACTCTGTCACTGGTTGATGCGAAATCAGAGTCATCAGACTCAATTTGAGTCTGAATATCGTCATATTTAGCGGACAATTCCATTAAATGGCGAAGCTTAATTTTTAGTGCGTGATGATCGCTTGTGTCTGGATCGAAATTATCTGCGAAAGTTCCACAAGGGATATAGACCCTTTAATTGTGCCCCGCATGTTTATTAACAATTTCACATCAGCCATGACAGTAATTCAAAATGTAATTTAAAAAAAAGAAATTTAAACGTATAGTAGGTGAACAATTGCTGTAATTTTGAATAACTTGCGATAATCTGATATAATGCGGGAGCCAGTGAGCGGTATACACCTTAACACATTACTTACTATAATAGATACTTGTTATATCTTTTAAAAGAACAGCCATGAGCGTTATTAAAAGTATGAATTATTTAAATGATAATATACACATAGCCTTATCTTGACATTTGAACTTCTAATGAGTTATTGTACAGTTATGTAAATGGAAATTTATGCAAAAATGTACATATGAAAATCTAGTTAAGATGAGAGTATATGCTCACATGATAATAATATCTGATCACGTAAAAGTATCAATAATTCCATATTAAATGTAAAACATTATTAAGTTTGTCGTACTCATGCATTATATATGAACAATTTTAAAGAAAATTTAAAGTTTATAATCACGTGGAATCCTGGCGAGTTCAAAACTGCTTCGGTCCTGTTGGTTCCGAGCTGATCCCGTCCGGCAATCCGTTGAAGTTGGCGCACCGCCTGTTTGTGCTGGTTGGGTGACGCTTGACGTTGTAGTTCTGCGTAATTTTACAGTTGTGGAATTTTGCTGCCGTCGAATAACTGTCTTGAAGTGTCAGATTTGACGCTCTGCAGAATCTTGCATGTCACGTATGAAGTCCGTTTTTATGGCAACAAAGGCATACCACGGCCAGCAATCTACGTTCGAAAGTATTTGAGCTTGAACATTGTTTGGGCCCATTAAATTAAATATTTTGAAATCGTGGCGGACAAAAATGCAAAATCCGTCCCATGAGGACCAAAAAAATTTGTCGCTGTGGACACAAATGCGGTCGCGATGGACCAAAATTGTTGCCCGTAAGGCCAAAATAAAATCCGGTTTGGAGGACCAAAAAATGATGTCGCTGTGGACAAAAATGCTGTCGCTGTGGACAAAAAATATTGCCCGTAAGACCAAAATAAAATCTGGCCCGGAGGACCAAAAAATGTTGCGTCAGAGAAGCTCTTGATGTACTCTTGAGTTATTCTTAGGAACGCTAATTGGAGATGGCTGGTTAGAAATGAAGTTTTAAGTGGACTGTATGCTATTTGATGCGATTGCTGGCACGTGTAGTAATTTCCGCGGCATGATGCCCGCTAATTAAATTAGAATTAAATATCGAATGACATAATTGTGAGAAGTAAGGCTGAGATCGCCCAAGTAGACTTAGCGCATGTTGAATATGCTAATAATTTAAATAATAAAAATCCTGTAGCCGCGGATGGTTATTGAAACGAGTGGCCTCCTCGGAGACTTGAGTAGAACTAACGTAATTTTTACTATAGTCAGCCGAGCTAAAGACCGGGTGTAGATAACAGACAAAAACGTGACGTCATCTACACGTGTCGCAATGCAGTATTTGTATTACAAGTTTACAAGGATAAAGTTTGAGCATAATGCCCGCACAAAATCAGGGCGATTTTGTAATTTACGCTATCAGGTTAACAATATATAGTAATTGGCGTCCAACATTGTAATCTAAATACTGCATTGCGTTCCTAAGAATAACTCAAGAGTACATCAAGAGCTTCTTTGACGCAACAATCATATTATTATGTATTATTGAATGTTTTGGGTCATTACTCTATTATAATGTAATGTCAATTATTATGTATGCCTATTCTCATATTATTATGTATTACTATGTCTTGACACTTATGATGCATTATTTATATAATAACTCAAACTGCAAAATCACCCGATTTTGTGCGGACAGTATTTTAAACTTTTAATATCTGCATATGTAACGGCGGGCGTGTACAGTGACGTCATTCCCCCCGCTAAACTGCTTCCAGCATGTCCACTACGCTCGCAGCAGTCTAGTTAGTTAACTGTTAAACTCTGAACGGACAACAAGCCTTCATTCGCCGCGGCTATGTAATTCTTTCATACCAGAATATTCAAATTCAACTTATTATTATGTTTTCTGTGCTTAATTCATTACTACTTTGGCAAATTACGCTTCACTTTATTATTATGCCTTTCAATACTTAATTTATTTCTACTTTGGCAATGTATGCCGCGCTACACTGCACGTGCCATGCAATCATTTTCATACAAACTTCAATAAACAGTTAATTCAAAAAATACAGTCCACTACTTTATTTCATATCATACCAGCCAACTCATCACCTCACTTTGTAAGACCAACTCAGGAATATTTCGAGAGCGTCGAAGACGTAACACTATAAATATATCAATTTATCAAGTTTTAAAATATGAAGCTGCTCGGAGTTATTTTCATAATCAACATGCTCTATCCATTCCTCCTCCTTGTCACCCCCTCCACATCATCAACTACTCTTCGAGGGTTACAATTACGCTTTTTTTTCACTTATTACACCATCTGGCTAGAGCTTTGAAGACGTTGATTGAATGTTCCCATGACGTGGAAATCGATCCATAGTACATAAATGACGTTCCCACGTGTCACTGTACGAAGTTATCTTCTCACTAATTGATCTGGATAGAGCTTGAAGTTGAACTGGCCATGTCCGCCGACGGCACAGTATTGTGTGCTGTGTTTCATGGTGCTGACATGGGCGCTATTTGTCTCCAGTGACAGTTGGACAAATACACTGAATAGGCGAACATACATTGAATGCAGAGTCTTTAGAAATACACTAAATAAAACAACTTAGTCTTGTCCAGACACAGTACACTCTCACTCCGCCTCTACCTAGGCGATACCCAACTCTCTTGGTCTATTGATGCAAAGTATCGATTTGGAAAAACCTATATGCATAATATCATTCTCTCATGAACCGAGGTTTGCGTTGGACCTCTAAAGCCAATTAGCTAAATTCTAAGCAGAATATCGGCAATTCTCTAAGTGTCCATTCCTTGAACGCCACGACATGGACATTTTCCGGATGTTCTACCGCCACCCGTTTCCAAGGCAACTCCCTCAGTCAAAACCAATCTGTGCCAGGTGAATCTTTGACGCGACCTTAAGAAATGCTTACCCTCAGTATACACCGTCTAACTGATGGAACCCCTTAGACGGTAGCAAGCTACACCTAAAATGTAAAACATTTGTATCCTTCCCAGACCAGGACGGGACGCGGTATAATCGCGAGCGACTGACATGACTGTCGGTTTGCCCTCTCTCTCTCTCTCTCTCTCTCTCTCTCTCTCTCTCTCTCTCTCTCTCTCTCTCTCTCTCTCTCTCTCTCTCTCTCTCTCTCTCTCTCTCTCTCTCTCTCTCTCTCTGGGTAATTGCAAATATCTTCAACTGACATTTTCTTTCTTCACTGTTCACTGTTGTGTGTTCCATTTGTGACCTCAGGCACTTCGTTTTGGATACCTGAAACATGCAACAGTTCCTCGTCTTCATTACTTGAACTTTACAGGGCTGTAAACAAATCTGTGCCACCCAGGAACCTATAAAAGTTTAAAGCCGTATACTTCTCGTTGCTTCTTTTTAAAATAGTTATAAGAACGTTATAAATGTTTAGAAATAGCCTATAAGGTCATTGTTTCTGTTTAGTAAACACAAAGAAAGTAAAAAATTCAGACAAATTTCCTGGTTTCCTTACAAAAGCAATGAAAGATATTTTTTTAGAGTACAAAGTAATACGACTTATACAATGTACCATTCTAGAGGTTATGTTCCCCTACGTTACCTAACCGTTCTTTATAACCAAACAAGTTGTCGACGATTTTGTGTGCTGGGGAGTAGCTTATTATAGGTATCCATGTCTAGTATTCCTGTGTCCAAAATATTCGATGCTGGTTGTAAAATTATGCCTTTGAAAATTGTTTTTCTTTACTGTTTTAATTTGCGGACTAGGCTGGTTGTATTACTTTAAAGACGATTTTGACTCTGCTTGTATCTCTGAGTCTATTTCTGAGACTACCCTTGAGTGGTTACCTAAGTGTTGAAGTGTGCAGCGTCACATCAAATTTTACTGGTGTCTAGTTAATATAATAGGCTGAAACACTTGGAGGATCAAAGAAGAAGATGATTTTACGTTAGTTGGTTATAGTTTTTGTGTGCTGACTTGCGTGAATTTCGACAAATTTCCCTTAGGGTAACCCAAAAGTTATTTGCATGGCACCTCTTAAAAATTACTCGAGTATTATAGCCGTATACGTGTCCCTTTGGTTTGTCAACGTACTGTATGCCTGATCCAAACGACTACCTCAGACGTATTTAGCACTGGTCTGGTTGTGTTGTGCTGACACTCCGCTAAAATGAAAAATATCTAATAGAAGAAGAAGAAGAAGTGTGACGGAAGTAGAAGACGAAATAGACGGAAAGAAGAAGTAAAAGAAGAAGAAGACGAGGGAGAAAAGAAGAAGGAGACTGTGAAGAATGGGGGACGAGATGAAGAAGAGGAAGAAGAAGATGATGTAGATGATGATGATGATGATGATGATAAAGGAGATAGTGAAGGAAAATGAGGATGAGGAGATGTCGAAGAATATTATTAATTTATGAGATCTAGGCATTCACAAATATGGTAGCACTACGTACATTAAATTTAACAACCAATAACGGAAATATTCTTGCTTACTAGGGACTCTGTTATGTTGTTGTGATTAGTCTGTACAACTAAGAGTGTAACAGATTGTATTGTAACAGATTTCAGCTTTATACACATGCCAGTTGCATCCAGCGACCTTTATCAATCCAAATTTAGCAAGGAGTAATGATATGTGATTTTGATTGATCGAGTAAAGTAATCAGTGTTTTGTGTTCCATTGTTTTAATTGTTAATGCATTGTTAATTTGCAAAACGATTGCAAGCATGTGTGCAAAATTATCTTTACCTAATTGCAACATCAATTTGCTCAACAGTTTTTGTGTTACGTGTGATCTTTGTTGCTCAACACGGCACGTCCGTCGGATACAACAGGTAACTAGATACGACTTTCAAAGTTTACTCTAATTTTATTTAAATAGTCTTCACTTTAAGAAAAATTATTCGCTATTGACGGGAAAATGGTGAAATTTGGTTGATTAACTTATTTTTTTACCTAAGTTTTTAATCGAAATTCCAAGGAATAGTAAACTATTTAAGCAGCCGAACTCTTTAATTGGTTTTAAGAAATTATATTCCTTGCTATACAAAACTGAATAATACGTTTTAAAAAATATTATACTTAATGAACTTAATGTGTATGTGTCCTTCTGTGTATGTGTATGTTTATATAATGTGTATATTTATTGTTGGACCACAAAAGACTACGAGAAAGTGACCATACTATAAATAAACACACATTTATTCATGTTTCCATAATTATCTGTACGTAGATCTGTACGTAGTAACTTAGGACAAATATACATATGTTATTACTAAATTTAAAACTTGTTTGTAAACACGGCTTACAAACTTTTAGAAGTCCATCCAAAATTTGCAATAGATGTTGACAAATATTAATTTAGTCAAATTTTTAAAAATACCTAGTTCAAATATTTAACCCACAGGTTTCACAAAAATTCGTTCTTCTACCGGAAGTTTACACGGCCGAAGTCAATGTTGATAAGATTATTTTGCTGCCGGGATGTTTGGCAGTGGTTTAAATCTGTTCATACCAGAAAACGTTTCAACCAGGCCTTCGCCGGACATTTTCAGTAGCTCGTGATCATACAGTACTTAACAGCACTGTGGTCACTAACTTTACATCCAGTTAGTGTGTGTTAGCTCGTTTGTTAGCACTGAAGATGCCCGATAAAGGGCCGGTTGAAACGTATGCTGGTTCATTAAAAGTATGTACTGGGCTGTTTGACCGTGGTCCACGGTTTTCAAAAAACCAAACGTTTCGACAGCACCACTGGCTGCCGTAATCAGTGGAATTCGAGTCGAGGGTTGTTAAACGTCAGGCACACAGTACTGTGGTAAAGACTCAAATTCCTCGAATTCCACTGATGCTGGCAGCCAGTGGTGCTGTCGAAACGTTTGGTTTGTTTGAAAACCCTGGACGACGGCCAAACAGCCCAGTACACATAATTTTAATACTACTGACACCTGCCGTGAAAGCCTTATAACTATATAGGATGCTGGTATGAACAGCTTTGAACCATGGTCAAACAGCAAGAAAGCAAGTAATTTTAACATCATTCTTCTATCTTCCGTCCATGGTCCCCTAAATCTTACAACACTTTGAAATAAATAATGTACTTAACTTTTGAAACTTAAAAGGTATCTTTGTCTGACAGCAGGAAGAGTTTCGTAAAAATGTTTATTAAACACACTGTATATATTTTGTCTTCTTTCGTTTTTTTGAGTTAAATACAATAAAAAAATACAGATCTGTAAGATAAATGTATGGAGGCACATAAATTTACATGTACACAGAGAGTTTTACAGAAAATCCGTTCACGCATTTTAAGGGTATCATGAAAATCTCTCAGGCAGTGACAAAAATGGCAAATGGTCAAGCAAAAACTAAAAAGGTTTGCTTCGCTTCGTTCAATCGGTAAGAACCGTGAAATGAAATAAGGTAAGTTTTTGTAATTTTGATACGATAATTGAAGAAATTTGCCTCATAATTTTCCCAAAGGTACTAGTAAATTTGAATACGACGACAAATTTAATACTTTTACCCCCATTCAAAATCGGTTTTGTCAAGCTTTCAACACTTCACTTTCGACAGTCTCTTAAGGTTTCAGTTACAGAATAAAGTTTATCATCAAATTAGGTTTCTAATTTAAATCCATTTTTTGGATTTTTTTTTTATACAGCAATGTGCTCTTTAAATTTTTTCTTTCTATTTTGTTAAGATTATATGTAAGCTATATTTTATTTATTTATTATGAATTTGATTCTTATGTATGTATATTATAAATTTTTATTAGGGAGGTTCGTTGAATCACCTAATTCTTCTTATAAATTAGATACTACGGCTTTCATGTAACTAACGAGTTTCCTCAATACCAAATATATTTTTTATAAAAATACTAGAGTAACACTTATACACCTTTATTTTTTGTTCGTTTACTTATAATTCAACGCGTTTATATTTGTCTCACACTTGTTTTATCATCTTGACCTTCGTCAGTAAGAACTACTACACGAAGTAAATATTTTATAAATATTTTTAATGTTAGGAAAAAATTTGTTTTTGTCGTTCTCGATGGTGATGA
The DNA here is from genome assembly GCA_034769895.1 of Magicicada septendecula. Taxonomy (NCBI): domain Eukaryota; kingdom Metazoa; phylum Arthropoda; class Insecta; order Hemiptera; family Cicadidae; genus Magicicada; species Magicicada septendecula. The sequence continues at coordinate 331,184,662 of CM068375.1, forward strand.
ATTGTTATTTACAAATTAATTAACAAAAGCTTGCAAAACCTTTTATCAACTTCACCGTTTAAATTAAACATATTTTTTGAGTATTGCAGTATGCGTTTTCTGTTCATTACAAACGCGTGTAAATATATAGAAAGCAATTTCCTTGTGCAGTTTCACTGTGTAGTTCTCAATTGATAACTATGGTTTCTTTTATTGTACCAACGAAGTAGCTTGGTAACTACAAACAGGTTAGATTGCCAAGTGCAACAGTGCAACGCACAAGGAAAGCAGCGAACCCTTTGGCGGGTCATTATCAGCGCAAATTATTTCTCAGGTGCTCAGGTCAACAGGTTGACCTGACCTAGAGGACGATATATTCAGCGATATATAATGCGCCTGGGAATGGCATGCGGGACCTTCTCTACATTAGAACGTTGGTCTAAAGCCTACCACAGTTGTTACAAGATAAAGAATATTTCTTAATGGTGTATATAACTAGGTTACACTAAAAATCAAGTTAGGTACATTAAAATTGAATTCCTATAACTACAATAAAACCGTATATTATTAGTGTCAAGAACTGAATGTAGAAACGTAGGTAAAATTTGTGTAGGGGTACAAGAGAAAATTAAAAAACGACTAAATATAATTATTTCACTACCGACTCGGAACACAAATTTTTATGGGTAAAAACGTAAAAGTTTTGCCTTATTACCTGAACCGGTTTTCGCTTTTCTAAAAGCTTCTTCAGAGGTTTAAGCAGCTTTTTGAAAAGCGAAAACCGGTTCAGATTATAAGGTAAAACTTTTGCGTTTTTACCCATAAAAAATTGTGTTCCTACTCGGTAGTGAAATAATTATATTTAGTTAAGTAACGGACACGGCATGGACAACGAAATCTAAAAAACGACGTTAAAAGAACGGCCGTCGAAACAATTCTAAAATTGGCTTTGAAGAATCGACGAGAATGTAAACGAAGTACCGCTAGAACGACGAGGAGGTACAGAAGCCTCCGGAAAAGATTAGTGAAATGATGAAAGCCACTAATCGTGGTTCCTTCCGCATTCAGAAGCACAAGGTGGTTCTACAACTTGTGTACACGATCGATCTGCTCGGTGTTGTCACGTTGCTCCTCTTCGTCAACGACATTGTATTGCAGTTCCTTCTCCACGCGATTTACGAATATACAGTTGGAGCGTCATTTAGACCTACTTCCGGATTGGCAAAGGAAATGGTGGATCACGATGGACATGGAGAAATCCAAGGCGATCGGTCCATTTTTCTATGCCAGAAGGGAGGTCCATCACTTGGATTCGGTGAAGTATTTAAGCGTTCCGCTTGACTGATGCCTATTCTTCAACACCCACGTTACTGAAATCCTTGACCACTATTGACCAGGCTCTCGGCATCCGAGTCAAACTGTTTCCATCTCTTTCGTTTCGCAACCGACTGGCTCTGTGCACAAAAGTCACTATGTGTCTCTTCTTTCTTAGGTCAGTACTAACCTATGCGGCTCTCGCACTGTCGTCGCTTTTGTGGAATGCTTCCAATCTAAAAACCTCCGTTCCCTGTCAGGGTCTCCTTGGTTTTTCACAAAATTATGTAAATCGTAGAAGTATTTGAGTTACCGCTTTGTCTGCCTTCGTCCGGTCGCTGGCGTAACTACTTTTGCTGCTGGCCAGCCTTAGCGCCTAAGGACCATCAGCGCCACCACCACCACCACCACCGATCCGGGTCAAAAGCCACCGGGGGATTGTTGATAAAGAAATCCACATGCTTAACCTCACTTAGTCTCTTTTCTGCACCCGTTACTATAATTTCCCTCCGGGATCGCTTCTAGCATGCTGAACACCCTGCTTTCAGCTATTACATTCGCCACCGACACAAGGACATTCTGCTTCGCGGAGAGTGACCGACTCCTCAAAGCGTCAAGGCGCCTGCCGAGAAGAGACTTTATATCTGCATGTTTGAGACTGCTGATAACTGTTGCCAGGATCGACGCAGTGTCAGTGCAACGACATAAAGCATTCTCCATATTCAGCGAGAAACATCGCGTTGGCGGTTACTTTCTTCAGTTCTAGAAACCAGTAGAAAGACCATTCCAGTTATCTCCTGGCAGCTTTTCGGCTCTACCCAGATGCTACAACCAAGTCACGGGTATAAATAGACCCCGCAACTACAATGTAATGCAATGCAATATTGCGTCTTCAGTCGCCAGTGGAGCAGAACGTAAGACCCACTGAAGATGACTGCCGCAGCTGCAGTAGAAGGGCCTGGTTTTATAACAAAAGGACCAAAATCCAACAGACCGGACAAAAGTTTCACTGATAATGTAATCCCGCGAAAACAGAGTAATGAAATATTCAGCAATGTAATTGTTTCTGTAGGTCCATAAACATATGAGTCTCTTTCGTGGACACTATCGAAAAACGATAAGAAATTAGGAAGATCTGAAATAAGTTGCAAAATAGGGACAATAAACAATTGCCATCGAATTATCAAAGAAAATATAACGCGTTTATTTAGTGATAAATTAAAAACAACCACGTTTTGTATGGAAAAGAAATAACGATTAGATATTATCGTCATTTTACTAGAGTGAATAATAGATGGAAAAAATAAATAACTGTTAGGCCTGCTATACTAGATTTGTGGTTTCCTTTCATTTTCCGTTACTTTATTTTACCTTTTATACCACTTTTCTATTTATCTAAACTGCAAAATGAAAAGTATAATTTACACTTGGTATAGTACAAATTATGTAATTCACAATTTATAATAACAATATTAATGATGTCAACAATTCAGGTCTGTTAACAAATGTGTACTTGTACTAGGGGGAACAGATCGCTGCAGAAGGACCATGAAGACTACATCAATAACATTCCTGACGACAATAGTTTTATTGTTGTGTAAGTAAAATATAAATTGTTAAGTTACTTGAACGCTCTCCATGTCAATGAACAGTATAATTTTACTCGTGTACCCGTAGTATCTTAATGGTATTATAATTTGCCCGTGTTATTCCTTGTATATGTTAATTTGTAATAACTAGTTGTAAATAGTGTATCAGCTGATCGTGGAATATTTATGTTGTGTGTTTACGAATGTGATTTATATATATAAGTAAAAGAATTGAATTATTCTGCCTTGGTTTCTGAATCAGAATTATAATTATTCCAGTTCAGTAGTTAGAACTCCAAAATCAATTCAAAAAATAGCGGTCGTGTCATCCCAAAATTTTCAAGTCACCTTCGATATTAGGCTTTAACCTATTATTTGAGGTTAATCTTGGTTTTGCAGTTTGCGTACTTCCAATGACTCCCCGAATTCGTCTTATCCTTGTTAATTATAAAATAAATGCTGATAATATATTACGTTCTGAAATAATAACGCATGGATATTATTTAATAACGTAATGGTTTAATATCTGTAACATAAATTCAAATTATTGGAAAATTCCATTCGATACATACGGTTGTCACAATCGATATTTATCTCAGGATTAATAATTAAATAATTTTAGTATATTTCGTGGGAATTCTTGTGGCTGCTACGAAAAGTTCCTTTACATGATAATTGATAATAGAGAGTACCTTTACAAACAATATATTACTTATAATCTAAAAATTTACAAAAATTATATATTAAGTAACATACAAAGTTTGACGATATTCAATAGGCTTCGTAAAAGCATGTAGGTTAGAGTGACGTTAACATCATGGCTACTATTGTCCGTCTCACAGAATAATGAAGTTTATTAATGTGTACAATAAATGTTTTCCTTGTAATCACTGTTCGTTTAGATATTGAATTTGTTTTCACTTTAAAATGTTTACTAGTGATTAGTGTTAGTGTAAATTGTTATATTGTCTAGTAATTGCTCCTTGTTGGATAAAAATATTGTCAAATTATACTTTACACATCTAGACGATATTCTGAAGGTTTCCTGGTTTATTCTGAAGATTTTTGTTGATTGTGTGTATTACTTGTTCATGAAAATTGTAGTGGAAGGATTATTATCTTCGATGATGGTCTTTCAGATCTTCTTTCACAAACAGGTTATCTATTTTTATATTTTTTAATTACATCTAGACACGCACTATTCAACTGTTTTCCATCACAATTAACAATTAAGTGTTATTTCTTCTTTTTAGTCACCGAACTCATACAAATTTCTTAAATTTTGATTGGCCATTTATGTACAGGTTAAGTGTTATAGGATCAATACCCATTAATTACTTTACATTTTTCTAAATTACCTTTAATAGATAATTTTATTATTATACTCTAATGATACATGAAATGTTTACATGATGTTTAATTATATAATTATAAACAATTTGATACCAAACATGCCTCAGTTTTTAACTGTAAAACCTTATTAATTTGAATTTCTATGATATGTGGTGGAACAATTTGTTATGGTTGATTGTAATTTCTACTTTGACTGCCTGAGATAAATATATTTACATAAATTATCTGGTGACAAAATCTTATAACATACAACAAAAACTCTTAATAATAATACTTGTTTTTAACAAATTTAATTATTTCATACTTTTAAACTATTGTCTGTATGATAATAATAAAAACACTTTTTATAAATAATAAATAACACTGTTTAACGGTAGTCTGTGTCACTATTTATATTATATCACTCATCACTGTAAAGGTTTGTGTCCCTTTTTCTATCCTTCTTATAGGCCAATATGATTTTAGTTAATACAATTTTTATTTTGTGAATAGGTACTCTTTATTACGTTTAATTGTTTTTTCAGGGTAATTTGATTATTTAGGCCTACTAGGTATATTTATTTAACTTTTTGTCTGTTTACTGCCCTATTCTACTGGGTTATTTCTGGGTTTCTTGATAATATTAAATAAGTCAAACCAACTAGGTTTCCTTTAATTTGCTATCAATTATTATTTCTTGGTTCCTCTCTGGATCGGATTTCACTATTATTTACTATTCTTTTTGTAACATTTTGTTTCGTTACAACAGTTACATGCTCCCTGGTATTTTAAATTTAACTTTAGAGAGAGTTACATTGTTATTTAATTTTTATAAAATATAATGGAACTATTTTTAAATTTTTCATTTATATTTTAAACTAGTATTTATTTTTTATTTAATGGCTTTAAACAATAATCACCTGTAAACAACCCTCATAAAAATAACTTTTATTATTATGATAAATTGTAAAAAAAATATGTTAATTGAGGTTAATTTAGACCAGTACAATTAGAGAAATACAGCTTCACATTTTTAATTGCTTGCTCTCATCAGAGACTAAATAAATCACTTTACAGAAGATTTTAAGTTTCGGCCACGTATACAGAGTGGAAATTAAAATAGAGACATAAGTTACCTGTGGAACAATAAGACGACTATTGAAGAATAAAACGCAGAGGGAGACACAGCTAAAATTCTATAAGTTCGTGCCAACTTTAATGTATTGCTGTCAAAAATGGACTCTTCTGCAAAAATATATTTCAAAAATAAATGCCTCGGAAATGAAATTTTTTACGACAAATTAAGGGGTCAGTTAGAGAGATTATCTACTAAACGACGACAAATGGAAGTTACAATCGGTTCTGGGGAGAATAAAGGAATACAGGGAGAATTGGAAGACCCTTGTGGAAAGAATGGTAGACACGCGTATTCCTAAACACCCGTTTGAATTTAGGCCAGTAGGGACTTGGAAGACTCCAGAAAAAGTGGTCAGAGAATCTGTAAAGTCCGGACGGGCTATAGCCCAAGAGAAGAAAAAGAAGAAGACGAATAAAAAGAAGATAAAGAAAAATAATTTTGTGCCCCTCTTTTCTACTTAAAAATTGTGTAAACATTACAGTATTTACTGGTTTGGCATAACTTATGTATAAAGGAAACAGAGTCAATAATATCGTTTTGATATCAGTATCATCAACAACTATGTTATCTCCATATCAATATTAAATTGCAAAAACCCTACAACCCATACGGCATTAATCATTTAAAATATACAATACCATAAATTAAAAATATTAATAAAATTGTACATTTAAAATTTTTATATTTTACCCATTTACCATTACACTCGTCATGGTTGACCATAACGGATTTGAAACACATCACTTAAATTGCGACAATATAAGTCCGTCGCATCTCAGTTTTAATAAACCTGTAGTGTTTGATGATAGATAGTGGCATATTGTTGTAAAGATAATACAAGCGCTTACGTCTCTATGAGTTTTGTTTACAGAATATAAATAATAGTCTGAATATATATCTATATAATACTTAAAATGTATAACCCTGTTTGTAGTATTTCCAATACGTTTCCGGTTAAGTATATTTACTTTCTGTTCAATACGTTTTCCGTGTAAGACATAAAGCCATCCACGATTAATTTCATTCACTGTAAATCACCGGTTACTGTTGTCAACAGGTGTTATCCATCAGCAGCCGGTGAGCGCGTGTCACAACTTCCAATGTAAGACTAACGTCGTCAACGTGGCTACCAGACAGCTGTTCAAACCAAATCTACCGCCGTGTGACTCCTGCGTCGCGTGTACATTGTACGACTTTCCAGTCTGCGGATACAGCGTCTGCCTTGGGTTCAAAACGTTCCTCAACCGTTGTCAACTGGAAGCGTACAACGTATGCAATGCCATCAGTAAGTAATCGCACTAACTTATTAACGATGCACACATCGCATTGGTGTGATGCATCTTCGCTTTCCCAAATATTCTCCTCAATACTTGACAATTTTCCTCCCCTTTCCAGCAATATTTAATTACCGCAATTGGTAAACGTATCGTACGTTACTGTACAATCAATTGGATTCCGCTTTCCTCAGTGTCACTTTCCGCTTTCCGCTAGCTTCGTAGTGTCACTTGCGCTTCACTCCACCATCCTTCACCTTCTCTTTTGTCGCAACACCCGTCATTTGCTCAAGTGCGTCTTCATCACTGCGGTGTCACGCCTCGTCTGATCCAGTGACGAAACCAATTGATCTTCCATCTTGAGCACCTAATTTTCCTTATTCACTCTTTGCAGCCGTTGCTCACTGTATCATTGTATACTGTACCCTTCTATCTTACTCTAATTATTTTCCACCACACCCATCAACGTCCATACCTTATCTTATTACATTTCCCCCTCATAAGCGCGGACTGGTGAAATCTGGAGTAGTCTCGGACGCGTGACAAGTGTCATGTAATTCTTCTTCGTCTCAATCGCAGGAACACGTACGCACATACACATTACAGCTGGAAGAGCTGATAAACACGTCCAGTCGTGAGCATCATAATAAGTTATACTAGATTATATCACTGAACAATAATAGCCGGTTAGTTTATACACTGACATATCAAAGGCGATTCATTAGTTGATAATTTGCGCGTTAGAAACCTTGCATATCGCTGTATGGGAAGAGCGCGTTATACTCCGTACGGATAGAACGATAATTCAAAGGCGAAAATTAGTTGTTTACAGGATAACACTTTTCCCCGTTTCGTTCAACCAGGGCCTTTTATCCCTCTTTTCAAACTGTTCTTCTGTCGTTTTTTCATTGCCGTCTTCTGTCTTCTGCCCCTTCCTTCCCATGTTACTCATTACAAAAGGATAGAATAGCACTGCTGAGCTAAGCACGGAATCTGTCACATTGCTTTGCATTGGTTTAAATGGAACCTAACCCATTAACATTTTGACGCCTATCGCAACAGTTGCTAATGTGCGGTCATTTGCTTTCCAAAAAGTTTCCTCCCGCACAATTTTTACTTTGACAGTTGCCAGATTTCGTCATTCAGCGTACTCATTTTGTTGTATCTGAATTCTGCTTTATCAAATAATTGTCTGTTGGAGAGGAAATACTACTTTCCATTTTGCAGGTCTGAGACTGTCTTTCCTTAATCAGTCTAATGTCTGTGTTATCATTTTCCTCTTTTGTAAATATTTGGTGATTTTTTTTTATAATCAAGCAAAAAGGAGAAATATGTTTGTCGTTAAAATTAACACTTGTGTTATTAGATTATTAAATTTTCCTTTATTTTGTATTTTACGTCTTTATTTTAATCTATGTTTTATGTTTTATTCGTCATTTGGATATTTGTTACATGCATTACTATCATGTTTTATATAGTCGATACCACTCAGAAGCTTTTGAGTTGCAAATTATAGGCAATTCCAGGGAAATACTAGTAGATACTTTATCCACATAGTCCCCAATAATTTTCTTTATTCTTCTAGTTGTGTCCGAAAAGAATAATATTTCAGATAATATTTGTTTACCCGTATATTTATATACAAACATATATAAATATAAAAAACAACGTCAAAACACTGTATTGATTAACGGCACATCAGTCACAACTGTACGAACACGGAATAGTTTTCTTACACTACAAAATCAGTTATTTAAAGACGACAAACCGAGCTAAAACAAAATCTGTGCTCTGTAAAGCCGAAATCTTCCAACTGTCCGAGGAGCAATTGTCGCTGCTACATTTAGCGCAACGCGGAATAACCGAATTGAAATGGGGATTTTTACTCCGTTTACTATAAACGGCCAGAATGGCTCTAAACCAATTACAGGTGAATACATTATCTATAAATTTCTATTTTTTTAGTAATTTTTGTTATAATCTGCAAATAATATATTAGAAAGCGACTAGGATTTAAAAGAATAATTGCTGAGTTAATTAAATACGGTGGCACATTTTTGCATTTGCGAACTCTACACTTTGTAAATAACATATGGATGAAAAACAATTAACAAGAATGGAGAAGAGCAATGACGATTTTCTTGTATAAAAAGAGAAGAGACCAATAGTTGCTCGACTCAACAGACAAAAAAAATATTTTTCAATCTGAGAGAGTAAAGAGTTGTTACTAATTCATTACTTCTTAAGGAGCAGATGGGTTTCGGAAAAAGTAGGTCACCTGTGGATTCATTGGTTATATTACGAAAAAGGCGGAAATATAACCAGAAGATGCATATGGAATCTGGAAAGACTTTTGTTGATCTGAAAAAGGGTTTTATGTTGTAGACAGTTAAAAATTGTGGTACATTGTTACCACGGTATCTCCGATCGTCATGTTGTCCAGTGGAAACAGAATAACTGACATCAGTGAAGTCATCATTACAAACTTTAATTAGTCGCAAACAGCAGCTATAAATTACCGGAGCACTTTTGTATAATAATTAAATTACGTTCAGTTAAATTTGTCCAACAATAAATGTCGCTTTATTACAATTTTACACTAATAAACACAATAATTACTTCTCATTAAACCGCAGAAATCACTGAGAACAGCATTGCAAAAATCGCCAGATTTAACTAAACTGAGCCGGCCATGTATGCTAATATTTATACCCCGCTGTTATTCCAAAATTATCTTTTATTTTCCGGGCGGCGCACCAAGAATAATTGGCGTATTTACAGGCGCTGGACCAATCAGGAGACTAGGTCAAAGTACGACCTTGAACACAACGTGCCGACTGCTAGCGGTAGGCTGGTCGAGAAAGATTCAAAAGATCAATATCAAATTATGTAGACCGTTATCTAAATAGTTTTTCATCTCATAGTAACAAATCCCCTCCGAAATCCATTGGTCCCGAACTGGCAAACAGTTTCTGCAGTAATACTTGGTTAGGTGGTGTAGGTTGACGACCTTGAATTTATGCTGCAGTTCCTGCTGTATAGAATAAACAACATCGTTGATTCCTTTTTTCGCAGTATAAGTTCTTTTCCAGTTAGAAGTTTCGAGGAGCGACCACGATGGCACATTGAGTTGTACAAACAAACCTGGTCTCCTTCTTTGAAATCTACACTATTGCTGCGAATGTCGCACCGCAATTTCATTTTGTCTCTAACAATCCTCAGCCGTTCTCTTATCAAACAATTGACATCTTAAGGTTTGTTTCCGAATTGCGAGGAAGACTGCGGATCTTAGAACCGACTCTCCGATGATCCGAGCATCAAGTCCCTAGAAAGATAAATCTTCTCCACAAACACCATTTTTGCTGGAGTCGTGTACTCATGACATATACACAATTAGGAATAGTGGTGTTTGCTTGTCCCATCCATATAGTCGTGTACGCTGGACTAGTGGTTTTGTTCTCGCCATCAATCTTCAACATATGCTGGTCAAGTGTATTTTTCAACCTCTCAACCATTCCGCCTGTATGGATAGGCGTTGTCCTGGTCTTTCGAATATTGAGTGGGCAATTTAATACTTTAAAAACTCTTGAGTGAAATTCCTCCATTGATCCGTATCAACATCCATAGGCTCTCCATAACGGCAGCAGCCGTTTTGAAGGTCAGTGGTAACGCTCTGATTTGGAATTACATAAGCTTCCACCCACTTAGTAAAATAGTACCACTATAAACCTGACGTACCGGTCGGTATTCGTCAGTAACTGGGAAAGGACCAGCAGTGTCTATAGCAATTCTCTCGGATGGCAGTCAAACGTTGTATTGTCTCATTTTCCCTCTGGTTCTAGTTTGTGGTTCCTTGCTTGCAGCACATAATTCACAGGTACAACACAATTTCTCTACATCGTGGCGAAGGTAAAGACAATAGAATCGTTTCCGTATTTTGTCAATTTGGTTATGACAAAAACATGAATTTCAGATGCTCCATCATGATTACTTTCAAACAGAGCGCATTTTACTTTGGGACAGTAACAACTCATGAACCTAGCCTCCTCTGTTTGCACTTTCTTAAGACATTATCAGCAATCCGTTCTCCAAGGTTGTAGATACCTATTGTGCTCAGTAGCTCTTCAGCATTTCAGAACCACGGCAGATATCTTGCAAATCGGGGCGACACTCTCATCGTTTGCCGTCAAGATCGGTCTAACATCTTCATCAGCCATCTGCTCTTGTCGGAAATCTTCTGTCATCCAGCCGTCTGCCATGAAATCTACAGTGATGGCTTAAGCATATTCACATGCGTACTGTTCTTCCTTTTTGGGGTAACTTCAGAAACCTCCCAAGCACGATCATCAGTATAAGCTAACTTCATTACCACCCAGACGCTCCCACCGATGTTATACCTTGAAGTTGTACTATTGCACATGTTCAAGCCATCTTGCCAACTGTCTTTCTTTATTTTTAAACTATAATAGCCATGTAAGTGCGGAATGGTTGTTGCGAAATGGAAACTCCCTCCCTTACAGTTACTTATAGATGAGCTCCGAATTTTGGACGATAGCCTGTATATGTTTCTTGGTAACGCAATAATTTGTAACTGGTATAGAAAACCTCTTGCAGTAATACACTATTAGGCTTACTCGTTCTTTACCGTTTTACCGTGGTAATGAGTGTAGTCCTATTTAACAGAACAGAAGAGAAAAGAAGCATGGTAATTGAGATGTATATGGTGTAGCAGAATGTCGAGAAAAGATTGTGCACTTAATGATAGGATCGTAAGAATGATAAAGTAAACGAAATAAAACTAAAACATAAGCTTCAGAATGGAAATATTTGTATACAAGAATAGAAGTGTTACCACCACGATTCCTAGAGAGCTGGAGTGAAATTGCTTACTCTTCTTTGAACAATTAGAGAAACGTAATTTTTATAACTTGCAAAAAATACGCTACCCATCACTAATATTAAAACAAAGGATTTAGGGTACACTAGAAATCTGTAGCTCTCTAGACCAGTATTGCTTGAATTCGTGTCTCCGCTGTACTTCTCTTTTGATAACTTGGGAATCAAAAATTGGCTTTTTTTCCAGTTCTGAAGACTGGATCGTACCATTTTTAAATGTTCATCTATTCTCTGTTAGATAAAAAAATATTCTGTCTTTCAACATCTTCCCGGTAACAATGACATTTTCAAAATAAACTATACGCGATTTCTATGTCAGGCTTTGAAAGATCAGAACTTTTAGCGTTGCTATTGCATTACAGGAAACAAATGTCATGACTTTAAAGGTAAAAAGGCCACTTGGTGTCGAGAAAGTTGTCTTGTGTTATTTTAAAAGTTGAATATTGCGACTATTCAAAAGTAAGATTGAAACGTAACTTGCATTCATAAAAGACAAACAAACAAATATTATTTTACGTATTTTGTTTCTGAAGACACATGATCGTGTAGCAAGAGAAACTGCTACCCTGAGGCACAAAGTACTTGTCGAAAGCATCAATGTTCTTTTTTAGCTGAGACGTTTATTTAATTTTCTTCATGGGGAATATCACGTACCATGTGACAATCATCTGTGTCTAGTTTGTGTGTTGCCAAAACTGTTGTCGTCCTTTTAAATTCACACAAAACGATTGTGTAGGGAGAATTATTGTGTAAACATTTTTGTAAAAAGTTGTATTAGTTAAAATATTTTAAAAATATTTTAAGAAAACGTACGTTTGACAACTCTTGGAGCACTAATATATCTGCAATTATATACCGTACTTTTTCGGTTTATCGTTTTTGAGACGTGTTTATGGATATGGTCTCATCGAGCTATCTTGTAGTAAAAAATACCTAAAAAATTACAATTTTAAGTAAACTGCCCCTCTCAAAGAAGCTCTTTATAATTGGCAATTTACAAGAATGCAGTTTAGTTAAGGTATATAGAAATAAGACATATTCCGTCACGTTCAGAACATAGGCTACTTCCTTGCTACCGTAAGCTATTCTTCTGTATAAGAACGCCTACTTGTTGTAGTTATTTAGTACTTTATTATTTAGATTGAATTGTTATTTAACGATATTGATAACATATTTCTTAAGTTTTTAAATGCATAAATTTCTAACTTAAACACATTTATTCACACATAAATTATTGTTACGGCGGTCTCACTGATCGTCGTGTGGTACAGCGGAAAAACATGCAGACACCAATGAAGTCACTAACCACCAGCTTTAATTAATCACAAATAACAGATTGTAATCAACAAGCTTTTACTCGTACAAAATTTCAAATAAAATTTGTCCACACGCAATAATAATGTCGACTAATAGTGTGGCAATAACACTTCGCCACAATACTTCGAACTTCACTTGAATAAATCGCCACTTAAACTGAACTGAACTGGCCGTCGCTGGATGCTTATATTTACCCCACTGAAATTCCAGAAAAATCTGTCACTTTCTTTATGACGTGTTAAACAGGCGCTCTCAAATCCACTAAAAAAGCGGCAGTGTCTCACCTTGAACGCAGTGCCCAACCGCTGCGGTCTGGAATAGCCTCTATTGTTGACGGATGATAAGTGTTACGTAATTGTCTTTCACATAAAGCATCAATATATACTCACCAAAACCTTAAAGCTCGGCTTTGCTGGGATAGCTGAAAAAGAGTAGAACAACGCATTCCATTGTTCAAGAATGTCCCGTTGCGTAACAATATTCTATGAAGTAGAGCAGTCTTTTGCGTTACTGTTTCATAGATTATATTGTTACGTAATGCGAAAAAGTGTTACACTATTACATAACATTTTCGACAATTCCAGTGAAATCCGGCTGTAATGTTGTGCGCCTACGTAATCTCAACATGAGTTAGCCAGCCTGTTCCAGATTCGCCGGCCTCGCACACTGTGTCAAGGTCGCAATCAATTACGTTCTGGTGTTTCCTAGTAGCGTTCTTGACGCCTAGTATGGAATTTGCTGGAATTTTGGCGGGATAAAAATACAAGTACTCAGCGACTCTCAGTACAGTTATTGTCGGGCGATTACACAGTGCCGTTTGAAATATTTTGGCGAAGTGTGACGTGTTTTATAATTGTGCGGGACAAATGTAACATATTTGTGTTTTATATTAGTTGACATTTTTACTGCGTGTGAATAATTTTTTTATTTGTTGTAAGAGACTATCTTGTTGATTACAAAATATTTAATTGCCATAATTAAAGCTTGTGATACGTGACGTCATTGGTGTCTTGTATTTGATTTTCCACTGAACCATACGACGATCACTATACCGTCGTAACAATATGTTTCATAAGCAAAACCTTATATAGTTGCTTAATGAATTTTCCAAAAATTTGAAACAATTGTGCAAAGAACTTAACAATGTTTATTTTCGTTATTCTTGTTATTTTTTACATTTTAGTTTAGTTTTCACTTTCTTCAAGTAATGGTAACAAATTTTCTCTAAGCACCTTCTTCTTTATATGATGTTTAAACCTAATTTTAAATGGTACGTGAGCTCAAAGTTTTGACCACTAAACGATCTCTGGTATTTTTCAGGTGTAAGTTAAACTAGAATATTAAGTAGAAACTTACGCATATCTGACATTTGTCAAACAGTTGGTAAAACCCCATCACCTAGAAAGTTAAACACTATTATACAAAAACTATATAAGAAAAACTATATAAAACTAGAGGATAATTAGCGGTTCGTTTTGTATAGTTTTTCTATAGTTGTGTTTGACGTTGTAGGTAGTGGTTGTACATTAATATTTTTGACGCTTCACCCTTGTTAGTGAGCGAATCGCGGGTAGGCTTGAGTTTGCAGTTAACGTAGCGGTTTAACTTACGCCTGTAAGCGGCCACATGTTGTTTAAAGGTCGAAACTTGTGTGGTAAATTCTAATCAACTAAACGCTATGTAACTCACCGTCTGTGGCTTAAGTAAATGTCTTTATACAATTGACATGTTTCGGGACACTTGTCCCATCCTCAGAATATTTAAAAAAGTCTTCATACGAAAATTGTTGTGTGCGTACTTTGTGTAGTGTAATTGTGTTTTGTGTTATGTGGATTTTAATATTTTTAATATATTGACGACTGTGCCATCGTATGATGGTATGAAGAGACTTTTTTAAATATTCTGAGGATGGGACAAGTGTCCCGAAACATGTCAATTGTATAAAGACATTTACTTAAGCCACAGACGGTGAGTTACATAGCGTTTAGTTGATTATAAAATACGTGGCTTGGACTATAAGCGGATTTATTCCATTAACCATATGAATACTGCAAGTCGAGCAAATATATTACGTAATTTTCAGAATATTAAGATCCAGCTTCATAAGACCATTTTACATATCAGATTTAATAAAACTTGTCTGAAGAATATTATTACACCTAATTACGCTCGTATAAAATTTAAATGCTCATCCTTTGCTGATATAAAACTAAAAGGCACGCAGAATTGTACAGAATTAAAGAAGAATTAAAATCGTTATACAAGAGAAAATCCCATCTCAATTCAAGATTATACAGAGTACATTTGCAATTACTTAATGAAGTACACCCGGCCTTGCTTGATAACTATCTTGATTTCATAAACAATGACATACAGCGAATTATTTATCAAATGCGTAGCAAGCAAACAAGCAAATTCCAAAGGTTATTAGAGAGACAACAGCAGGAAGCCAACAACATTGCCTGTAAACATAAATTTTATACACGATTACAGAACTTAACATCAATAGATCTAACTAAAGAAGAATCTAATTTGTTGAAAAAGGGCTTAAATTATTATTTACCTCGTTCAAAATCTAACTTCAGCCATAAACATATTGCTGCTGAAATTATAAGTGCTGAAGCTGTGGTCAAAGCAATAGAAGACCAGAAGGTCCAAGATGAGGAGCGGATTTTAATCAATAATAAGCTCAGTAATATCATAAGAAACCAGAATACTAATACTTATTCTTGGGTTCCGTGCACTTTTAATAATTATAATAAAGAACGCAATATCTTAACGGGTTTAAAGCGCAAACTGTCAGACAACTGTGCTCTCGTAACCAAGGCTGACAAAGGCAACACTGTTGTCATTATGGACAATAGTGAGTATACTGATAAGATACGGAACTTTATCGCTAACAACAACATTGAGAAATTAAACTCGGACCCTACTGCACAATACGTCAAGTGTCTAAATCGGGGCATAAATAAGAGTGTGCATTTGTTTGATGAGCGAACTAGACGATCGTTAAAGCCCATCAATTCAAGGGCACCCACATTGACAGGGTTACCAAAATTACATAAGACTGGTATTCCGATAAGACCGTTAATTAACTTCACTACCGCACCTGGTTATAAAACAGCTAAGAAATTGGTAAACGTCATTAAACGCAACATAAACATAGTTAATAGTCACAGTATAACCAATAATATCGATTTTGTCAATAAAGTGAAGGATCTAAAGATCGAACCTCATCATAAGCTGGTTTCGTTTGATATTGTTAATTTATATACGAATATACCGGTTGCTGATACCTTACAAATTTTGAGAAATAACCTCGCGAATACTAAAAAATTGAATGTTGAAAGTATTAATGAATTGATGGATCTTTTGGAGGTGATTCTTAACCAGAATTAATTCACGCATGACAAGCAATTCTTTAGCCAACATGATGGGGTGGCAATGGGTTCTCCACTCTCTGGCCTCCTTGCTGAAGTGTACTTAAACCATTTCGAAAACTCCTTTATTTTTTCCAATAGTGTGTACAATGATAACATAATATTTTATAGCCGGTATGTTGACGACACCTTTTTTATCTATAAAGGCACACATAGACAAATAAATAGGCTACACACGTATTTAAACAGTATTAATAACAATATACAGTTTACACTGGAGCACGAGAACAGTGGAAAATTAAATTTTCTTGATTTGACGGTCACCAGAAATATTAATAAATTGGAGTTTAATATTTATAGGAAACCCACTACAACTGACACTATAATACACGCCACATCTTATCATCCGGTATTGCAGAAAATGGCTGCTTTCCACAGCATGGTTAACCGCCTCTTATCATTGCCCCTCAGCGACAAGGATTATCAAGACGAACTAAATACAATTAAACATATTGCGGTCACCAATGGCTACAAAAAAGCGGTAGTAAATAATATCCTTAAAAAACATATGAGACGAAAAAACGCAAACACGCTAAGGGCACCTGGGGACAGTGTGTATAAATACATTTCTATACCATACATGAGCTTTCTACCTAGAATTCTGTCTTCTGTTTTAAACAAGTCAAACGTTGTTGTCACATATAAGACTACAAATAACATTTTAAATAGCCTTCGTACTCGGGAACCAACCGTCCTTGAAAAGAAAACAGGGATCTATAAATTAATATGTAATAGTTGTGATGCTTTTTATGTGGGCCAAACGGGCCGTGGTTTTTTCAAGAGGTTTGTTGAACATAAGCCACCCACTTATTTTCATAACACAGAAAATGTAAAATCTAAATTCGCTAAACATCTTATTGATGAAAATCACAACTATACTAATTTTCATACCAACTTGATACCCCTTCACTTTTGTAATAAAGGACGTTACATGAACGCCCTTGAGGAGTTTGAGATATATAGAGCGTATAATAATCCTGTTACCAGGCCACATGTTTTAAATGATCAGTTGAACTTTAAATCTAATGTCCTGTACGATACCGCGTTGCGATATTGTCGCGACACGAGTCAATTATGAACCAGTGCGTTGTCGGTTACCGTGTGGTGTACACCGAAAATTGTTGTGTGCGTACTTTGTGTAGTGTAATTGTGTTTTGTGTTATGTGGATTTTAATATTTTTAATATATTGACGACTGTGCCATCGTGTGATGGTATGAAGAGACTTTTTTAAATATTCTGAGGATGGGACAAGTGTCCCGAAACATGTCAATTGTATAAAGACATTTACTTAAGCCACAGACGGTGAGTTACATAGCGTTTAGTTGATTATAAAATACGTGGCTTGGACTATAAGCGGATTTATTCTATTAACAAAGGTAACTTCTAGCAATGGTAATAGTTTAACCACACACATCCGATAATCGTCGTCGTTGATAATAAATCCGATGTTTATTGGTACTGCAGCAGTCCAATTGGTAGCAGTTGTCCACTCCTCACGAATTTTTGGATTCCTTTCGATTTCTATCTCACACCTTTCATAATCTGGTGTAAATATCGTTAGTTGTGGTTTTCTCCCCTAGATATTTTTCCAATTTTGTGTCCCTCTAACATTGTCTTTAGAAGCCTATCATCCCGCATTAAATGACCATTAAGCTGTAACATTGGATTTCAACAGGCTTCATCGCCCCATTCTTTTGATACCATTCGCATTTGTGAACTTATAGATTATCGTAATATTTAGCACGCGCCTATAAATCCAATATCAAATGAGTAAGCTTCTTTGTTAGTCCCGATAGTTCAGCTTTGACCATCATGTAAGGCTACATTCCATACATACGCTTCAATAAACACCCACATAGCTAAGTTAGCAAATGCAGAAACATTATTAGCATGGCTGTTAGATCGTGGCCTACAGTCCATGCTGACAGACGTTTCGGCATCAGCGTTGAAAATAATTGGCACCTTGTCTACCGATTCACACCAGTGATGAGGTAGAGACTAAGTATTTTGTCTAGAAAGATAATTCACCCTTCATCACCATGCCAATTGTTTCTGACACCGATGATGGCCTCCGATAACGAAAGCGAAATGTCTGTCATCTTCGACTGTAGATCACAGCCTAACAGCCAGGCTAATAATGTTTCCAGCTGTATGGACGCCGGTCGTGAACGGATTAGGAACTCTATAACCAATTGAAGTTTTGACATTAAGTGGACTAGATTTCATTTTCTAAAGTCCTCAGGCCACGGTCGCTAAGGATATACGAAGAGTGCGGACAACAGGAATGTTGCGAAGAGTGTTGACAGTGGTACAGTCTGATACTTGAAGTCGGACAGCACCTCGGACTATGCGGGCAATCCAGTAGAGACAATGAATATTTTTCATTTAGACTATATCAACACATTGTATTGAAGCGCCTTTACGTTTTTGCAAACTGATTCCCATCACTCTTTTCCAGGCTTTAAACTGGCAACATGACAGTAAGGCTAAAAATTATTTGGCATGTTTAATATCAAGTTTGAGTGTCTCCTTTCTTGTTCGTCGAGGATAAGTAAAAACATACGGAACTAGGATTCTCTTTTCTTGTTCGGAAGAAAAGTAAATGCCATTGAAATAACCTTTATTTTTTCGTTTCTACTTCCAAAGTCTGGGTGAAAATTATAAATTTGTGCAAACTGCTTACTGCAACTCTTGAACGTTCTATCCATGAAAAATATCTTCAAGTGCTTCAGGCTTTCTCTGCCATTGTTGCCACTGAAAAGCAAGAAAGTTTCTTTTGAAGAGTCCTAGCTTAAAAGAAAACTGCTTCCGTCATTCACTTTCAAGTTACAATTTCATCGCGCGTGTTCGTCTCTTTTTGGTTTCCTCGAGCGACAGTTCTATGTACTTGCGTTGTTCTCTTCAAAGCCCTAGATGATGGAGTTTCTGTTTCAAAGTCGTAACCTCGGTTATGAAAATCACCCGTTTTTTATGTATATTTTTGGGTATGAGGATGGATTCACCTCGTGCTCACTGCCTATAAAAATTACTAATAAAACGATTTTTTTATATAACAACGATTATTGTTAAGAGTTTATTTTGTGAAAAGCTGCTAATTTATTGTTAAGAGTGTTGACTTACCTTAATAAAAAGATTTAAAAACCTAAACGCTTGATAGATTCACCAAATTTATTGTTAAATTCTGATCACTGTTTCAACCGATTAGGCTATTCTCAAAAGGAAGGTAAGAATAATTAAATACAAAGAACGAGTTAGAACAGGAATTCTCAAAAATGTATTTGGTAGCAGTAAAGAAACATTGCATTAATGGGTGGAGAGCTGAGCTAAATATTTGTAATTACCTAGTTAAATGAATTATATATTACTTACGGAGTTTTAGTCTAATTGTTGCATTAAGATGTTGTCTTCTATTCTGGACGAATAGCCTATTTCTGCGCTTGCTCTCTCTCTCTCTCCCCCACACTCTCTCTCTCTCTCTCTCTCTCTCTCTCTCTCTCTCTCTCTCTCTCTTGCGCGTACACACACACACACACACACACACACACACACACACACACACACACACACATTTCACTTCCAAGCCTGATACTGTTTTCACTTATTGATCAAATTTAAGTGCGATTGTGTACTGATAACTATGTGTTACTGCAATTTCGTGAATCATAACGTATACGCAAAGCATTACATAGTCCAAAACATGCAACATTAGTTAATATACGATTTCAGTTTAGTAAGAACGTATTACGAATAAATACAGATATCCAATAGGTATCCACAGGCTTGTTATAGACAAAACTTTGCCAAGTAACAATTTACAAAATACCATCTGCACTAAACATTTTATAACTTGGTGATATGGTTACATTGTTTCCTTCCTGTTGTGTATAATGCTTATTTCGTTTTATTAAACTATACGTACTGTGTTTGATCTTGTATATATAGGAAAATTAAACGTTAAGGGCATGGAAATGCGCGAAACGCTGCTTACGGTCAGAGGGGAAGGCGATTTGGAGGCAGTCGCTGTGAGATGTGGGAAAAGAATTGTTGTTATCAGCGACGGTCCACCAAACCTATGAAAATTATTTTTAATAGTAACAAAAAGTTGCGACTGTTAAAATTTGTTTGTTAATCTGTCACCACGAATCTCTATCTGCGCGCGCGCGTGTGTGTATGTGTGTGTGTGTGTGTGTGTGTGTGTGTGTGTGTACTCGCGTGCCCTCAAATTTTGTGTAAAATAAAATGAAATATAATACTAAAATGAAATAAATTTCATGGATATTGAACATCGCATGTTATAACTTCAACGTCTCGCTTTATTTACAGTAAAACGTTGTTTGCCAGCTGGTAAAACATAAATTATCTCAATTCTCATTCATCTGTATCTTTTACCGGTTGTAACACTTTTACCGTTAAAAGATATTATTTCCTAAAATTCAGTATTGAAATTATTTGCTTTTTACTTCTTCTGGAAACAGTTTCTTGTTGTCCAGGTTTAAAAAGTTTCTTGCCATTAAATTAATAAGAAGAACGCGTTCCTTTATGTAATGATAAACTGGAGAGATAATCGAGTATAATTAAGGAGTGAAAGTGTACAGTTTGCAAATTCCATTGCGAAAAGAACGGTCAGGGAGGTTGTAGTTTTTTAAATCTCAGCGGTACACAATGACAGAACCAAACAACACTGAGCTATAAAACATTCTGGTATATAACAGCAACAAATTCCGCTGTTCCAATTGTATTTATTGATTGATTTATTTCACTTTTGTTTGTAAATGTAGATAAATACAATTACAATATTATTATTATTATTGTTATTGTTATTATTATTGCCATTTTTATTTGATTTACGTTGGAAACAATAAACATATAATTCTTTTTTTAAGCCATCTGCGTGACTGTAGGTACACACACACGCGCGCGCGCGCAGGTAGAGATTAAAACAAATGCAAGTCTGAGATAGGACGTAACACAGTAACTAACAATGTACTGGTTACTAAAACATCACACGCAAGTTGGCAATACCTTCACTTGCATACCAGCTGATTCCCCTTTACCCTCCCGCCATTCACAATTTTCAAGTGGACTCGTCCATCCATAAATTTGTTTCTGCGCATATGCCCTTAACTTTCAATTTGACTGTAACTACAAATATTGTAAGAAATATAGATTGCGTAGAAGTAGGTAAGACGTTTTAAGTCTTATTTTCATATAATCACCCACGATTAACTTGTTTTTGCGTTATGGAATTAAAGCGTGGACATTTTGGTGTTGCGTGCTCTTCGCGTGTCAGATGTTTGCGAGTTCACGGTCCGCGCTCGGCAGGTATCAGACTGTACCGCTGTCCGCACTATTCGCAACATTCCTGTTTGCCGCACTCTTCGTGCCACCGTCGCTAATCTCCAGTCGCTAATCGTAATTAAATTTATATTAATAAAAATTCGATATTATAGATGTTATTGTGCCGCAATTATTTTAACAAATATTGATTCTATTGTATTGTGTGCATTCTGTTGTAGAATATGAGTTCGTTGCCAGCGCTTCATGTGAGAGTACGTTTCCGCAATGCTACTTTGTATAGTCGTCTAAATAATAGATAAGAATCGATTGCGAAAGTAGCACAAATTCCATGTAGAGGACAACAATTTTGAAATATATGGTTACATTTAAACAGAGCGTGTAAATATTTTTGTATTATTCCTGTTATCTTCAAACATCACTTCTTCTTCTTCTTCTTCTTCTTCTTCTTCTTCTTCTTCTTCTTCTTCTTCTTCTTCTTCTTCTTCTTCTTCTTCTTCTTCTTCTTCTTCTTCCATCTCGTTGTCTTTTTTCTTGTCTCTATCATTGTATCTTTCTCGTGTTCCTTCCTTTTCTACCACGCCACCTTAAAATGGAAAAAGAAAGGTAAAAGTATACATTTACACCTGAATGAGAATAATTTCCTATTCACTCTGTGTTTTCTAAACACCAGGTACTCATACAACAGGATTACGAAGATATCAACTATATGACCCGCAACCTTATAGTTTGCATAATGGATTAGAGGTAAATTTGAATACAACAGAATACATGTGTATTGGGAGGAAACAAGAAGACTTAATACTTGACAAGAGAACATGACAACGAGTAGTATATTAAACGCTGCATGGAACATAAGCTTTGCTACGTCAAATACGTAAAGCTTTCGGCTTACGTACACTATTTGAGTTTACAGCGCCTCGATCAAAGACGTGAAGTCAAGTAGCATCTAGGCTGTTTGAGGACTAACTACACAAATTATGCTGCCACGCCGCCAAAAGTGTTTGGAAAATAGTTCTGAAACCTCTGCGGCACCTATATGATAAACAGCGGGCGGCTTAGAAGTTAGTTACACCTGGCGATATTGTAGAGCGCGGATGAAGTGATCGTTGTGGATTAGCGGAAAATGATTATTCTGTTATAATTAGTGCGGAACTCTAAAATGGTGAACATTATTATTGATTGTGTACAAATTTGACTTTAATTGCTTTATGAAAATGCCTTGTTGTTTTCAAGTTTTTATTTGTGACTAATTGAAGTCAGTAATTAGTGACTTCATTGGTGTTTTTATTTTGTTTCTACTGTAGAATACGACGATCTATGAGACCGGAATTAAACAGTATTTAGTATTGAAAATCACACAATGATGATTGGACGAAGAGAGGTTATATTGTTTAACATTGTTTGCAATGTTGAACAATATATTCTTCGTATTGTTTAAATTAGCAGCCGTCCTTACTAATTCTTTTATGAATTTGCTAACTGCTACAATTTTTATTGTTCGACAAAGCTTTTCGTCATCACTGACATCATCAGATCTTAAACAACCTTGTTTGTTGTTTAAGACCTGATGATGTCAGTGATGTCGAAAAGCTTTGTCGAACAATATAAATTGTAGCAGTTAACAAATTCATAAAAGAAATATTCAACAATATAGTACTGGATAAACGAATTAGCAACTTGTACAAGAAGCGGTTGCACTACACTATTGTCAAGAGTATAGTAATCTGTAGTTGTATAGTATGTCCACTTAAAAAAAAAGAAAGGATGTTGAAGGCAATTGAAATGGGCTTTGGAATGGGATGGCAGGCAGATCACAGATAACGGATCACAGATAAAAGGAAGTTATCATTAACACAAGAAATTTAAGTTGACATTGCATTGTATTTCTAAAGAGTATATGTGATATAGTTGTGATGTAAAAGTATTTATGATTTGTTTAATTCTGAAAGTTGTTAAAAATAATCTTAATAATTTCATTTTATTTTCAAAGAGTATACCGGATTTAATTGATGTGAAAGTGTTGATTTTATGTTGAAAATTTTCATAACTGAAAAGTATCGGCTCAATTATTCTTTACTATTAATAACAGTTGTTAATACTGTATGTTAGATTATTTAATATTTATTTATGTAATCATTAAATAATTATTTATTATTTATAATACACATGTTAGTTGTAATCTTTAATGTGAAATAAGGTTAAAATAGATTATTTCATTTGGGATTAATTTTGAAATGTTAATGCTCTATTTTCTAGTATATGTTAGTACTCAGTGTAATCTGTATAACGTTTTAGTGACTGCAAAATAATTTATGTTCAAAACTGTTGGCAATAAGAGCTAACCAGACCTACAAAATCGTGTTTCCTGTTGAATTGAATATATAACAATATCATTAAGAACCCCTAACTTGTCAGTGCTGACTGTATTTGCTGAGCAGGTGAATGTACCTAGTGCTGTGAATGTAACGAACATTGTAAATTTGAATAATACGAATAAAGATATTTAAAGAAGTTG
This sequence comes from Magicicada septendecula, assembly GCA_034769895.1. NCBI lineage: Eukaryota > Metazoa > Arthropoda > Insecta > Hemiptera > Cicadidae > Magicicada > Magicicada septendecula. Next base: position 331,208,755 of record CM068375.1, read on the forward strand.
TTCTATATGTTAAACTGTAGTCTGGTTTCTCTCCAGCGGCGGTGTGACATGAGATATTCCATGGCTTCAATAAACACGGATCACAGGACTCATGCTTACTGACGATCATAACATGGGGACCATGAGTAAACGTATTGCAGTATTCCCACACTTTAGCATGCCTTGACTTAAGCAACGCGTCCTCCTTCAAAACTTCAATGCAATGTCGATACCACAAGATTTTCATGCGTTATCAGCTCCCAAGATTAATTAACTTGCAATATTGTACACACTACAGTTGTTATTTAAACTTAATTCTAGTATCCTCATGGAAAAATGACGGTTCATTTTTCAACAGCTTTTATATTTAATCTATCAATTTTATTATTTTTAAATTGTGATTTAAGATAAAAAAAAGGCTTAACGATTCTAGTACAAATTTTTATTTATGAGTTCAGGCACAGAGCATTTATGTATGTGGGCAAGCCGAAGTTAATCTAACAAAATATGTTTAAATTTTTTTGTATTAAATACTCTTGAGCATTCCTACGCCAAATATTGGCAGTTACTGTACCGCAACGAGTACAGAACAGTATGGGTACCCCCATATTTCCCTAGCACATTCAGCTTAGGCTATACAAGTGAGCGGGGTTGATCCCCGCTGTAATATGTATATACTGAAACCTTTCGCACTCATTCCGACGACTAGTAAGTAAATATCATATATTACGTATTCATTCTCATAATCTCACTTGCCCAACGTTCGTAGTTTTCATTAATAAAATTTTTTTGTTTTGTTTAAAATGCCGTTACTTTTTTTCTCTGAAAACGAACCAAGAGTATTGTTACTTATTCTCATGTTAAATTCTTTTAGTGAATGTTACCGTACACGACGATTCTTATTTTTTCTATTATATAGAGTTTGTTTTAATGTAATTGTCAATTTTTTGATCGGAAAACAACAAGTGATAAAGAGTGGCCAAAACGTCATTTTAATTAAATTGCAACAGTAGCCTACATCCGAAATAATAAACTTTGCCGAAGTAAATATCAGGCATTAGAATGTTAATTCTAAGGATAACATATCATTTTAGCTCAATTCTAGATCAGATTTTCTTATTTAGACAGATCTGTAAAAACCAGAAACATGGGACAGTCCCTAAGTCCATACTACCTTGTCGCTCTTTTTTGACTTCAATGCTGCTTATAATACAATATTTAGAAGCGACATTCTTACAATGATGAAAGGGCTGGGTATCTCTCATAAGTCGATTAGAGTAGGTGAGATGTACATTTAATGGAGTCGAGATGCAGGGAGAAGATTGGTGGTAGCACATCGGATGTATTCAATGTAGGTGTTGGTGTACGAGTGAGTCATCCGCTGGCTCCTCTCCTGTTGAGTCTTGTACTTCAGGCTATATCGAATGTGCTGAAGTCAACCATAATAAAATTAAACAGATATTCAGTTATGTAGGAGTCGATAGTCTCCAATAACTTTGTGAAAACTGGTTGGGTATAAGGAAAATATTATACTTAACCGTGAATAAAATCATGAAAAGTAGGTCAGTAATGATGGGGAAAACTAACTAAAATACGAGCTACTTGGCCGTGATCCACTCATGTTGTTACTAACAGACGTTTCGGCCTCTCCTCTAGAGGCCATCTTCATTGCACAAACCACTATAAACTAACTGACACGGCCTTTATCAGTTAACCACAGTGCAGTCGCAAAATAATGTTCGCGGTCCCAAGGAGGATTGGTTACAAAAACTTACAGAGTTGGCATATTGTAAGCTAAAAACCAGCATCGGCTAACCAACCAACCTAAATTCTGATTGTAAAAATGGACAAATTATAAGCAGATGAATATATCGGCAGAGGCAAAATACAGAATTGTATGCAGCCTATGTAGATCTCAGTAAAACCTCATTCATCAGGATACAAAGACTGAAGTGTTTGGGTAACGTGCTGGGAATGGAAGACGGCAGGACAGCCAGAAAGCTGTACAAGGGTTTTCCTGGTAATGTGCGACCTAGAGGTCGAAGTGCTTAAGAGTTGGAGGCCAGTGTCCTGAGTGTTCTCAAGCATTTTCGGATAAACATCTCCCTTGCCAAGGACAGATATCAAAGGACGACAGTGGTTGAGCAATCCATCGTATACAATGTCTTCTTCTTCTTGTTTTTCTACTACGTTTCATGATTAAGCTTTAAGCCCGTTCCAGTTCTATAGGGTCCGTCCATCCATTTTATTACGTCTACAGTTTTCTGAGCCTATTAACTAACTATCCATTATCAAAATATATAATCAAAAATTCCTTTTTGGTAAACTTCCTCTCGTACCGTCAAGACACGATTTTCCAACAAAATCTAATCCAACTTTACCTGTTAATTCCGTCAGCAAGCACATTCCCGTTTTGTGACCAGGCAAACTGTAATCTCTGCAAGGCCGCCTCATGACTTGAATGAAACCTCTCTTAACTGCACTAAGTCTGTTTTACTCTTGTCGTAAAGTCATCCACGATTCCAAACCATACTGGAATCGTCAAAGCTTTGCCTAGTCATATTTTGTTGTCTTTGTTGTTTACTCCTAATGATTCTATCTATTCGCCACTACAATAGCTTAAAGCATACTAGTTTATTTCTTATGTCGACGTGCAATATATTTGACTTTTAAAACCACACAGTAAGTCCATATATCCGGGGTGTTACTCAGTTTTATAAAGATATTAGTCGTTTGTGTTTGTTTGCAGACTTTTTTTGGAGTTCATTAAAATTCACATGCATAACGTAATTAACGCATTGTTATTAACTACTAACATGGACGAAGTAAAGATTGTTTTCTTGTATCCATGTAACTTCCACTGCGTGCATTCGGTCTGTGTCAAAGATTACAGATGAAACACATACTACAATGTGTACACGTGTGGCATAAACATTTTTTTCTTGTGTAAAACTAAGCCACATTAAACAGATTCTGAAGATTTCAAGTTTAAAGAAATACAACTTTTGACTTACATCTAAATACATGGACTGCATAAAATTGTTAATTAACAGGAAAACAATTTTACCATCTTCAAAGAAAAGCCAGAGAAATGAACCAGAGTAGGCCTACAAAGGCCCAAAGGCCGCCATTGCCAGATAACAATCATGAATAAACCAAGGTTTCATGTAGTAACACACGCTGATAAACTTGTCAACTATCAATGACGGAACATAATAAATTCACACACATACACACACACACACACATATCAAGTTCACACGACCTTGATGACTCTTAATATCAATGACTAAACACTTAGATTCCACTACATGTTCAATTATGCTAACTCTGTCTATTCTTTATTTACACATTTGGGCTACTTTATATTGACTACAATTCAATTTTCTTTACACATCACTCATGCGATTTTGAATTTAAAAAATAGTGGTTTCTTCAAACGGTGACCAAGCAGGAAGCACCGGTTAGTTGACTCCCTAAATTATAAGAAATGTATAAAAACATGTATAAGTATACACTCTTAATACGGCATTGGAGTTACAATAATTATATATAGGGCTAAGAGAGCAAGTGCCCGATATTTTACCAAGGCATGTTCGTTCAGAGCAGTTACATACGTGTGTAATTAGTAAATGCAAGGACGTCAGACCCACTGCTGTTCATTAGTACTGTTTACAATCTGTCAAACCAGTATCAACTAAACGCTGTTTTAATTAGAGTTTTGTGTTACAGCTTGTTTTTTACAGCGACCTATATAGAAACAATTTAATTGCTGCTGTCACTTTGAAATACGCCCTCTACTGTCTATAACGAAAAATGTTAAATTTTTGTTGTCTGAAAAAAGCAATTAGAATCAGGATATATTAGGGAAGGAAAAGCATAAGTTTACGTTAAACTCTAAACAGGTAGACGGAACATAGATAAACGTATTGAATGGAGATTGCACCAGTTTGAAGTGTATTTTTTTGAGTATTTATTTTCCAGATATTCATTACACACACACACACACACACACATGTTTATATACTTATATAAATGTACATATGTATGTATATTAATTTAATAATACAAAACATTTTTAAGCAAGGAAAAGCATATTATTTAAATTATATTACGCACTTGTTTATTTCAACTGTTTAAAATTTAATATGTAACATAATTTCCATAAAAAGGATACTGTTATCAATAAATTTTTATTTTTTGTTCCATAAAAAATGTAATTACAAAAGGAAAATTAGTAACAGTAAGCGCGCACGACATTTATTATTGTGATATATGTTCTATTTTGAATGTTGAATCTTCACACTGGACGTTGCTCCTTCCCCCAAGGATATGTCGCCCGAGATCTCTTCCATTACAGGATAATTCCTTTTTTAGATCAAAGGTTGAAAAGACCTTTTCTCAATGATTCTCCCATACTTATTCGTTGTAGGAGTTGAATGGCATTTTTCGTCGAGTTGCTGCCGATCTTATATCTGTTGAGCGATCTGTTGATTGGCTGTGAGGAAAGAATTAAGAACCAGTTTTCTCGTTGAATAAAGCCGTCAACTGTTCTTACGCCTGTCGAGGCCGTCTTAGCTTTCTCAATTTTAATATACTCTTTTAGATACGTTTCTGCAAACAGTTCTGTAGTCATCACTACAAAACTTATGTTATATCCAGTCTGGGCTCTGTGCATGGCTAACGGTGAGTTTTTCGAGTTTTGTCCACTAAGAGCCTGTGTACTGTGATCCTCTGGTTTGTGCATAAGACCAAATAATCCAGCGGATCAGGGAAAGTATAAACAAAGCGGAATTATTAACGGTTACGGGGTAGTCCATCATTCACAACAGTATAAAAACAGGCCCGACGTTGACAAAAATCATTTTATCCAAGGACGCGTAGGCGAGGAATGGAGATAAAGGTAGTAGAGATACATATGCTGAAACATTACGGAAAACCCTTCGTATGAACAGCAATATCCATTAAGAATGTCAACCCAAAAAACGTGACACATCATACATATCATCATTTATTCTAACCAGATACGTCGAGGGTAACATCCTGAAAAAAGGCAGAGACGTTGCCGACACACTTTAGTGAAAAAATGTAAAACTGAAAGCAAACACAAACTGAAAAGGGAGATCCTATCGACCCATGAAAATCTGAAGATTTACATCATTATCATATTGACGCATTGACGGCGAGATTGTGTGTGTGTGTGCGCGCGCGCGTGTTTGTCCAAAGTCTTTCAAGGCGAATATATGTTCATTTCCGGATGTAGGTAGGTTCCCGGATACAAGTAAATTTTTTCCTCATTTCATTCGTTGACCCGAGAACATTTTCAATAAATAACGCATTTGCCTTTGTTTCATAGTAAGTTATATACCAGACTTCGCATGAAATTATTGCGAAAGGAGATTTAAGGATGAGGATGGCTGTTGTTGGAAATCTTGCAGTTGTTATTCTCAGAACTGGCAATAAATAATTTACATTTGGATTTAAACTATTACTCACTTTAAACTTTTTCGATAATGTAACTTGTAACCCAGCTTATTCTTTTCTATTTAAACTAGACAAAAACAGATGGGAATAGATTAGTTAATAAGTTATAATAAATGGAGGATAATTTGTTCAATTTGTGCTAATTGATACTGTTATTTACTAACAAGAATGTTACGAGCAGAACCTCTACTCACTTGTAAAATAAACATATTTAATTCTACATAATTCCAAAAAAACAATTTCTTCTTTTTTAATGCTCCGTGAAGCCTTTTATGAATTTATAATAACTAGTAGCAGGCAAGAAACTGCACTAGGAGGTAACCGTCCAGCGTTTCTCGTATTCTCTGTATCATACGTATTCCTGTGCATTTCTTAATTTTTGTTTTTTTTTGTAGACATATACAACTATGAAATATATACAAATCATATGCTAACAATCAAAAAGTTTTTAGTTTATAGTTTTTAAAAATAAATTGCAAACGTTTTAAAAGACTAAAATATACAAAAGATTTTGACAGATATAACGTTTGTAGAAATTCTAGAAGATACAGATTTTTATTATGAACAACATTTTTATAATTAGATTTCACACAAAGAATTTTAAATTTTCCGAAATTTTACCTTATTTTTTGGATACAGTGCATCCATTTATTTAAGAAAATTGTAAAGTAAAGACTACATTCGGATATTAGTTTTACGGTTTACAATTTTTATAAACTTTAAAACAATTTATTTTGTCGTGAGGCCCAAAACTTGAAACTTTTAAAAACTAAAATGATATCAGAATTTGGTTAGAATTTTCTTTTATTTGAAACCTTTTTTATCTACTACTTAAGCCCTAGTGATCTAAGGTTATCAAAATTTGAAAGTAACTTAAAATAATATTCATAAAGCACTTTTATTTATTAAACCCTGTTGATTTGGAGAATTTCTTCTGAATTTGACCGCATACACTAGTACTTCCAGTCAGCTACGTCTGAGGAGAATCAGACTGTAAAACAATAGGCATATCTAAGATAAAGTGTAAAGATAAACCAGGGAGCATTATACATTGTAGGAAAATCGGTTAATCGCTCCATAAATTATCGTGAAACTTCTCGCAAAGATTGTTAAATGCTAGATAATCCAGTCAAACTGCAAATTTATTTCAAATGTTTATTAACTATTAAATAAGAACACAAATAAAGTGTATATTGTTAATTAAAAATTATAATAAACTATTAAAAATATAATTTTATTATCAATAGACTATGTGCAAATATTTGAAAACGATCACACAAATACCCGCTTTACTTGAGTGCGCACTCGTGTCGGACCGATCGGACACTGATTAATTATCAATAGCTATTGTGTAGACAGGTTTATTGCGGTATCGTAGAGCGGGTTTGATTTAAAATTTAAATGATCGTTTAGCACGAAGTCACAACTGTGTACCTCATTGTTTGGCCTATATATCACAAATTCTTCCAAGGCGTCCATGTAAGTGCCTTTATTACAAAAATGCATGGGTTTCAAGTTGGAAACCAAGCTTGTATATTTATGATTTACGTTTATCAAGTGACGTGCATAGTTGGATTTTATGTTTGATGGTGTTGTCTGACCCTTCAGATTGTGCTTAGGTGTATGTTCAATACAATGTTTTTGAAACCCCTTCCCGTCTGGCCGATATAAAAGCATTCACAGTCGTCGCACGATAATTTATACACCCTCGTTTTCTTTTCTAAAGGGATAGTTATTTTATTACGGAGTATGTTCATAAGATTATTGCTGGTTTTAAATATTAAGGTTCTATTGTTATTATTTAACACACTAGTTAAAATTTTTGGCATTATGTTGGTGTACGTCGTTGAAATAAAAATGGTTTTTGTGTCTTTTTCTACACGAGGTTTAGATAGCTTGTGATTTTGTTTCCCGAGGAGGTTGTCAATCAAATAACTATTGTAGCCATTGGCTTGAGCTATGTATTTTATTTTGTTTAGTTCATCATTAAAATCCTCGTCGTCAAGAATTACTGTTAAAAGTCTGTGTATAAAGTAATTAAAGGCTACCATTTTTTGCGAAAGGGGTGATGTGAGTCGACAGGTATGGTTACATCGGTGGTGGTTGGTTTCCTATAGATATTGAATTTCAGTTTATCAGTGTGTTTAGTAACTGTTAAGTCCAAAAAGTTAAATTTGTTATTTGTTTCAGTCTCAAGAGTGGACTGAATGTTTTCATTTTTTATTATTCATAAAGTTTTTAAAATTTTCGATATGTCGTAAAGTAACTTTATATATTATAAATGTGTCGTCAACATAACGAGCATAAAATATGATATTATTTTTGTGAATGTTGTAGAAAACATAAACGTGTTTTCATAGAAATTCAAATAAATGTCAACGGCAATAAATTCAAGCAAACCAGACAATGGCGAGCCCATTGCTAAACCATCACGTTGACTGTAAAATTGGTCATTCAAAGTAAAATAATTTTGTCCCTAAATGACTTCAAGTAGGCTCATTAGCTCTCCTATCATTTGGACGTTTAATTTGTTACTTTCAAAAAAGTTATTCCTTAGAATCTGCAGCGTTTCCCTAACTGGTATGTTAGTATATAGGTTGATAATGTCAAAGGAGGCCAATTTATAATTGGGGGTAATTTAACATTCGTAACTTTATTTATAAAGTCAGTGAGATTTGCAATAGTGTGGTTGTTTTTTATATCTATACTGTCCCTAATGACTTTTACAAGTTTTTTGGCTGCACGAAATCCTGGTGCTGTAGTAAAATTAACAAGGGATCTAATTGGTACGTTGCATTTATGAATTTTGGGTAGACCTGTATACATCGGTGCTTTAGCATTGCAGGGTTTTAGGTAGCGACGTGTACGTTCATTGAATAAATTTACGCATTTACTAATTTCCTTGTTTAAATTTTTAACGTAAATTTGTGTAGGATCAGACTTCAGAGTTATTATATTGTTATTTGAGATAATGTCGTTAACCTTCATTGTATACGATTCACTGTCCATGATAACAAGGGTTTTACCTTTGTCCGCTTTTGTGATAAGTGCATTACTCTCGATTAACTTTGTTTTCATGTTTCAATATCTTGAATTCCTTGGAACTGTTTGTGTATTTATTTGACATATGATACAGACGATCATTTGGATAATATTAAAAACTGCTAGTATATTGCCTTTATTTTTTTGTTCCTTTAGTCTGTTGACACCCGTGCGTACAAAGATTAAAAAATGGCCTTTAGACAAAGAACTTATTACAGTTCAGCAAGCATATTTGATCTTTAACAGCACTCATTTTATTTGTTATCTCAATTTGAAGATGCACTTACGAAACGGGTAGATGTAGCCTATAGGTTTTTACAAAGTATTTATTGTGTAATTTTAAACTGTCATTTAGCATGACAAACTGATACGTTTAAAAATTAAACGGAAACACTGATGGGTGGTACATGCATATTGTACCTTGCTCAAATCCCACAGGAGTAAAACACGTAACACTAGAATGTGAAGTGAAAACAACATGGCATCTATTGTATTCTAAACGTGCGGTCGACGTACCAACTCCAGTGATAATAATCAGCTTCGCTGTGAAAGTTACCAATACACCCTGTTCATATATCAAGTTTCAATTTAATAAGTAAATAATGTGTATTAATGTTTATTGATTTCTGTGGATGTAACTATTATTTGAAGAGACATGCTATTTTAATTCTCTTTGTACAACATTGCTTATATTGACATTAAAGCAAACATTTCTCGTTTAATAAAAGGCTTAATTTACAAAATTTCCTCTTAATTGAATTCTGGGCTCTTTCTCACCCACGTGTTTCTTCTATACTTTCCTCCATTTCTATCATTCTACTGTTGCTATCCGTACTAAATGGGAAGTACAGATTTTTGGATTCATTTTTTGTGAGTCGATAGAAATTGAGTTTCATGTATCGTTCCCATAGAAAACCAGTGTTCGACAACATGAAATATGTTTACAAAAATTACGTATGTGTTTGGCCCAAAAATGTGTTGTTTAAATGTTAATGTGATTTCGTCTGCTTGTGCATTGTCCTGAACGAGACTCCTTTTTCCCTTTGTATAAGGTACTGTAACGAATTATACTTTGTTCACGTACTACTCTCTGAGACATATTATATGTACAACAAAGTTTTCACACCACCACTCTAACAAAAACCTAAGGTTACCCGACTATCCACACCCAACTACTTCTAAAATGACAAGTCTTTCACATGGAATGCAACTATTCCTCGTACTCCAAGCACTGACTAAAATTGTAAGTTTCACAAATTACCATGTTTCAACGAAGTTAGTGGCAATAATGGCAAACGAAATAACACCTAACCCAATTATTTTACTGTTGTCAAAAATTTCTCTTTTATAACGGAAGTGTTATATTTATAGTACATATTAATCTAGAGTAAAAAACATTAATTGATTTATGCGTTATAAATAGTTGTGTATTTAATACTACAGTCATATTGGTACGTCGCAATAGTATGTGTAGAACTACCGAACTTTAAATTTGATTTAAATTGTGTTCTATAAGATAACATTTATATTTCAAATTATATGTTATATTACCAGAATATTACACACACACACACACACACACACACACACTTTTTTATATGATAAATACTTCTGCAAGTATATTTTATAAATTAGTATTGTTGTACTTTTTTTACTGACACGCGTTTCACAGAATAAATGTCTATTATTAGAGGTTTTATATAAACTAAAACTATTAAACATACTACGGTGATATTTTAACGCAATAGATTTTTCAGAAGTATTTATTATTTGAAAACGTATATATTATAATGAACTTACTAATACTAATTCAGGTAACTCTTGACAAATAAGTATTTACACCATCAGTAAAACGCGAGTAACGTTGTTCACCACACAGAATGCATTATCGCCACATACCACATACGAAAACTGGCAAATGTGTAGTCCATTTAACCAATACTAAAGATTAAATCTGGACTGCCTGTAGGTAGTCATAACTAACCACAACTCGAAACAAATTTTCACATTATTTTGATTAACGTATTTTTTAAATTCTTATGCGATTCAACCTCTATCATATATATGTATAAAGAATTCTTAGTTTTAAATATTATTAAAGCCGCAGTCACATCTTTGTGCACTAAACAAAATATAATCGTTTTCTCCGTAGCCATACAGAATAGCTGTGATATAGAATACGAAAAATATGATCAACTAATATCGTACGTTTCCCCCTTACAATAATTGTATTCTCACACCTACACTTTCCCTCTCCCATCACTTAAAATAGTTCGTATATTTTTTAAGAAGATTAAGTTTATCATCTACGTCCTTTTTTCAGTATTTCTTAACGAATAAGCAAAATCAGAACAAAAACTGTCTTACACCGATTTATATTAAAAAGAGCTAATTATTACTAACTTTATTATACTGTCTAATATAATCTATTATGTTGTCTATATTAAATTGTCTGTTGTCTATTATATTATATTCATCGCTTTCCTTGTCTCTATATAATCTGGAATTTAGCAAGATTATAAGGTTTAAGTAAGAGAAACAATTTGTTAAGTGGTAATAGCAATGTAATGTATTTACGAAAATACAAGATGAACAAGAGTCGGTCTTGTACATAGGTAAATATAATAGTTTTATAATGCAACATTCTAATATGCTGATGCCTTATCCCTTGATGCTGGAACATTAGCAACCAGGTTATGGAGACGCTGTCTCACCGTAAACATGGAAGACACACAATAATGCCAGTAAGAAGAGAAGATTATATATATACAAAACTGCAGAGAAGTAGTGCAAATATAACTTTTATTATTAAATCCTCGTTATAAAACACATAGTGAATATATCCTCACACGCCTTGTCAGCAACATAAGCGTATTCTGTAACAAAAATCATATAACATGTTATTATTAGTATTACATAAGTTATCTTTTCCTCGTTACATTATAGTTTTCCGGATGCTAAGGATGTGGAGTGTAGTGCCGACCGCATTACATTACCACAGTTTTATCCCAGAAATTGATTTTGACAGAGGAGTTAGGAACTAGGATTTCGGTATTGGTTTTTATATAATTATTTTATTAGTTATCGATTATTTTGCAGTTATTTTTCTACTTTTGAACTACTAACGCTTATAGGAAATTCCATTTCTGTTTTGTCAATATTATCTATTGTATTTTTATTAATTTTATTTTTTTTGTTTTTTGGTAAAATAATATTATTATTATTGGTTATTCGTTATTGTTCCACGACCCTCCCAATATTCGAAATTTTTCGTAACCAACATTCGTGCCTATAACGGCGATCCCGGTGAACGACTGACGTCCTCCTGATATCATCGATTTTACACCTTAGACTATCTTCGATCCGTCAATGATTGATCGAAACGGTCGTCTACACCGGTACGTTCGTGGCACGGTTCGACAAAGCCCCGCCAGCGGCTGCTGAATTCGAGTTTCTCTTTCCACCGACCAAGAACCTCGCTGTCCAGCAGTTTAGCAGTTTAGGGGACAAACCTGTACGTACTCAGCAAACTATGGGACGTTTCAAAGAATACCTACACGTACGTTGTACATTACAACAGACGGGATAAGCAATGAGGGGCTCCATGTTTCTGCAATAGTAATTATCAAAATTGACTGCGAATTTGCATGTAACAATGTAAACGAAATCTGGTTACACTAGTTCTGTTTTAGGTTGTTGCTGTGACAGCCAGCTTATGTATTATCAGCAAATCTATGGTTACTTTTTGAACCTTCATATAAGGGACTATTAATAACATGCATATAACGCTATATTTTATAATTTTTTCACTAAGTAATATCCGTAACTAAATATGTTTCTTAGTGTAACAACAAAAATTCACCAAATAACGAATCAAAGCAAAAATGAAATTCTTGTTCTTTTTTAAAAATAATTCATATAGATTATAATTTTAATTATTATTGGATTCTTTCAGAAAGTTGCTAGTTTTTACTGTAGGTTTTTACTGAACCTCGACCTTCTTTAACGTTTACCTACAAGCATCGCAACATTTTAGGACCGGCTGACAGTTCCCTAAAACCCGCAACATCCTCTCATTTCCTGCTGAACATTGTCCCGCAAAGGTGTTCATGGTGTACTGTTTTGTCTGGTGTATATTTTTTGCGTATAGTTTGCGTATTGTTTGGTGTATAGTTTCACTCTTTTGCTTTGACGTTACTATGTCACGTTATTACAAAATCAAGTTTCTTTAAGAAACTGAATGCGTTTTGTTTTATGTTTTTTAACACAGCAAACCAATCATTAGGCGAATTAGTTAATATTATTGCAGATAATAGGTACGCTTTTCCCTACCTTGGAGTGAAGAAAAGGTGTAAAAAGTCTACAAACTGAAGCGTTCCTGTATATAGAAAATTAGGTTACCTACTTAAAGAGTCACACAGTCTGTTTAATAATTTATTAGTTCAACAGATTTGAGTCCTGTCGTGGTTAATTGAGAGAAATTCACAGTAGGGAGGGATTTTAAATATACTATAAACTACACACTTCACTTTGTATACTATAAGTGTACATAGATAGGAGATAGCAAGAGCAAAAGAGAGAGAGAGGGAGAGAGAGAGAGAGAGAGAGAGAGAGAGAGAGAGAGAGAGAGAGAGAGAGAGAGAGAGAGAGAGAGAGAGAGAGAGAGAGAGAGAGAATGAGAATAACAATTACGTCTTTACGTCTTTACATGGATATCGCTTACAGTAGGGGTTAGGAGAGTCGTGGTTGTGTCCTTTCTGCGAGTTATGAGAACAATTTTTCACCTTGTCAAATGCTTTTTGAAAATAATATTGAATGGTTTTGTAAAGCAATTACATAAAATTTATCTTGATTTTCATCAAGATGTGATAGACTCCTAAATTACACGTTGAACAAAATTTATTCCAGACGATACTTCTCTTACAAAGTGATTGATCATCGAATGTTATACACGATGGTAAGCTTAAGCTTTCATGCTCTACGTATGTAATTCATTATGTATAATGGAATAGGATATTCATACAAATATTTGTATGTAGCTCTAAAGTGTTGCTTTTACAAAATAATTTTCCCTTATGAACACTACGTTATAAATATTCGCATGCTGTATCTTAAAGTGTTTTTACTATTCTAGCACTCTCTGAAATAGACATATGCACAAGATTACAGACGGATAAGTGATAGTTACGGTTAATCTGGATACTAATGCAACAGAATTCAACATGTGAATACATTGTAGATAGTCTTATTCGTTTCCTCTTTTTCCTTCTTCGTATCTGGGATTAGGTATCCGACCCGGTTTTGATAATACTTCCACCGTTTTAATAGTCTTCTTCCTTGTGGCGTGTAGGTAAATGCAGTGCTACCTGTCTATCTTGCGATATTCTCATAAGTTTTATTTTCTGCAGTATATTTTGTTACCCTAACACATTCATAATAGCATAAATTCCTAGTCTGCCTGGGAATAAAGAAACTATTTTCTGCTCGTTAAATTTATTTAGGATGTTAAATAACTTTGTCGATTATTGTATAGCAGGTAGCCACAGCACTCACATCTCACTCCCACACAATAACACTGGAATTGTCAATGGCTTGTAGCGGAAAACATCAGTGCCTTGGACCAGGTTTCAACCCAGTATCTGAAAGCTTCTGCCCCTCGTAGCAGACATATGTAAAAATATAAGAATTGCCGTGTTGATAATAATAGTTCTTTTGATAAGGTGTTATTGATGGCTCATTGCAGTATTTATAAACAACTGATTGAAAATTTACGATTTCATATTTGATTTGAGAAGTTTGTGTTTGGAGAAAATAAGTTTTGTCGAAAAGGAAACCTATGTTTATTACTTTACTGTATATTACTTTCCTTAATTATTTTTAAATTACATTTTAAACATAAATTGAAATGTAAACTTAAGCGCAATTGTTATTATTTATTTTTACGTGCAAGATCCTAATCGATTTTGTTTATGCACATATGTAGTCACTTTTAGGTACAGTAACTTTTCAGCCATTTATCTATTAACCCTACAGGTAATTTTTTGTTCATAAACTTCCTATTAACAATGGTGCAAGGCAAATGGATTTTATAATCTTTTTTATTATAATGTCTACCTTTACGAAAACGTCTCTTGCAAATTATATAGGTGATAACTAGGCGTACGTATTAAACTATACTCACTAATAGCGTGGCAATCATTCTGAGCGGCCAGTAGACAGCCGTTCCCAAACGTTTTGAATCCAAGACAGATACTGAATCCGCAGATAGGTTTAAAATAGAAAGGACAAATTCTGTCACAAGTGGGGCTGGCTGTGGTATTAGGAGCCAGTAGCTGCGTCGTGGTGGCGCGGATTACGTTTGCTGCGTACTCTGCACTCTGGCTACGAGTGACCGATGCCACACCTGTGCACGAGATTAACGTGATTATTGCGTAACAAAGTTATTTGTTCCAAAAATGTAACTTTTGTCTTTGAATACATACAGCCTAAAAGAGTTTTCGGCAAACTATTAGGTAAACGGACTATATATTAAATATTTTATAGGCTAATTCATCAAATATTTAATATCAATTTTTGCCGTGGCAACTTTATAGAAAACAATGAAGCATTTGAAATGGCAAAACAGCATTCACTAATAAGAGGTTCAAAATTTGCTAGCAATTTGAAATTGGATTGCAGAATTTATTGGTAAAGTGATACATTTGAAACACAGATGTGTGTGGACCGGAAAAATGGGCACTACGAAATATGAAGAAAAAATTCCTATGAATCTGAACTATTTATTGGTGGAGGACATGCAGATAAGTTGACAATGAAAAGACTTCCTTACGAGTATGCACAAAAAGTTCATCCTAAACACAGTCCTGTCACACGATAACAAATATACAAGCTGAGAAAATATTGCACGCTATAAGTTGCCAACAAAGAGAGACATAGTGGGGACTTCGAAGCTAGTTTGGGAAGCCAGAAAGCTAAGGATTTTTAGAGCTGCGATTTTACTATCTGTACTCAGGAAACAAAACGGGAAATTTGGCTTGGCGTCAAATTTAAAAGGAACTTAGTTCACAATTTAATTAACATTTGGCGTTTCAGTGAGAAAATTATCATCCTGAAAGTTCAAAATTGAAATTATTATGCCAACTACAGATAACAGTGACAAACGGCTACGTATGTGGACGAGCAAATTGTTGTAGTTCAAACAAAAACTGATGACAGGGATATTCTTATTATTCTCGATGACTGAAATGCAGTGGATGGATGAATGGAGAGGGCAAATAAGGAGATACTGTAAGGAAATTTAAACTTTGAAAGGGGAGGTATCTGTATCTTGACAAGTACAATGCAGGTATCTTTAATAATTTGACTTAATTAATATATCTATAACAACTAGTGGAGTATTTACTGCTGGGAGGGCGAACGACACTGGATCCTCCCCAGAGTTTCACAAAGTTGATATTGTTGTTAATTTGTTAATTTTCAGGCTATTTTATTTTAATTTTTCACCTTTGTACGCTAATGTAGTAGTACTTCTTTATAAATATACAAACACGTTTATTACACAGAATTAGGGTGCGTTAGAAATATGAAATATACGAAAACCATTTCAGTCAATAAGTAGGCGTATCTTTTAACAATGTTTCGTTAACGCCTATTTTTATTGTGTTACTACCGTTTACTTTAATGGGACTGATTCTGGATGTTATCGTGCGTCTTTCAGCTACTTTAAAGATAGTAATATTGATTAGTCTTGACTTTTTTTTTTTTTATTGTATGAGGCAGACCCAAACTGGATCTCCCCCACCCAAAAGCCAAGCAATTGATGACACGCCACTCCTAAAACCTCTTTTATATTTTGAACTGCCTCAAAAGGTAAACGTATGAACTGCTACGTTTGCAAAGTATAATGTTGTTGTTAGTTACACATATTTGCAGAAAGTATGAAATACGGGCCTACGTGTATGGAAACAATCTTAAAGTAAAATGCAAGGATTATATGATTGTCTGTGTGCATTAGGACTATAAATCTAACTGATAACTAATTCAGTAGTTCGGGATATTTAGTGTTTTTGTATGATTGTTGAAAATATTATTATTTAAAACAACCAAATAGTAGAGTAATCGGGTATGTTCTATATTTTTCTGGCAATAGTTCCGATTTTATGATACATGTTATTACCACCAAAAAGGTCTATGAAAGTGGAAGTTGTAGGAAATGTCGATAATATACGGACCGAATAAAAGAAGTTAATCTACATGTGTACGTGAACTAAATAAAGATATTATCTAGATGCCTGGTTCTTTATCATTGCACGTTCTATCAAAATTACTATTGAATTTTATTAAATTACATTGTCAGTCTAATAAATTGTAAACGCGATATACCTAAACATTAATATATACATAATTATATCATGATTATTCTACTATTAAGAATATAATTCATACTCTAAAAAAATATTAAATTTTAGAATTTAATAAGTTTCTTGTTATACTTACATGATAGCAAAACAAGTAATGGAATGGTCTTCATACCTGTTCTAGAAAAGTTGATTTCTATAAAATAAACAAAGCTTAATCAGTAAAACAGAAATAATCTCTTCGTTTCTTTTGTATTATTAGGACCAACACTATGTTCACCTAAGCAACCTCTTATAAAGACATATACCTTGCCTACATTTTATGTTTTTGTTTCATCCAACAGTAACATTCGATTGCCTTGAGAAAGGGTTTACAATTATTAATTCAGTGACTAATGACATAATAATGTTTTTAATACAAGAAAAATAAATTAAAGGCCTTATGCCCATAAATGTAGCTTTGGGCGCGCGCTCGCGCGTGTGTGTGTGCGCGTGTGCGGGGACAACACTGGCATTCTTCTAGCCTATAGTCGATTTCTGAAATATGGATATTATTTATAATTATGGATAATATGGATATTCCTGCAGTATGCATAATCTGATATCTTACTTTAGATCATGCATATGGTCAATTCAAACATAATCGAGCTAGCATATAGCCAATTCTTCTGGCCGTCAAATACTTACCATTGCGAGCTATTAGTAGATTTCATGAATGTTCTCGGTGACTCGAAAGACGTTATATACCTTGCAAAAGCAACGCCAGATGACGCATAAAAGCTGTTGAAATGTAGGAACGTTGTTGGGGCGGAGATCAGAAATATTTGTATTCTACCAACTGCCTGCTCTTAGTTGAATTTTCATGTAATCAAAACCAAATGCAACACTAAACCGCTATTTGCTACTTAATTAATTATTCAGCAGACTAATTATTCATCCTAGGTAAAAACTTAGTTATCGGAAGGCAAGATGAAAAAACAGTAATCATTACAACCCTGCATACACAAAAAACCTTGCCAGAATCTGTTCAAATTTGAGAATAATATTAAAAGTTAAAAAAAATTACAACCGTTATTCAGTTTGTTAGATCCACTTTAACAAAGACTGATCAAATAAAAAAAACAGACAGCATTAAACAATTGTGTGATCTGAAATAAGTTGACAAAATTGACAAATAAGAAAGTACATTTATAAATTAATTATTCCTGAATTCTTATCTAGAGTAAAAAAGTATGTGGTAGCTGAGTTTACTTTTTCCTTTCATTTAACATTTGCTTTATTATTTATAATTTATTTACTTCAAGATGTTTTTTACCTTATTAGGAACATGTTTTTGGTAACATCCTATTGTTCCTATCCACAGCCTTCCTAATTTTGTATCTTGTGGAGTATTTGTGTTTTAGTTGGTTGTTGTTATGTTTTCCTGTTGGATGTTGGTATTTTGTACCAGTATTTGATAAAATACCAAAAACCGACAGGAAACTATGTTCCTAATAAGGGAAAACATCATGAGATAAAGAAATGATAAATATTAAATGAATTATATATTCATTAAGAAATAGACTGCAGCAAAGAGTTTTAGAATAAATAAATGTAGATTTATTGTATAAGTCATTATATATATTTATAAAAGTAAATTTGTAAGTGTAGAGACTATAGTATTTTAGGTCTTCGAAACTATCTTCTATGTCCAAAAATATTACAGGATTTCGATAAATTATTTTGGTAACAACAATAATTATGTAATAATTATCATAGTATAGTTACTTTCATACTAACGTATTTGGTAATAATAATGTTGAGGCTTATTTGTCACTAATATTATCCTTATTATTATTATTATTATTATTATTATTATTATTAACACTCCGGGTTACTGTATATAGAGGGTCAAAGTGTCTGTATGACAAACTCTAGTACAATTCTTATGCTGACATATGTTAGTTTAAACTACACAGTATGTTTCCAGGATGGCGAATATTTTAACTGTAGCTGTTATTTAATTGCAGCTTAGATAGAATTCTTTCCAGCACTTTTGTTAAAATAACTGTTCCCTGTATATCGGAGATTAGAAGAAGGAAATTATCGACCTTTTTTTTAGTCACACCAGCGGTATAACAGCCAGGCCTGCAGGGCCTGCGGACTACGGAGCCAGCACAAATATTTCCCTTAATATTTTAAGTATGAGTATAAACCATTGCACTTAAGTAAAACCAAATGCGCAGTATGTATTTAACACGAGAAACAAATAAAATTTATTTTTTTACTATTTTACCAGTAGCTAACGATTTATTTTGAGAATACACGATATTTCGTTATCATAAAGCGTCAATTTTAATTAAGGTCAGACCTATATTTTTATGCGTTATGACCTCCTAAAGAAAACTAACAAATGGGCCAAAATACTGGATTGCGTTGTAAATATTACATATAAAGTTTTAAAGTTATCCTTTAAAATCCACAAAGGTGAACATAAGCTAGCCCAATAGCGGAAACGTTTAGTAACGTTTCATACTGGTACTCTCGTACTTATTCAGCTTTTGAGTAAGTACGATCCATTGTTGCAAGAGACAATCAGTGGTCCAAAGAACATGGAGAGTCCCAAATTCATGAGTCATAAAATTCAAAATGAGCTCGTTCAGCTATTTCTAAAAAAAATTTATTTTGAAACAGATGTAATATAAACAGTTTTTCTCTGTACTAATGGATACTACACAAGACATTAACAGGAAAGATCAATAATCAGATATATCTTAATTTTTGTAGATAAAGAAAAAGGCCCATCAACATTAAGATTAATGAAAGCTTTTCAGGATTTGTAGAAATAACCGATGAAACTGGCCTTGGAATAGAAGAAAAGATTTGAACAGAGTTGAGGAGAATGCATTCAACTTGCGGTAGGCCTACATTATTTTAGTAGCTGTCATAACTATAGGGAGGTGTTAGTATTCAATGACCAACAATGTCACTCATTAAGTAAGGGTAGTAGGGGATTCCTGCAAAGGATTCCTGCAAGTGGGCAGAGGAAAGAGTTATGCCACTGAGTCTGACACAAAAGGAGTACATCTCTTTATCCTATTTCTTCTTTCAGTTTTATTGATGTTATAATAATCCGTAATCCGTAGTCTGCTCGATGTGAATTATAAGTGAGCCAGGCTTTGTTACTTTTAGACTATGTTGAACTATACCTGGTTTATTTGCTGGAATGGTGTTTTTTGTTTATATTGGTAATCGCTTGATACCAGTCTCCTCTAAGGCTGTTTGTGGTTAATAATTATTATGAGGTTTATTAAATTTATGTTTTACAGGTGTCGTAATATTATTAGTATTATCATTATTATCATTACCATTATGCTTATAGAAGCAAAAATAAATATTAGTACAATATATAAAGCATTAACAGAATTGCGTACCTGTAGTTATTGCTTGCAGGACTAGATTATCGCTAAGTATGTGTCGTATAGTGACTGGTACTGGTGAGAACAAATTGATGGCGACTGTTAACTACCCAAACCTGTGTACTGACTCACAAAGATACACAAACGTATGCAACGCAACTTCGTCTCAAATTAGTATATAATTGTTGTAGCAAAAAAGTTGTACGGTAAAAAAGCTCATCGCATTACATCAATCAAGCTCAAGATCAATTAACGATGATTCAGTTAATTGGATGATAGGTACAACACATACTGTTCACACATTTGCGATCTGTACGTAAAGAATAGTCTTAAATATAAACGGCAGATGTTGTAGTTACTAATTCCTATTGTATTAAAACAACAAGGATTTTTATTTGTCACTTACTAAAAACTTCTTTTTTTGGGTAACTTTAAACTTAACACAGTTACCAATCACGTTTAATTGATTTGTTCGGTTATTGCGGTGATGTATTTCTCCGGACAAAATACGAGGCCCTACTGAGTGTGTGTGACTTGTTTGCTGCTCCAATTGTATATCCAGGTGTTGACTTTAAAGCATAGTATGCAGGTTGTCATGACCTATGTTTCATGCGATCTAATATGTCATAAATTAGTTATTGGTTTCTTTAGCTCTAAAGTGACCGTTCTTAATTTGCAAGTACATTTTATAATAGTACATCTTGTTTCCTTTGCAATACGTATTTACTTTTCATTTCTGTCACAATGTTCTGGTTGCAACCAAACAATAAAACAGGTTGGTCAGATAGCCACAATATGACCATCAAACGATTCTAATGACATCAGACTGACTAATGAAAATAGAGGTTGTTTTATCCACTCAGACTGCAATAGCATCCACTTTCTTAGCTATGGTCTCTTATATTTAATTAAAAATATAAATAAATAAATCTCTAAACTAATATTTTATAAATTTGTGTCGTAAAACGGCCGGTGTCAATAGTATTATATTAATTATAAACCGAACTCTTAGGCTGTGATCGGTTGCTATTTACCAGCGACATTGTCTGCTACGTTTCAAACTCACACCTTCTTCAGGCCGCAAAGCGATGCACCATACTGGTTTGTGTAACACTTCGTCGCCTTCTTCAGGCCGCAAAGCGATGCACCGTACTGGTTTGTGTAACACTTCGTCGCCTTCTTCAGGCCGCAAAGCGATGCACCGTACTGGTTTGTGTAACACTTCGTCGCCTTCTTCAGGCCGCAAAGCGATGCACCGTACTGGTTTGTGTAACACTTCGTCGCCTTCTTCAGGCCGCAAAGCGATGCACCGTACTGGTTTGTGTAACACTTCGTCGCCTTCTTCAGGCCGCAAAGCGATGCACCGTACTGGTTTGTGTAACACTTCGTCGGTTTGCCGCCTGAAAAAGGTCCCCAAGTTTGAGATTGAAACGTAGCCGACGATATCGCTAATAAATAACAACGGACCGTGGGTTAACAATCAATTTAGTAACAATATTTCATCAATTAATTTACTTTGTAATTGTTGAACGACTTTCTGAAAATAAGGAAAACGTAAGTAGACCATATCTCTAAATTTTCTCCTACGAGCTTTAAAAGAGTATGTCTTTCCACGAGCCTAGACAATTTCACTTTGGCCGGTATAACACAAATGGCTTAAGTTTCGTTAAAGTCGAATCCTCAGACACATAGAGAAGTGTGCAGAAGGCCGCCACCCTTTAGTTTTTTTCATTCGTTCCTTTTTAGCGTTTCCCTGATTGTCCCTCACATATAGTTGATTTTCACTACCTTATTCACCACGTCATTTCTTGTAATTTAAGACACACTATAGTCCAGATATTCAAAATTATTGACTTGCTCCAGGCCAGGAGCATCTACAACATTTACTGCTCGTCTGTAACCAACGCCATGAATAGCCATCGCCTTAGTCTTCACTGTAGATATTTATAATCCGAAATCCTTGCAGATTCTACGTAATAATGTACAGCCGTCTGCAAGCTGCTTTTCGAGTTTGACAGGGTAACCTATTCGGACAACAACGTGCCAAAGGCAGAGTAACCATAAAAAGCTCCGGGCCTTCCATCTGCTAATTTTGTATGATATTCTATACCCATAAGTTAAAAAGAGAGTGTTACAAACGGTGTCCTTCTCGTACTCCATGATTTATCAATCTCACATTAGTTGTGCTCGGTCTTCCTGTCTTAATTAAGACTTTTTTCCAAGTAGAGTCTTTCTGTTGTTTTAAGTTGTTGCGAGATTCCTTATTTTGCCATTATTGACCACAACATCTCGCTATTGACTATATCGTGGTGGACAATGACTGTAACAAGGAACTCTTGTTGCACTTACATGTACTTGCTTAATACGGCATCCCCATCGTAAAGGTTTAGGCATTGGCAATGGTTTTGACACCAAAATGTCTCGTCCACTAAGAAGCAAGCGACATATTTGCAACAATAAACATCAGAATGCCATTACAGAGGGTCCTAATAGGAATAAACAAAATGAGTAAAATGATTCCGCTCCTGAGACCTGCCGAAACCGTGTAAAGAAACCGTGAAAAATTTTGTAGCCTGAAACATGTATCAATTATGTGTACATGTTCTGTAGGCCTATGTCAAAATTAACATACAATTAATACTCCCCTGAATTACCTTAATTACAATGTAATAAGCATTTCATACGCCTTGCGGGAAGACTGTGGAAAATAAGATTGGATCTTGAAGACGGAACAGGTTAGTGCCGTATAAGGATACACTGATGATGTGTGACAAGGAATATCTCGTTTGTTTTAAAACCTAACTTTTATATTTAGTGCATTGTTATCGAAAAATGTGTTTTGCTTTTTACATTGTTTTAATTTATAGCATAAATGATTAACGCAAAAGATAAATAACGGTTTACTGTGCGCAGAAATTTTGCGACGCCGGAACACGTTGACCTTGGTCGAATAACCTGTTCGAAACGACGCAAATTGTCTCAGTACTCCTATTGTTGGCAAAATTTTGGAAATGTTGAATTGAATCAGTGTTTAATCTGAGACATCTGTGCCAATACAACTGGGTCAATAATGCCATATTCACTTGCAAACAACGCGACGTTACTACTACTAATACTACGCCTTACTTGGATTTGTTTGTCTGTCTTTTGATTTTGAGTCAAGTGTCAGATGTTTTGCCAAGGACAAAGTCTATTCTTTACCACACTTGAGCATAGAGTATATTGTCCCTGTATTATCAACATATGCCATTGTTATGGCAATGATTAATAGAATTAATTTGAAAACTATTTATTCTTCAGGTGCGTATTGAGAAATTCTATTTAAATCTGATTATTTAAAGTAAAATAAATGATATCATTGTTTGGAGTAACAACAAAAGACGATGAATAATGAAACATATAATAATTAAACAATATTTGAGAAAATAAACAGCATTAAAGCAAACATGAATATATGATGAAATAATTGTAAATTGTGAATTACTCATTAAAAATTTGTCTGATTGGATGCGAGATGTTTCGGTACACAGTTGAAAACTACAAAACTTTCTGGCTCAGATAGGCAAACGTTTTGACTCATGAGTAAATAATAATTTATATTTAACTCGTATTACATTAATTTATGTATTATTACTTTAGATGATGATATCTATTATTTCACGATAAGATATTTTGTTTTAAAATATAAATTCTCCCTTACAAGCGCGAGAAACTCTAGTAAGATACAATTATAGTTTAAATCATAAACTATGTAATTGTAATTTGATATTTGATTAATTATAGTTACAATGAGGGTAGGAATCCTAAGTGAAAATTTACCGAAACTTGCAAGTTTTCGGGCAATAGGTTCAAGGATCCTAATATATTTTGTTTTATCAAACTTCTTCAGCTGGAAAAAGACTTGCCTTTGTAGCTAAAACTGGCAATACATTTCTCCAAAATCCTTATTAATTTTCTCAGTTCCCATTGTCCTTTAAATGACCTCTCATTCTCTTCCTCGAGCTGTATTCTTCTTCCCAATCTTCGTTCTTTAAACGAGCTGACATGCATCCATTGTATCTGAACACATGACCCAGAAATTTTATTTTCCTCTTTCCTATTATTTTTACAAGTTTTCCTCATGTTTCAGTTCTTTATAAATAAAAATCATGTTTCTTAAGTACAAAATAATATTTACGCTTATTACAAGATAAGTACACATAAAACAAGACAAGTACAAAATAAAAATTAAACTGATTGAAATCATTTGTGAAACGATCAAAAACACTGAAATATGAAAGCTGATATGATACAAAAATTAAATTGTACAATTGAATAATACGTGTCATTTCTTACGGTAGTGAAATCTAGATGATAAGAGCAAGGAAAATACATGAAAGTTTAGCTTAATGTAACTGAATAGTTATTAGCTTATAGAGCGAAAGCGGAATGAACATACAAAGGGCAAAAGTAAATGTATTTCCAATGAATAATAGAACAAAAGATATAAAGCAACTCTGCCTGATGAAATGTACAGGATGCACAATTTGACAGTAGGTAAGCTGACAGTGGACTATAACGGATTCGGGAACTGTAGGTAGTGTAATTCGTCGCCCCCCCCCTGTACCCGCAGTAACCATAATTTTATACCCCTGTGTTGAAGACAAAGTCCTAGCTATGGCTTTCTCTATAAATTGGCAAAACAGAAACGTCAAGCTTACCATCTTCCTTATAAACCGTATGCTAGATTTAGTTAAACTTCATAACAAAAGTTTACACAAAATCTCATTTCAGTTATGAAAGCAACCGTCTAAATATTTAATTGAGTCTAACCTCTTTATCTCTTATCATTGCTACTTTGTTTAACTCCTTCATGGCGCTCTCCTTCAATTGTCTTATCAATGCGTCTCCTTAACGCTACTCCTTAATGTTTAGCGTTGGATGCTCTGTTAGTTAAAAAACATCTACGACGCTGACACAAATTGTTCGCTGCCCCCCCCCCAACAGCGTCTCTACATAATACACAGACACAGGCACAGAGACAAACCCCTCCCACACACACACACACAATACACACCCGTCTCATTCACTGCTTTACTTATTATTTATTTCCTCCCTTTTCTATTGGTATCACAATCTCTATCTCTATCTGTCTCCATCTATCTACCTGGCTTTGTGCCTCCTCCTTGCCAACATTCAACCTGCATTGTAATGGGTCTTCGTTAATACACTTTACCCTTGTGTTGAAGGGGGCTAAGCTCGGGACTTGTCTACGGACTAGTTTCAGATATCACAAAAACCTGTGAGCAGACCGTTGCAGTTAACACGGACAAGACTTTGACCAAGTTGATGGTGGCAAATATGTAACTTTTACCTTCGGGCCTTATCTCCAACACAGTTTACAATAGTTACGTGTCCAGTGGCTCCAGCCAGGCCTTCAAAGTTAGATAAAACAGACTGTGACCAAAAGCTTTCGCCAAAATCTTTTTAACTAATATATCCATACGATTCTGGTATTACAAATATCCTAATAAAAATGGTATTTCTTTTATTCTGAAAAACTTGTTTACAAAGTTAATTATTTTCTCACCTTTTAATGTACAGTGGTGGGCGTTGGCTAGTAAGTAAGTACCTTTTAATGTACATAATTTTATTTGTTTTACTTTAGTTTCCAGGTAGGTACCGAGTTTGAGTGACATTCTTTATTACACAATTTTTAAATAGTTTGGTTATTTTACTTTGTTGTTGTAATGTAGTAGGTAATACTCATACCACGGTCACATTCCTTTTTATGCAAACCATTTGTATTACAAATCATCGACACATACTTATAATGGTTTACTTTCTCCAAATAACGTTACCCTCGGTAGGTATTTAATTTTAATCACATTTAAATATATTTAGTAAATGCGCATACTAAACATTCAAATTCCTTTTCATATTTGACATAATAACGAATTCTACTTTACCGAAAGCGTAATATAAAGAAAAATGTTTTTTTTTGTCCTTGATAAAATACTTAACTTTCCTAGAAGCAAAAAACATGTTTATGTGCAATTTTTTTAATGCGCAATTTGACAATTTGCAGATTTTTTCTCACAGCAATCAGAGATGTTGACACAGTATTCGACAATCAAGGGTTTCAGTGGTCAGGTGACCGTTGCATCAACAACAAACAACAGATGTTTCCTAATTTTCTAAAGACACAGGTAGGCCTCCTTGCATACAATGACGTTCCAATCTATATAAGGCCACATTGTGTCGAACATGTTTTTAGCCGGTTATTGTTGTTGCAATGTGCATAGTTGAAGTCAAAAATGAAACACTTCTTGTTAGTAGCAGTCTTAACGGGTAATTATTTTATTCATTCGTTCTTTAATTTGAAGCTATTTGTATAACAGTGACAATATAGTATTAATAACATTAAAAATATTAATAATACTATTGTTGTCATTACTATTAATATTTCTGATGCTAATAATATTATTTTGAATGTAATTACTACACAGAAATAGTTATTTTTAATTAAAAATTTATAAAATAATTAGATTTAATATTGTTAAATTTATTCTAATCTTAACTTTTAATTTTTATAAGAATCATAATTATGCAATCGTGTGTGTGTGTGTGTGTGTGTGTGTGTGTGTGTGTGTGTGTGTGTGTGTGTGTGTGGTGAGCTCACCTTATTTACTTATTTTATTCAAATAAGTATTTTACTTATTTTATTCAAAATGAGGTTTTTGTAACGTGAATAGAACTCTTAATCTTCTATTTGTACGCAGTACTGTATTATAATGTTGTATTATGACACTCACCAAATTTGATAAGATATTTATCAACAAATCTCAAAATATATTACACAATTAATTTTTTAAAGACACGAACACTAACAAACGACTGTCATAAATGCTTATAGTATGCAAATCTTGTCCAAAACACACACATGTACGAAATTGAGTATGTAACTGATTTATTTCCTATGTTATGTGCGTGTGTGCGTTTCCTATAATGCCGTTCAACGCTAACACTTTGCTTTTGTTCTTAATGCTTCGACGGCTGCTCGGTAGGTCACGATCGAAGCACACAGTAGCACTGCAAAACTCGCATAATTAACCAACTATAAGTAATTTTAAGTTTCTAATTCCAAATAATATTATTTTTAATTTTGTTTAAAATCAAATATTTAACGTTGTGTATAGCAGTTGCATTAAGTTAATGGCGTTTCGCATTTGGGTCTTTAGCTGTTGAATATGTAATGGCTCAATCATCTATGACATACTGAACTGATAAAGGATGATGATGGAACTAAGTACTGCCGCAGAAACTTACTTACCAGTAACTCAACAAGGCATCGGTATAAACAACATTACTTGTTGTTTTTTCAACAACGGAGAAAGGCCATAAAATTTCTGCATTTATAAGAAATATACTTTAATTTCTTTATATTTTTAAATAATTCGTTTAGCCCTGCTTTGAATTGAAAGATTGTTTTAATCGTTGTTATAGAGTGGTAATTTCATCGCTACTACAAAAACCATGGTGTACAATCCAAACGTAGACAATATTTTTTCCTGGAACGAATACGTCGACAGTAAACAAAAGACAAGAAATAAAAAAGATTTGGAATTAAAGAAAGAGATTTTTGGCGAATAACAGCAGGGAATTGAAGGAAGTGGGCAATATTGTGATTAGAAAAATTATTAATGCTGGAAAGAATACAGTAGAAATTGAGAAAGGAGAAATATTACGATGTGATGAGGACGGAAAACCTATAGGGGCAGTAAAAATCTGGCACCAAGGAAAGAGAAGGAGGAGAGGAAGGCCGCTTGGAAACTGGATATAAAAAACGTTAAACTCCGAAGACAGCATGACGTTGATAGTAAAGTGTATAATGTGCCTCCTGCAAAGACATTATAACATCGGGAACCAGTTCAATTGTTCGCTGTTAATTAAACTAGCTGCCGTAGTTAGTAAAATTTACTTACTAACAAATTATGACAATATATATATATATATATATATATATATATATATATATATATTATATCAGGAATTAGTCAAGGGTTACATAATATTATTCACTCTCTGGGTATTAGCGAAAACATCTCTTTATTCTTATATTTTAACTAAGTATAAAAGTAATATTTCTTTTATGAATTTGCTAACTGCTATAATTTTTTATTGTTCGACTAAGCTTTTCGTCATTGCTGACATCTTCAGGTCTTAAACAACCTTGTTTAAACAACGTTGTTTAAGACCTGAAGATGTCAGCAATGACGAAAAGCTTAGTCGAACAATAAAAAATTATAGCAGTTAGCAAATTCATAAAAGAAATAGTAAGGATGGCTGCTAATTTAAACAATACGAAGAATAAAAGTAATAGCTTTGATGGTCATCCTTTAATTTTTTATTAACTTTACTTTACTTTTAAAAGAAAATTTCTTATAAATTCTGCATTAAATATTCTTTAAATTTTTTTGTTATTACTCTTTTTATCTCAAAATCATTCAGCTCTGTAGTATTTCAATTACCACGGATCCGGGTCTTAATTTTGCAATATTCTAATATCACAACAACATCCAAACTATTTGAAGAATAGTCCGGTGTAATTTTCAGAATTACTTTACCTTTAAACATCATCAGGTTATTACTATATCATTACAGAAATTACAAACATTTATATGTTAATCTTTAAGTTATCTAAAAGTCTTTACAAGAAACTTTACTGTTCTTTTTGTTTCGTTTTTTTTAAAAAACAAGTTATGCACAAATTTTATGATTTAATATCGCCTGAATAGAACGTGAGTTTGCTGTGGGTGTTCGTGATGGTCTTCTTCAGTAGTCTTCTTGGGTGTAGTTCGTTGCTCCTCTGGATCCTCCATTTAGTTGATTGTTTCCGAATTGTAGTCTAGGTCATGACGATTGGATTCTGCTACTTGAAGTTCATACGGTTGTTGTTGTAACTTTCTTCTTCTGGAGTTGGTTGTTCACACTTTACATTTCAATTGTTCTTATTTTAGCAGCACTGATGTTTACTTTAATATGGTAAGGAACATATCTTACCACTTACTGTTTGTAAAGAGATGTGTCGGCTATGTTTTTTTAATATATATTACCAATATTTGCCCCACGCACTACATTACTAGTTTTTTTAGTTTTTCCCAACGCTACATTGGATTAAATAAATTATAACAACTAACCTCTGGTTGTATCGTTGTTTAGTGTTATACACCTAAGTGTAACTTTACAACACATTTTTGACATGCTTACATGTCGAAGTTTCTCCGGCGACTGGGGGTTGTTTTGCGGCAGGGAATCTGTAAGCTGGTGCGGTTTACGCGCTGAGAAAAGTAGTTCTCTCCTTTAGTATTATTAATTGTTCATTAATTAACTAGCAATAAATTATGCTACCTTTTGTTATGAGTTAGATATTTCCTTTATTATTAATACGTCTTTTATTTAATTAAAAGAGTTATTATTTTCCGCTTAATAACATTGTACTTTGCGTGGTCGTACTGGACAATTTGCACGTTGATACAGGAATCTAGGTACAGATAAGGGGTGGATAATACTCTCACTTGTTATAAGGACAAAAATTTAATTTGTGCTATTTAAATAATTTTTAAATCGTCACACGTGGATGAGTGAAATTACTTACGAGCAGCAGTTCGTACGTTAGTTGCAGTTTCCGTATTTTTTCCTAAAAGAGGTATTTCGATTAAAGTTGTTGGCAACTCTGATATACTTCCGTTTTTGTCGGTTGTAGCAACGTTTCCCGTTTGGTAGGGCCGGTTAGTCGGTTGTTAGGTGCGTAACATGTCACATCATTTGCAAGTAGATTCAATATTAGAAATACTAACAGTGACTGGTTTCTGTAAACATGGATGTAAAACCTACTTGAATTTATCGTCAATTAAGGAAAATGTATGGTGACATCATTTTATCGCTAGGACATAACAAAATGTTTTGAGTAGTTTGAACGACTGACCGCACAGATATTAAGGATGAGTAATGGAAGAGAAGGACATCGACTTCGACAAAGGTGGATGAAAGTGTTTTACCAATTGTTGCTTACAAATAAACAAAACATAGTTCTGTTGAATTATATATTTTACATGGAAGTTTGCACTACATAATTTTGCAACGTTTGAAATGTCGAGAAAGTTGCGTTTGATGAGTGCCTCGTTTATGGACAAAAGAACAAACGCCTTGAAAAATTTAAGCGAAAGGAGAGGGGACATCTTCCTTAAAGTCACGACGTTGAGCATTGTGTTTCTAATTGTTCGGTATTTAAAAGAGCCGATAACACACTAACTAAATTAGACGAGAATATTTAAGCAGTAACATCAAAATCTCGTGACATGCTTCGATCAGTCTTAAATAAGTTAGGAACTTGTAAAAAAGTGTAGCTTTTTAATTCTAGTTTCAGATAAATAAAAAGAATATTCATAAATTTTCATATCTTTGTTTTTTGTCCTAGTGCAACTAGCCTTTTGACTTCCCTTCCTAGACCCATTCTGGAATGTGTCTTGTAAAATATATATTATACTTAAAATCTCTATTCATATATTGTCTGTTTAAGGGATAACCCATAAACAAACCAAAGTTCTAACTTACACAGTGGATTGTCTCATATTTCAGGCGTTATTGCAGTTAGCAGTGGTCAGCTGTTCGGAATTGTGCCCAACTTGATAAAGTCTGTAAACGAACTGCTTTTCCTAGGGAAAAACCAGCCCGACGAAAGTAACTGCCCTGTCGCGTGTCCAGACATTTACGACCCAGTATGCGGATTCAGCGTGTGTGAGGGTTTCGCTACATTCACCAGTCAATGCCTGTTGGACGCCCATAACAAGTGCGAATACCAAAGTAAGTATTGACCGTTTCCACTGACTGTTTCTTTTTCAAGCAACTTTAAGAAAATTTGACGGAACTCATGTAACACAGTAGTGAACTTGGTGGGTCAGTGGATAAGTCTGGCTATTAATCTAGATATTTCGTTTTCGATTCATGCACTCAAGGCTGGCTTTCTTTAAATGTGGAGGCTAAATCAGCCCGTGAAGTCGAGTACCTGGGATAGAATCCACGTGTAGTAATAGGCGTTGTTCCGACTACAATCTCTTCCTAGTGTTCTGTACAGCTTATATAAAAATCACTGTACTGAATATCTAAAATAAACTGGTTATATAAAACGAGCCAATACTTATAAAACAAAGTACACTTTAAACAGATCATGTCGTCATTGAAAACAACTCAACTTGGAAATGCAAATACTTTTAAATTTTTGTTGCATAACATAACCTAAGCTGCGATTTCGTTCGTAACGAACACATAACAGAAGTAACTAACAAAAAGGAAGTAAAGCCCCGAAAGGATCGCGGTAACGTTTTACTTAACAAAAATGGAAATAAACCTTTAAATAAAACTGATAAATTATTATTGGTTTTGGAAAAACTATGTAAAAATGAAGAAGGATTTAATAAATTATTAGAAAAAAAAATTTACTTTTAATAATATGAAACGTTAAATTAAAAATAAAGACAGAGTATCGGTCTATAGCACACATAAAAATAAATAAATTTAAGTCATAATGCTAGAAAACACAAGACTTTTCTTTTAAACATACGGGTTAAAGAGACTATCACAAACATTACTTTTATAATAATTGTAATTAAACATTTTTCAGATTATAAATGCCAGTTATAATATTGGTGTAAGTCTAGTTACTACGAGAACAAAATTTATAATATTCCTTCTTCAAACATTCTTCTATAATTACGCGCGTTTTACTGTTTCGACTTCCATACATTACTAGTCCACTCTCAAAAGAAATTACCAATAAATTTTCCCATACATGTACCTTTCAGTGGTATTTTTGGAGACGGAAAAATAAGTTGGAAATACTAAATTTTAAAACATAGGTTTACAAATATTTAAAGGGATATTAAGGTAGGCTACAAGAAGCAAATATTTATGCATCAGCCAACTTCACCATTTTAGCAGCCTTCTTAATTCTAATTTCGTCGTTACTTTAAGTAAAACTGTAGTAATAACTAATGGACTGAGTAATAGACAATTATTAAGTGATTACGGACTACAAATATTAGAGCATTATTTAACTACGTTTTAGTTGAGTTATGGTTAGGAAATTAAGCAAAATAAAGAGAGCTCAAATACAAGGAGGGTAAAGAATTCCAAATAATAGCAGAATTAATATATATTTTGAGAGTCGGCAAGCTATGTTTTAAAAGCAACAGTCACTAAACTCCAAAAAATTTAGTAACTATTATACACGTGTATATACTGTTACAATACATTGTTTTGTTACGCTTTGTGTTACAGGATACGCCAAAGTGTCTGAAATGACTTGCGAAGAAGTGTTGGAATTATGCAAATCCTAAACAACTGCATTTTGTTAAAAATATGTTTGCGTCTCGGAGAGTTAAGTGTCTTCATATGTTTTAGTATCATACTATTTCACCATGTAAAAATAGCAAGTGTGCTGTAACAGCAAAGTGGCAAAACTTGGGACAATTTAAAACTGAAAGCTGAAAACAATTATTAGAAGTAAAAACTAAATACTAATAAATACCAAATTTTCTATTGTATTGTTTCATAGCCTAAAGGTACCATACATGAGATTATAGGTACCATTAGTAAACAATAAGTGTGTGTACATTATAAATACATCATATTATCATTAGTACTAATAAATACGTACACCCACCATGTTCTTTGCTGAGCCATAGGGATGTGTTGCTATTACCGACCCCGTAAACATCATCTGAGATGTAACACGTGTTTTGAATGGTGATGGTTCGTAATCGTCTCACTTTGTCTGACTATCTTTCCCGTCCTCTGTCTGTTCGACACACAAAACACACACACACACACACACACACACACAAGACGCTGTAACAATTAAGCAAAGTAAAGACGGATTTCGTCTGTATGTATTACTATTCTATACAAACGTGTTTTCACATGCTTGAAAATCAAGCGATAACAAATGTTGAAGACATTATGTTAATCTTAAAATAGCCGACTATGTTTCCTGTAACGTTAACGACATTTTTTTATTGTTATTCATATTTAAAACACATAATTCCTGGTATATAATTTTTTTACCTGTGTGTGTGTGTGTGTGTGTGTGTGTGTGTGTGTGTGTGTGTGTGTGTGTGTGTGTGTGTGTGTGTGTGTGAGACACTAACGACTCGGATGACAAATTATTATTGATGAAAACGATAAATTTATACCTAACGAAGGTCTAACAGAGCGAAAACTAGTTTAGGCCACCAGGTAAAATTTTATAATTTCTATCAAAAAAATGTGTGTTCCTAGCCGGTAGTGTCATATATATTTAATTAATAACAACAAACGCGTCATGGACAACAAAATCCAGCAAACTCCAGAAATTAATTTTGTAGTTTATCATCTGATGGGCTGAAAGGCTCGGAAGCGATAATCGAGAATTTCCTATGGTGTGGAGGACAATAGTTTCTGAATGTAACCACTGACATGCTTATTACTTAAAATATTGTTAACTTTGCTCAGAATATGTCATATTATGTACAAAATAAAGGAAACATTGAGGAAAACATACTACGACACACAAGTGAATTCGTACTTCATGTTCTGAATTTTGATAAATTAGTAAATAAAGTTAAAAGTTTTATTGAACAAAACATGTGACATAATTGACGCCCATCACAACAAATGTAGTTTGTAAAACCACTGTTTTCGATGTACGGTATCCATAATAAACTAAAAAACACAATTTTCAAGACACAGAAAGAAACAATTTTTAATATTGTTAAATTCTTTAAAAGTTTTCAAACGATTAACACAATTTTATATTTATGCCACCAGGTAAAAATTTATAATTTCTAACAATAATAACTTGTGTTCCTAGCAGGTAGTGTCATATATAATTAAGTAATAACAACAGACGCGTCATGGACAACGAAATCCAGCAAACTTCAGAAATTAATTTTTTAGTTTATCATCGGATGGGCTGAAAGGCTCGGATAATCGAGATTTTCCTATAGTGTGGTAGTCACTATAGGAATGTGACTGAACAATTAGTACCAGTCACTAATAATTTACGTGGTCATGTTTTCTTATTCACTTTTTTTTAAGTACTCAGGGGACATACTTACTTGATTACAACAAACAATAAAAACATTTTGAGAGCAATGTAACTAAACAAACCACACACTGAGCACGTATAATATAACCGAAACGAAACGATGTCCCATTGTAATCGTCTTTGTTGTTGACAAAAAAACTATAAACAAACATACTTTACACTAAGTATGTAAAAAAAACAAGCAAAACGTCAGGTAGCGCTACATTGCAGAATTATTTCAAACATTTGATATTAAAATAAATAAAAAAATTGAACAATTTAATACCACATTTTTCCTACAACTTCTAAACGTATCATGTACATGGCATCTGTGATCTAATATGCTATAACCGAATTAAAACAACAACGAATCAACCAGCTAGGGGATCAAATCCGATTGGCATTTCACAATTAGGTAACACTGTGTCTGAATATCGACATGTACCCGCTTCCAGGATTACTGATGTCGCAATATGACTATCGCATGCCTTCCTACAGGTACCAGGAAAGATATATACTAAAGGTTAATAGCCAACTGTTTAATCTTAATCGTCTGTTAACTCATAAGGGCAATCTAATGCTCGGAGCAATACTCACATGAGTTATGTTGTCACGATGGAAAAAATACCTTCCTCTCTTTTCAATGCCAATCATTTATAAGACATTACGAGGCTTTGCTTTAAACTCGACGGATGTACAAACACATTTCTCTTATTATTTTGTGTAATACTCATTAGAAATTTATGATATTTATGGTTTATAAAAGTGCTCTTTGTTTCAAATGTTACTAAAGGCTTTTAATATTTTATGTAATATTTTATATAACATTAATGTGTATGTAAATATAAACATAAATACTTTTTATAATTAAATATTTAAGTAAATATGAATATATATTTAAGTAATATATTTCATATTCATTGTATGTCCTAATTTATAAAAATTATAGGGCTATGGGATGACTAGTGTAAATTAAAAATAGACTCAAGTATATATGTATGTGTACACACTTCTATCTAAAACACTGTATCTGAAAAATTAGTAATAAATATTTTTGTTAAGTACACGTGTTGTCATTTTACAAACAATTAAGCACTTACCTGTAACATTTCAATCCAAAATCCATTCCATGTTTTCCTTCTTGTTGGTCTATTATTCTTACCATTATTATTAGCAAGATCTTTCAGCTGCAGGACTTGGTATTATTTTGAAGAGAATACTTTTTGTTTTATTATATAAAACAAAATTAATAAATTTTACCTTTCAACACGTAAGCAGAGTTCTTCATCAACGTCCTTAGTATTAACTGAGATAATTAATTAGGAGGTGACTGTACCTTGTTTTTCATAATTTAAGTTTTGGTTTTTAGTTTATTTAATTTTACACACACGCGAGCGCGCGGAAAGAAATTTTTAAATTCCGGTGTTGTTTGCAGTGTAAAAATTTTCCTGCTTAGCTTACTATAAATAAATAGGTTTTATTTTGTTTTTACGGTTTCTTATAACTTTAGTTTTATACATAAATTATTTCATTTCTTTAATTACAATTTTTTGTGATGATTTGCGCTTGTTGTTATATTAGGTTGTTAGTTGTAAGTTATAAGAGTAAGGGTTCATGGGTACACCTGAAGAGAACAGTAGAATATTTGTTGACAAAATGCCTTGTAGTTTGTCATCTGGCGATAGTAAATGGCCATGGAGCTATCTAAAAGTAAACCGTATATCATAAAAGTTAGGTTTAGAGAGATTGATTAAGGTAGAGACATCGAAAAGTCTTTGTCGGATAAAAAGTAGTTTAAAAATCTGCTACAAGTTAGAAAAAATTTGGTAAGTTATTACACAACTTTGATGCACTTTCTACATACCTGTGAATTGTCACAAAATTGTTTATTGAATACATTATTGAATACTTGGTACATCATTAATTGGAATTAATTTGTTAAATCATAAGTGAACTACAATAGAATAACTTACGTTAAAAAATTCAATTCAACATGATAACAAAAAAATGTTACGTCAAAAACAACACCTGTAGATGAACTTTTTTTCTTTACAATTCTGCTTTCAAATTGCGAACACCGCTCAGATGAATATCAGTTGTGTTGCAGCTCCATGCATAATGAGAGCCCTGACTTTATTGACTGCTGTCTTAGGTAAGTGAGAACAACCTTCATGCATTTTATAATTATCACTTTGTAGTAACTGGGTAAAGAAATAATACGCCATGCAACATTCAATATGCATTGAAACCTGTTTTTGCAAAATTATGTAGTGGACAAAAGTAGAGAAAGTTAAAACTTACTGACAATGTTTAAAACCGTGACGAGCGCGCGCACGCGCTGATGTGTGTCTTGACAAGTAAGTATATTTATCAAAACGAGGACATTATTAAAAATACAAAATTATTATTTTTTACAAGAAACACCAATTAATTTCTTGGATCAGTAGATTATCATTACTTACTTTCATCCATTAATTATTCACACATACTTTGAAATATTTTTTGGATCATACTGTTACAAAAGTAGATAAAAAAAAAACAAATACGAAAAACTCTCCTAATATAGAATACTGCAGCGTTTCGTAAACTAGTTACAGCATTCTTGCAGCGTAGGCCTAATGATCCGTTCTGGCTTCAGCATCTTGTCCGTGGTACGGCAATTGTTTATTTCCTTTACGGAAATAAGCCAGGTTCGGAACCCATTGATTGAACATGAGTGTCCACTTTTCCTTGTTAAAAAACGGAAACTTAAGTATACATATTACAATTGTATTATTTCGTTATGAGGATAGCACTATTTCCGCGTTTAAATAGTAGAAATAAATATGACATAATTAAGTAATTAATTATTAGCAATAAATAAACAGAAAATAAATGTCGTCTCACAATTTTAATACTAGTTTTAATAAACAATCCTTCAAACTTGATATTGCACAACGCGCTCTATTCTAAGAAACAATAAATACCAACTGAATTAATATAAAAACTGTCGAAATAGTAAATATTAGAAATCACAAGTCAAATATGCATGCACCAAATAATTCACAATTATCACTTTTAACAAACTACCTCGGTCCGGTCCGATAGTTAATTGAGAATCACATGCTCACAACTCACTGGACGCTTCTCAAACACCGTTATTTATAAGAAGCCACTTTGCGAGATTGTTCCCCGGAGTCGTTCCTGACGCTTGAAAAAGTTCATCAGACTCTGAAAGTCGTAGACACGTTGAGAGCTTTCGAAGTGTTACCGATCTTGTGAACACAGCTGCCACACGTGAGTCGTATATGCCGCGCGTATTTCATAGAAGAAGACTGTCTGCTTCCTAAGTTCTATAGGCTTTCACGGCCGGAATCTGATTGGTAAGCACACGCCAGACTGTTACGCTGTGCTCCAGAATCATTATATCGACTGTTGTTATCGCTAAGGTGGCTCATGAACAGCAGTCAATAAATTATAAATAATACTTAAAAATTGCACCATAATTGATCAACTGTACTTATCTCTGGGGTGCCCACGTTACGTGTTCACACTCATAGTCTTTTGCGAGACTTGTTACCACTTCTTTCCCGCACCACTGAGGAAGGACGTCGTAAGCACGGCAAAACGTCTGGTTATTTAAATTTTAAAGATTTAATTACAGTTTATTGACTTTTGTTTCTATTACGAGCCACCTACACGATAAGACCCATTGATTGTGCACTACGGCCTAACACGCATCCATAAGATTATTGAGCCTGTATGAAAATTCGCAAGTATTTATGCAAGAAATAAAGGGAGGCGAACTGCTACTTGTTCGAAAGAGCAGAACAACCCAATCATCACTCTCACGAGATGGTTGCTATATTGTTCCTTCATGGTTGCTTCAATTGTGTTTATTAAACACTTTTTCACTGCTATTTATGTTCAACTTTATCACAAGTTTTTTTACTTTGATCTATAATTTTAAAGTATCTCACTTACATATGTAAAGTTAGATCCTTCAATATAAAAATGTACGGAGTGAGTTATGAACATTTGGTTTCAATATTTGCAACAATTTTCCTGTTTTCCATTAATTTTGAAATTTAAACACTTGAAATACGTGCTTCTATTTTAGTTGTTGTTTCATAGGCACTATTATTGTCAGCGACGGCAAGACGACGGATTTCAAATCAAGAGTGTTGGCCGCGGTGCAGTCGCAGCTCTTCAACACCAGACGACATCCCGTAAATCTCGTATTCAGCGAGGACTGTCCGATGGCTTGCCCGAGGACTCACCAGCCCGTCTGCGGCTACAATCTTTGCACAGGCCTCAAGACTTTCCCAAACGAGTGCAAGTTTGATGAAAACAACCAGTGCACTTATACCAGTAATTATAATGCAGGAGTAAAACGTCTAACGATTTTAAATGACTCCTCTGTTTATCATCATCATCATCATTATGATTACCATAACCACATACTTCGTGGCTTAGGCTACACGGCCTGTCCGTTTCCATGGACCATCTCTATCTTTTTCTCTTTATACCCCAACTTCTTTTCGGATGACTAGACTCATTGCTGTGTCCACTAAAGTTTAATTAATAAATTTTTGTTAGGCTTTATAATCACAAACAGAAATTACGTGTTGCACACCACTATGTAATAAAATTCCCAAATAGCGCTTTCATGCTTCACAGCTGATCATCAGATTGTAAATATTTCCTATCTGTAATAAGCTGTGAAACTTGAAAGCGATAATTGGGATTTTTTTTACATAAAGGTGTGCAACAACGTAATTCATGTTTGTGATTGAAGTTTACATTGGGTAATAATAACCTTGACTGCAAAAACTTTTATTTCGTCCGGTATGCGCGCAGCGTTCATGTTTTATACATTAAATTTACAAAATACAAAATACAAAATACAAAATACAAATTTTGTATGAATCATCGCACAGCTTAAAAACATTTAATCTCGGCACTTCTTCTTTTCATCGATTTCGATCATACGGATTGTGTGTGTTATATTATATAGATGCCACCTACTACTACTTTAACCGCTTGAGCTCAGAATAAAAACAGGTGGTTCACAGAAAGTACATTATAGAATACTCGAAAATATGAAAGTAGAAATTGTGTGTAAAAACACTGTTGTTGTAACTCGATAAAACAAGATCGACGAATATGTAGGATAAAAAAACGAGTATGTTTTTTAAGTAAGATCCCAACTGAGAGGAATAAGTACATTAAATGATAAAAGTTATTCATTATAGCCAAAAGAACCTACAAACTTTCTTTATTTACTGACCCAATCAATATCAACTCCAAATATTTTTCGTAAATGTTCATTAAATTTTTTATTCCTAGTGTCATAAAAGTCGTGTACCTGTGTCTTGAACCGCTGTTCTTCACTTTGTCGACATTCAAGAACCGAACCATTTCTATGTAGGAATACCAAGTTCCGTCACTAGTGACGATAAGATCAAATACCCAAATACCCCGTTCTCTTCGCTTTCAGAACGCTAGTGTAATGTTTGAGACGGGGCCGGACGTAACTGCTTTCATATAGTGGTTAACGTTGTGGCAAATAATTATTTTTTATATAAACTGATTATATGCACACAGCACACACTCATATTACTGTTAAAATAAAAGATTACACACAATTTATAATTACATGTTTTATATAGCTTATATTATAATTTAAGTTTGTTATGAATTTGTAATAAATAACATACATTGTTATTCATGAAACTTTTCAAATTACAACAGTTAATTTCAAAACAAAAATTGTCTGTTTTCACAAAAAATCGCAATGATTCCTTGCATTAAACATTTGTCATGAGTGTTGAGCGACCGCTATGTTGTCCAACATGAATATTAGTTTGACCCTGCTGAAACAAAAGATACCACGACACTGACGCATTTGATCTGTAAGTAAACCTTACTGATGAAATGTTGCTTCAGACCCACCACTGTGACCGGTGACGAACCTCCACAGTTCACGGGGTTATCAAACGTAGACTAATTGTAAATCGGTCACCTGTCACCACAGTCGCATATGCGATGTCGTCGAAATAGCCTATAGCTGAGCATTACGTCATATTATAACATGTATCAAAATACGTCACGTGACACATCTCCTCTCTTCCTTGACACGTCAACCCCCGAAGTCGGCTAATGCAAAACTCGCAGTAGCAATAGTAAAAGTTGACCATTAGATTTTGAGACCAATATCTGTAGGCCCATACAACACAATGCTTAGTAATCAAAGTAAATCTAAGGTTGAAATTTTTCCCTGTTTCAGAATATATCAAAGTGGCAGACGACGATTGTGACGATGCGTGTCCGTTTTGTTACGTGGGAAACCCTGACGATGAGTCATGAACACTATGTCCGTTAATTGGAACTTTCTCTTGCCTGTTGAGAGACAACCAAATTCTTCG
The DNA here is from genome assembly GCA_034769895.1 of Magicicada septendecula. Classification (NCBI taxonomy): domain Eukaryota; kingdom Metazoa; phylum Arthropoda; class Insecta; order Hemiptera; family Cicadidae; genus Magicicada; species Magicicada septendecula. Next base: position 331,249,526 of record CM068375.1, read on the forward strand.
TCGTTGTACCATGAAATCTAAATTCAATTTAATCATCGTAGGGAATTACTCAAACAGTCACAGATTCAGTGAATCAATGTTTCTAGGTATAGTACGCAATTTCTAGGCATAATAATAAAGCAATAAAATATTTCAAAACAACACTTGTTTATTAATTTAACCATTTATTACCCGCAAGATAACATTATCCGCAAGATCGCATCATTATGTATACTTGTGTCTGTGCGCGCGCGCGCGTGCCCTCTTGTATTGTGCCACAGTCAGGTGAATAAATATCCTTATTCTTTCCCACTCATACCACTGCGTTAATATTAGTGTATTTCTCGGCGTTGTTGCACACACGCGCGTGAGCTAGCGCGCACCCGGACACCTGAAGAAGGCATCAGAAGAGGAGGAATTTTAATCATAGAGAACAAGATAGCAACCGCGTAGGCATATGCCGAAGATGGAGAACACTAAAAGCCGGACAGCCGAATCCTACAAGAGCACGCGAAACCTCATTACGGGCGTGTGTGTAGTTTTTAGTAGTAATTATTATTACATTTTTTCAGCAACTAGTCTTCATTAAGGCCAACATTTCATAGACGTTTCTAGCCTTTTATTGCATAGAATGCACTGAACATCATAGTAATGTTTCATTCGTCAAGCAACTGCTGGAAGAAATTGCGTCATTAGTTAGCGCAGGGACTTCATGCACATTTGCATTTCAGCTCGCTGTAGAAAAAACACGTCTCAGTGTAAACACAGACTTGTGCATTTATTATTGCAATTTTCTCTCCCGTGTTAACGTACCCTTAAATTGACCAACCTGTACACACCGTCTGGTTTGTCTGCTCCCAGTCTGTCTGTCCCGCTCCCACTCCCCCCCTCTCACTCTCTCTCTCTCTCTCTCTCTCTCTCTCTCTCTCTCTCTCTCTCTCTCTCTCTCTCTCTCTCTCTCTCTCTCTCTCTCTAGTTCACAGTTTACAAATCTCGTTTAAGGCGGTGTTTACGGTACATTTCGCTGATTAAATTTTGCTTACTCAAGGAAAATTGAGCCTGTAATTGCTCAAAATTGAGTTTTTTACTCAAATTCACTTACTCAATTTTACTTTAGGAAATGAGGTTGGTCTTAAACTTTTAGGTAAAATTGGGAGTTAGATTAGGCGTGTAATAGGATGACAGTTTTTCTGACATAAGATTGTTGTTTTGCGCATGCGTCATTGCTCAGAGATGGCTGTGAGATAGCATCAAAATATTTCATATCTGTATAATTTCGCCCTGTTGCCAGAAAGCAATCACATCTGATTTGTCGTGAGGTGTTAAAGTAGATTCTCTCATTAATCTCTTATTTTTGGTGAACTAATCGGATACAGAAGCTAATAATAATTTCTATGAGTATTCGTCCACTCAGAGATAATTACAAAGTCATGGCATCCAGTTCAGGAAGTACTGCATTAGTATGTTATAATACATTTCGTTTCAGCAGTAGGCGTTCAGACCATACAGGCTTCTTTCTTTTTTCAAAAGCACTGTCTAACACGGTTATCACACAACAAACACCAATTAGGCCTATAGCATCAGTTTTAACAAAAAGCTTAAACATTTTAAAGCATCACTATATTTCTATGGACAAGTATAGTCCTGCCGGCCACTTTGGAATGATTGAATGGGGATTCTCCATAAGAAAGATTGTAAGCCAGACTGACCGTGTAATTGGAACGTCAGCCTCTCAATTTTCCTTGAGTAAGCAAAATTGAATCAGTAAAACGGACCCTGTAATACTGCCTTAAATTCAGAAGGTGGGTTGTAAAATGAAAAACTTGTTTCGTTATGAATATGCCAGATATACAGTTTTTGTTGATTCGTGCAGAAGGTGGCAGATAATTTTTCAGACAATAATTTTCGTGTAAATTTTTCAGGGGTGTTCATATAAATTACCCAATTGTGTTTGATTTTTACAAATTCACTTTCTTTACAATTATCTACATTTATAGATGCTTCTTTAACTTTTATCGGAGTACTAAAGTCATCACTTTCAGACAATCTAAATTAATAAAAATTAGAGAGAGAGAGTGAGGGAGAGAGAGAGAGAGAGAGAGAGAGAGAGAGAGAGAGAGAGAGAGAGAGAGAGAGAGAGAGAGAGAGAGAGAGAGAGAGAGATTAAAAAATACAACAAGTTAACTTTTACTATTTGAAGGACTTTTCTGAAATTGAATTTAACCAAAATTTAAAATGACTCCCTTCTGCAGTCAACAAAATCCACATAGGTATAGAAATGTACAAATCCACTTATAAGTTATTAACTCTCCGCCAGCAGCGTGATGACTTAGAGGTAGGTCAGGCCAACATTAATGTGTCACGCAAACATATCCAGCGAATACTGGAAACAGACAAGTGATGAGATTAGTTTTAATCCGTTCCGCTCAGCCTATCACTTCACCTGTCTGTGACACTAATCAGCTGATCAAACATTTACACTGTCGCTTTGCGCGTCACTGATTTGTTTGGGCGTACAGCTGTGCTACATCCTTAGCAACAGAGTAGCAAAATAACACACACGACGTAATTACTGTTGTCATTTGCGACTGTACGTGCTTTGGGTTGGTAGGATTGCAGATGTTATTTTTTATGTAGGCTATCACAGTCGGTTGCCATCTACGGGTGTTCTCTAGCATAACGTGCCATTCACGCAGACAGGAACATAGGAAGCATTTTGTTGTAAAATTATTAAAATTATACAGTACACAGAAAACTGTTATTTCTACTCGAAATGGTTACTTCCACACAGGGAACTTCATATATTTGAGTGTACTAGTATTCATCTCGTACTCCACGTTAAATTGTCGGATGTTAAAAAGCCTGGAATATATCAGTGAAAGATGAGTTGTAACTGACTACTTGAATTTATGTAATCGTTGTTGACATTCGAAAAATTAGTCTCTCTATTAAGCGATAAGGAAAAAAAACACCAATTCTTTAAAATTAAGTAGTCAACCTATTTTAAAATTCCGTTTTAGAATATATCTATAGGGAGTTATTAAAATTTTATGAATTTTACGTATTACGAGTCAGAATGACAATATTGACAATTTTTTTAAATTTTTAAATCACTTGTAGACTTGTTAAAGTACTAAGTTACTATCAAGAACTATATAAATAAAGATTTTTACAAAACTTAATATAATCACCATTTCAAGAAATATAATAGAAATAAAAAAATTAAAGTTTATTTTAAAAAAATTGTTTATAATAGGTCTATCTAATATTGTGAGCAAATTTGACAAGTATGAACCACTTCTTTAAGATAGGAAACAGGATTGTGTATTTAAAATTTTTTACTTATGATTTCGAGTTAGTGCTTATTTTAAATTATAACTGCTTCATATAGGTTATAATTAAAATATCGCTTGATTTAAGAAAACGATAGCATTTTCAAATAATGACAGTCATGTATTCTCTGTAAGCGCGTGTGTTTGTTATAAAATAAACGCATGCACGCACGAGGCGCCCACGCGCACGCACACACACGCACACGCACACACACACACAATATTTAATTTTTATAGGCGATAAAATGTTTTATAAGACAATTTTTTCTAAACCAAGTCATTTAAAAACCATTTTTACTTTGTCCAAAAAAGAATAAGTTTATATTGGTCCTAATTTTTGACCCTATTGCCCTACAAGTTTATTTTGTCAAATTACAACCTTAATTTTTACCATTTATGTCATTTAAATTTTGTGCCATCTGAGTGTTTCTCTATATCGCACTAGCATCAAAGGATGGACAGTGGAATCTAGACTTGAAAAAACAGTTTAAGAGTTTCCTAGCTTCTAACTATATGCAGAATAAGCGCACTATAAATGACATTAGAATGGAATCAACGTAGCAAAGGTTTGAGTTCGTTTTGAGCAGTAATCACGAACTGGATACGAAGTCAGGACTTTGTGTATTTTTTAATTGTTCCTTGTAATGTCCCCCTGACGTTGGCCGTAACATCACTAGGTTGATCTTAGTTTCAACTATTCTGAATATTTGTTCAGCGCTGTGTATTCTGTCCCAATAGGGTACATTAATTAAGAGTAAGGTCTGTTTCTTTCCTTCTCCTCTACTACTTTATTAGTGTCATGTTGTCAGGTATACAAATATACCACACATAGGCACAATTTTGAACATATGGGAAACTGTACAAATATACAAACACAAAAAACTAATAACTCAGCAAATACTAATCAACAAAAATAATAACGCAAATTTCGAAGTATTCAACATCGAAAATACTCAAAAAACCTAACATGTACACCACGATAACACACAATAACAACAATTTAAAATACCAAAAACCAACAGGAAACCATAGCAACAACCAACCGACACACAAGTACTCAGAAAGTTACAAAATTAAGACTCGCGAAACATGTTTCAAATAAGGGAAAAACATCTAGAGGTAAAGAAATTATAAATATTAAATAAATTAACATGTGTGTGTATTAATTAGTTGAATTAAATTAATCCACGTTTAAAATTTTTAAATTTAGCCGAAGTATGCTCTATGAGTATACCTTCACATATTTTCCGATACCATCCCCGTGGAACTTTAAGCATTGTTACTTCGGGAGACAAACGTGACAATACACTCGTTCAAGACCTCCTCCGCCTGTTTCCTGAACCACAAGATGACTTCTTACAAAACTTTCGGAACAGTTCTCTTGTTCTTTGTGTCGTCTATACCTTGTTTTATCGTGATCCCTTTGTTGCTGTTTGCTGTCACTCCGTTAAACAACCAACACCATTTACGCACATTTGTTTCGTACATTACACTTTATCCATACTTTGATTAGTCAGTAAATTTGGCGGATGTAAATTTTTGTGTGTTTAAAAGTATAATCACAATAGGCGTGATTTCATTTGGATCTGTACTTTGCAAATGGTTGTGAAAACAAACCTGGTAACACAAGAACGAAACGTAGTACAGGAAAGAGGTACGACGAATAGCTGACATCGTCGGTCTTCGGAACTTGGATCTACTACCATTTTGTAGACACCTTCATACCGGGAAGTGACCGTGGTACTTTTTGGTACTTGGTAAAACTCTAGTATGCAATACTAGTTATTCTGTGGTTTTAGTGTCGGATAATTTGAGTTACGTACAATTTAGGGGAGCACATTGTAAACGGACATCGTAGTTTTCAAGTAGAAAATTATCGGTATGGAGAACCATACATGACTTCCATGTTCTAAGATTTATATTTAAAATTATTTTCAAAATTAAATATTTCCATAGAATCTACTTCTTTCTTCAGCCTTAACCACAGTAATGTGGTCACTAACGTATACCACCTCACGTTAGCGCACTTGATTTTCTCACTGATGTTGGTAGTCGATGGCACTGCTGAAACGTCTGCATTTGGAGAAAACATTAGACCACGGACAAATAGCCTAGGACAAAATTTTAGCAACTGACTACTTCTTTGTTGCCGATAACATAGTAGCCTACAAATAACAAATTATCCCCTCCCCATTCAACAATCATTTTCATTTACAGATACCCCCTACCACAACAAACTACCTTTTTCATTTATAGATATTTCATCTACCTTTCTACAGTGGATTATTGTGACCTTCTTTTCACGACACTTTATTTATCAACATTAGTACTTTACTCTTGTTAAAACGTAAAATTTTGCCGGTAAACTCTAAACCGATCTTCACCAAAGTCAAAAGGCCTTGAGTCCTCTACAAGTCAGGTATATATGCAAAAATTATTTGATTCTGTTTCAATTTGTGGCAATTATCGTTCGCCATATAAAACATTCTACACACAGACAGGCACTTTCCGGAAAATGACTTTTCTTCAGGTTTTAAGGGTAGTATAATCAGAATCAGCCCTTATCTCGAACAGGTTTTCTTCCCATCACCATACTTCCATTTCCTTATGTAACATGGAAATAAAAAGGTGTTAAGATACCAGCAATTTTAATAAAATTAATGTAGAAATAAAAAGGACAGAAAGGACACGTAGAGCGGTTATCAGATATTATTCAGTTCATCTTTATGGAAACGTGAATGGTACTGAAAAATCATAAAAGACAGGAACTATTGTGTATCGTGATTTGGTATGTGAATTTTTTTCACTAAACTGACCTAAATATAAAAATCCATAGCTGTTCAGAACAAAAAGAAACACTCAAAAACTGTTGGCGTTCGTTTGTCTGTAAACAATTGTCGGTATACAAAACACCAAAGCCTTTGTACACACAACGCACTGAGTAAATATTTTGTGTGTTTGTTGCTACGTTTTAAAAACTAGGACATGTACTATTTATCTGTTAAGTGGAATAACCTGTGTTATCTTTATAGTATTTGTTCTGCGTTGTGTTTGTTCAAACAACGCTACTCCACACCAAAGATTAGATGACACACGCTTACGGTGTAGTGCATTGCAGAGTAGTTTCGTTTCGATTAAAAAAATAATAAAACCTATCGTTCTAAATACTTATTTCCCTTAGTGAGATTGATGGAACAATTTTGTGAATCCTTTGTTAATCTGTAAATTTAAAATAGAATATAATTTATAAATAATTTTAAAATTAAATAAATCAAATAAAAAAATATTTACAACAAAAAGTGCATATCTAAAAATGCCAAAACAAAGCATTGCAGTGCAGTAGCGAGGCCAAAATGCCTATATGCAAGTGAATGTCTAGCATTGAATTATAATTATGACAAACTAGAAATATTGGAAAGACAAATTATTAGGAAAATATAAGGGCCACAACAAACTTCAGAAAAGTTGAAAATTAAGAGGTAATGATGAAGAATATCAACTTATAGAGAATATAACACAAACAATTAGAAAAATAAGACTATTATTTGGGATATTTATATAGAATAGACGACAATAGATTAATAAACAGATCTTCGAATATCTGTGGGAGAAGAGGTCAACATCAAGTTGGATTAAAGAAGTCCAAAAGGATTTAGAAAAAAAATAATATAAACCCAGAAGAAACAAGTAAAAGGTATTTTTTTTTTTTGCAAAAGTGTTAAAAACGGAAGGAATCGAGGGTAGGAGAGGGAAAAACGCAAGTTCAAAGCGGACTGAAGACAGGAAGAAGGGACACGGTGAGAAGATGAAAGAATATTGAAGAAAAGGGAAAACAAAGAATAAAGAATTGAAATTGGCATGTGGACCTTCTCAGATGGCCGATACAAAAAAAACCGTACAGTTAAACATAAAACTAAAAATAAATTAGTAACGTAACAATTCAAGTTAATGCTCACAACAAAAATTTGTTATACCGTCTTCATAGCTAGTTGTGTTTGAGAGTTGATAACGTTGTTCGCACTGCCTCAGAAACTACAAAAATATAAACAACTTTTTCTTATTGGTTTCCAACAAGGATTAGCCCTTTGCCCTGTTCCGGTTTTATAGGATTTATTCCCATCTTTTCTTTGGTCTCCCTACGATTCTTCTCCCAGCTGGTTTGCATCTACTTGATGCATCTACTTGATCTTAGTCTTCGATCATCCATACTCTACATATGGTCCTTCCAATTTCTTCTTTGCATTTCTGTTTTCTCATTTAAGTTGTATATTTCCAGCTCTTCTCTAATTTCTTCATGTCTAAATCGATCACGTTTAAAACCAAAAGGAGAACAACAAATCTGTAATGATAATGTGATGTATTTAATATACACACACTTATTGTTTACTAATGGTACCTATAATTTCAATTTTCTATTGTATTGTATTTATTGTTCATAGCCTAAGGTACGTTTAGGCTATGAACAATAAATACAATACAATAGAAAATTGAACAAATCTCTAATTAAAAAAAAAATATTCCGGATAATATATATATAGTCTTACATGAGTTGAATCAAATAACTACACTAATAATTTACTTGATCAGAAACATGTTTACTTGCGGTAAGCTATAATCGTGTTTGCGAATAGGATATCGCTCCCTGTAAACAATATGCTATCTATTGATGGTTTCGGGACATCTTAAATTTTTATCCTAGTTTTTGATGTTACGTTATCGTAGCGAGTAAGAGGCAGGTAGCCTTTCAATATTTGTTCAGTTTGTAATGAGTTCAACACGGTTAACAATATTCGTCGTAAAAATAAATTATTTATCTGAAACTCTTAACAAATTTCTCTGTCAAAAGCGATTTGCTTGCTATTGCATTACTTTGCAATATGCCTATTGATGTATACTGTTTTCCACTCCGCATTTAATTGTCCTTTTTAAAGCTCTTATTACTATTGCGAAAACAAATCACTAAATATAATATTTAAACATGTGAGGCATACCGCTATAAGTAAACTTAAGACTGAATATGGTGACTGCCTCAAAGTTTAAAAACGCTATTGGTGACCTGAGTTGTATAGTAACATTAACAAAAGTTACGGCCAACCATCTAGGCCTATTTGATAACTCCGTAGCGCCGTTTTAAAAGGTTAATTTTTGAGGACCTATAGTAGCGCTCGCGCGCACACACACACACGCACACACACACACACAAGTGATTCCAGTAAAAAATAGTTGCCAGGCAACATATGAAGGTCGAATTTTCAATAAATAACAAAAAACAGTGTTTTTTATCTAATGAAGAGATTTTTGACCAAAATCAAATTATGGTGCTCAGGTTTGTAAACTATAAAGCATCCAAAGTTAAATTAAATGGCAAGAATCCATGTAGTGGACCGAATTAAAGAAGATTTGGACTAAGATTTGAATATAGTGTTCACCTTTTGAAATTTTCAAACGTTTGTAAACACATAGGCGCGCGCGCGCGCGTATGCACCTGCTCTTATACATGCTCGTATATGTAACGACGCTCCTTGTGTTAAGGTTTTAATGTTCTCTACGGGTTTTATTAATCATGGGTAGTAGTAGAAAACCGCATGCACAGTCAGAATGCAGAAGTACTTCATTGAGGAAGACAATGACTGGGTGGGTTATAAAAAAAGTAAGGAATGGGAGGAGCATATATCTAGAACATATATGGACAATATGTAGTACATATTTGAAACAATCTTCCAAGTTGCATGATTAAAGCGGCAAGATGAAATGAGAGAGCCGTGGAGGGGATGAAGGGGAAAAGCAGATAGGGTAGAAGGGAAAGTGGGAGAAGGAAAAGAAACAGAAGAAAAAGAAGATGATGATTCATAGGAAGAAGAAGAAGAAGAAGAAGGAGAAGGAGAAGGAGAAGGAGAAGGAGAAGGAGAAGGAGAAGGAGAAGGAGAAGGAGAAGGAGAAGAAGAAGAAGAAGAAGAAGAAGAAGAAGAAGAAGAAGAAGAAGAAGAAGAAGAAGAAGAAGAAGAAGAAGAAGAAGAAGAAGAAGAAGAGATGTTGATGATGATGATGATGATGATTGAGGAGGAGGGTACGAGGAGTGGCGAGGAGGCGGAGGAGGAAGAGGAGGAGGATGGGAGGAGGAGGAAAAGAAGAAGAAGGGGAAGCGTTACTTCTGAATATAGTACTGATTGTGATACTCTTATGAAGTATAATATTGTTCCCAACAAAATTCCCAGGTAAGCGATATCTAATATAATAATTCCCAAATAAATAATGTAAGACTACTTTTTATTTACGTGTTCAAAAATATCCATACATAAGGTTCAAAATGTTAACGAAAATTATTGACAAAATTACATTCTATAACAAAATGACATTAGAGAAATATTTTTTCTCATGTTATAACGTTAATACAGCACACACATACACACAAACACGTGCGCGCGGGTGTGTGTGTGTGTGTGTGTGTTCATATTTGCTCAGTTTCCCTTGTACATATATTTTTTTTTATTATTGATAATAATAAAATTTTTATAAGAATATATTTTTTATTATTTTGTGAATATTACAATGTTTTAATGGTATCCAACTATCATCATCAGATAGCCAAATTAATAATTTGGTTATTTATAATTTGGGTTCTGATGATGATAGTTAAGTACTGTTGAAACATTGTATATGCACAAAAAAACAAAAAATAAACTGTATTCTTTTACAAAAAGTTTTATTATTATTAATAATAAAAATGTATGTATGTGTGTGCGTGTGTGTGTGTGTGTGTGTGTGTTTGCGCATTCCATTTAAAGTCGATTTTCGCATACTGACTTTCAAACTTAACGATATTTAAATCATCATTGTTCACTTTTCTCTGTGGCATTGCATTTCTTATGCCTTCTAACCAAGACTTCAGGAGGTGTCCCTTATTTTCATTATGATAGTTTTTCTATTGTGTGAAGGCTTAATGTTCGCCATGCATCATTAAGCACCCTGTATTTTGATCAATTAATTTGTATTTATTATCTAATGCTCCATGTATTTTTTATTACAGCTTTTCTTATCATCCCTACACCAGTGTAAACAATCCTTAGTATTCGAACACACTAGTATTCGCAAACAATCTCTTTCTTAGTTGACAACCATTTCTTACGAGGTCTCTTATTTCCTCGTTTAATGGTTTCCTTGCCAATTTCAATAATTGTTATTATTTTCTAATAAAATCCCTAATGCTTCCTCTGCAGCTTCTTGTACTCATTTAACTATATTGTAACACATGTTCAATCCTCTTTAATATGCTATGTTCCCTAATTTTATATTATGACTAAGTTTATATAAGAAAAATGTAGAGCCATTGTCTGAGCCCTGTAAATTTAATCTTATACGGCGCATATACCTAGCAGTAGCGTCACCTGTTTTTGTTTATGAAGAATAATCCATGGAAAAAATATTTTCCAACTCACATGCGTTTCTACAAACCCTAAGTCATTATTTCGTAAGCGGGTGTGTTGTTTACTAACAGTAAAACCAGTCATTAATTTTCTTTGGAGATTTGATAGTACCAAAGTATATCTACGGATAGCGCTATATATTTTAGGATAACAAAAGTTCAAATTCTATAACATTTGCATAAACAATTACAGGGCAAATATCGTATGAATATGACATTAATATTCCAACACCACTGTGATCAAGAAAGACAGGGGGGAGAGAGAGAGGGAGAGAGAAATCAGTAATCACATTATTTTGTAGAATATATTAAGTTAAATATGCAACATAAAACAGACATTTTCTGAACAGTTTTTTTAAAATATTCTAACATTATATAAAAGCGCAACATTTTGGGAACCGTTATCTGAAAAAATTAACGTTATATTATTTTATAGCCAGACACAATTGTACAGATGATAACGTATTTGCAAAACATTTTGCGACGTTCCACGACATGCGTAACGAATTATGTAGCATATATATATCTGCTAACAAAAATCTGGAATCTACAGTTATTTAAAATACAGTAGAAGATACTTGAAGGTAGCAAAAAAACCACATCATGGGAAACTCTGTAGTTTTCTTTCTATTATCAGGTAAATGACATTAATCAAAATAATAAATTAGTTATCAGCAACCGCACACTCACACACACACACACACACACACGCACACGCACATACACAGTCAAGATTTTAAACTGTAATGTGTCCAAATCATTATTTCTGTAATTTAAGCGAGAAAAAGAACAAATTAAAACTTATCTACTGACAAAATTACTTACTTTATTTGTCTTCCTTAGTTGACGATAAAGAAAAACTAATTTTAGAAACAAGAAAATTATTATTATTAGTATTACTATTAAATTATTTATATTATAATGTGCTTTTACAGTTTTAGCTGTCATCAGCCAATGAAATAGAATGAATTTTCTACAATTGTTTTAGTATTTTAATTATAAACCGATAATGGCTATTTAAACTAGGAATTGTAGTAAATAAGTATTTTTATATGAATATCACGTTGGATGTACTGTATTTATGTAACGAACAATCAGAATTCTCCGAAAAAGGAACGATGATATTAACAGCAAATTAAAGATCGTATAGTTGCACCAGAAGATTGAAGATCACAGAAGGAGATGGTGTGAACACTTAAACCGCATGCCTGATATCCTTCTACCCGTGGCTGATTTGTGTTATCACCCTACTGGGAAAAGAGATGTGGGTATATCGAGGGGAAGATGTGTCAGGAACAGGTCTAGGGCCTAGTCCTTCGAGTGGTGATAATGACGATGAGAGTTTTTAGTTCCGACTTGATTGTTCGCATTTGTATGCTTCACTACACCTTTTGAATCCACCAGAGAATGTTAAAACGTAAGGTGGGTTTTCATTCGTTACCCCACAGAGTCAGCTATTATTCAGACTGAATCTCCCAAAAAACGGGGCTGGAGGCAAAAACATAAGAGATAACAATTTTTAAGCACAACGATTTATGTAGGATATCAAACTAGAAGTTTTTAGTAAAAACCTAAACATAGTGTTCAGCTCCAAAAATTTTAAAATTTTGATGAAACAGGCTCTCAAAAAAGTGTTGACAATTTCGAAAAAATATTTAAATGCATATAGAGTTTACAATTATAGAAAATTTTAACCCAAATCTAAATGTAGTGTTTGTTTTGAAAATTTTTTAAATTTCAGTGTCAGGTGGAAAAAAAAGTAAATTTTTAAAAACTTTTTATAGTTTACCTACTTCATACACATGACGGCTGCAGTTTCTTACAATGAAGGCTTGCCGCATGACAAATGGCGCCGATCGTACAACTCTTATGTGTTTTGGTGACCCTAAAAAGGGCCGTGTGGCGAGAACGCTGATGTTGGTTTTTTCGCCCGAGCCGCGGTGAGATGTTCGGCGGCTGCTCCCGCTGTTCGTGGCGTACTGCAGTCCTCCTCTTCTTTCGGCATCGATTGCGTCGAGTCCACTGCCGGCCCAGCGACGTCCTATTGCTGGCGCGGAACAGGAGTGCGTAGACGCAACAACGGCGGTTCTATTCTTCGGCTGATTCGGCTGTTCTATTCTGCTTCCGGCTGACTCCGCGTCGATGTCGTCCGAGAGAGGAGAGGAGATGAAGTGCGTCCGATGGCGTGGCGAAATGCTGTGGCGAAGGGCCGTGGCGAAATGCGTCTGGCGAAGTGGTGGTGGCAATGTGCTGGTGGCGAAGTACCTCTGGCGAAAACTTATTGTTCCCTTTATTCAAATTACATTAACATAAATACAGCAAACAAACAAAACAGCAAAAATATAACTGCACAAAAACTATAACACATGCACGAAAATTGTGGGTAAAAATTAAATAAATCAATTATACAGTAAGAAACACAACATTACAGTAGACATATATAAATTACTGTACATTTAGAATTAACAAGTTCATTACATCCAATTACATGGAATAATAAATACAAGGTTATAGAAAAAAAATAAAATTTTAAAAAACAAAAAGGCAATAACACGCAACAAATAACTTAACACATTCAAACAACACAATAAAAATAAACACACGTTTTATCCCTAAACTATTAGCTTAAGCAACACAGAATTCAACAAAAAGAAACGGAATACCTAAACAATATGACAAAAACCAAGCTGACACAAAACATAAATAAAAATCTAGAAAATTTAAGAGTAGAAACAGAATATGCCATTAACGTAATTCAAGACAATATACGAGCAGAAAACCGAAAAAAAGCAACACATATAACAAAAAACATAATTACTAGTGAAATAGAAAACAGATCTAAACCAAAGCAAGATAATACAACAATAAAAGAGTGTAAAATTTAAGTAAATAACAACAATTTAACCGTAAGTAAAGCCAACAAAAGTCAAGCTAAAATAATTATAGACAAAACAGACGTCAACAGAAAAACCGAAAATTTTAATTTTATCAACAATAGTAAATGCATACAACTAAATAAAGACCCAACAGAGAAATATGTTAAACGTACAATAAAACTACTAAAAACAACTAAAAGATTTGAATGATAACAATACAGACATACGATGTATGTATATATAAACAGTAATCCAGAACCACATTAAATGAATAGCATAATAAAAATACACAAATTAAACAACCCAATACGACCATTAATCAACTTCAAAAAACCACCTACATACAAAATAGCAAAAATAACAGTACACAATCTAAAAAGTACCCATCTAACAAATAATTGTTATAACATACGAAAATACATACGAATTAATAGACAACCTAAAGATAATAAATGTAGATAAAAACACATTTTTCACATCATATGATAGCCTATCACAAATATGTACACAAATCTATTATAATAACATATTATTGTAACAAATGTAATATTGTGTATCATAATAATATATGAAACGCTGTTGTGTAGTATTATTAGTATACACTTTATGAGTGTTTGTAATTTTTCCTTTAGTTCAAATTTTCTGCATAATCAGGAATTATTCAATTGTTAAGGTATTGACCAAGATTTTCTGAGGAACTTATATGCAAACATTTTTCCCATCATCTCCATGTTTAACAAAGTTTGAAAAAACAATGGTTTTTTTTCAGGTTCAAGTATTTCTTCGAAGGTCCCCAGAACACTCCGTCCCGTCGGCTTATAATTCAATAATTGTTTGGAAATGCGGCAGTCATACATTCGGATAATATGTTCCACCCATCTAAGTTGTCTAGGAGTGCTCATAGTTGAATTATTGATTAAAAATAGAAAAAGTATTGTTGCCAGTATTCGAATAAATTCTTACTTAAAACCTACCGTTTATGATGAATATTGCAGCCACTCTTAATAGCAGTGCTGAAACTCAAAAACTGGAATCTCTTTCAACTGGTCGGTTAAATTATTTTTAGTGTTGTCTATCGTCCAAAAATGGTGTCCTTCGAGATGTTTTTTCAATCTCGGGAAAATAAAGTGGTCACAGGGACTTGAGTCAGGTGAATAAGGGAAGGAACAACAAGAATATTTTTCTTTGTGCAAAAACTCATTAACCGAGAGTACTGTGTGACAAGGTGCATTGTTACAATGCAGCATCCAGGTGTTCACGATGGCTGGTCTCACGCGGGCGACTCTTTTCCGCGGCCTTTTAAGAATTTCTCAGTAAACATATTGATTGACAGTCTGTCCTGTAGGAAAAAACTCCTTACGGATATTGTCATTACTTCCAAAGAAACAAATGAACATGGCTTTGGTTTTGGATTTGCTTATTTTTGCCCTTTTGGAAAGTGGTTAGTTTGGTGTGTGCTACTCCTCGCTCTGATGTTTCGTTTCTGGATCGTACTCAGAGCACCATGATTCGTCACTAGTAATAACATTTTTAAGAAAATTAGGACAATTTTCAATTCGTCCTAATGTAAAAGATCACGGCAAACTTGCATCCTGTTATCTTTCTCTTCAAGAGTTATGTTTTTTGGAACCAATTTCGCACAAACTTTTGTCATTCTCAACTCGTTTGTCAAAATTTGATAACTGTAGTGTGGTTCAAATTCAATTGTACTGCGATGATTCTGATGGTTAATTGACGACGGTCAAACCGCACAAAGTCCCTGATTTGATCAACATTTACTTCAGTTCTTGACTTTGACGGTCTTCCAGAGCGTGGATCATCCCTAATTAATTCCCGGCTATCTGTAAATGCTCTAAACCATCTGAAAACGTATGCTTTATGAAAAACTTTATCTCCATAGCGTTTGTCAACTTTGTAAAAGTCTCAGTAGCATTGTGCACGAGTTTAACACAAAACGTGATTGCACAACATTGTTCGTAATTGCTGTGACTCATGATATAACGTACAACAGAAATACACTTCACGAAAAGCATTTTTACATTTCACATGGCTAAAATAGACAATAATTATTAATACTCAGTATTAATCAGGTGTTTATGTAACCGTCTGTGTTGATGGAAATCTCACAGTGTTGCCATACTGGCTGCTACATGATTAGTCCCATTACTTAACTTACAGACCTCGTTAATATGACATTAATATTCCATCACCGTTGTCATCATTGGGACGAAAAGAGAGAAAGAGAGAGAGGGAGAGTGTGAGAGTGGGAGAGTGTGAGAGTGGGAGAGAAATCAGTAATTATATTATTTTGTCATTTTATTTTGGGAACATTTATCTGCAAAAATTAACGTTGTATTTGTTTAACGCGAGACACAATTGTACAGCTGATAACATGTTTGCAAAATATTTAGCAACGTTCCACGACATGCGTGACAAATTATTAGAATATATATTTGCTAACAGAAATCTGGAATTTACTGTTATTTAAAATACGGTAGAAGTTACTTGAAGATAGTAAAAAAACCACACAATGAGGAAATCTGTAGTTTTCTGCCTATTTTCAGGTAAATGACATTAAAAACATTTAAATTAGTTATAAGTAACCGCGCGAGCGCACACACACGCGCACACACAAACATAATCTAAATTTTAAATAAAAAAATAAACATCTTTTATTACATATCACGTAATATTTTTCTAATTTAAATGAAAAAAAAACAATATAAAACTTATCTACTTACAAAATAATATAGGCCCTACTTAGGCCTACTTTATTTGTCTTCCTTAGTTGATGACTAATAAAATCTAATTTTAGAAACAACTTATTACTATTATTATTATTATTATTTATTATTTACTATTTAAATTATTATTATTATCATTTACTGTGGCGTCTACAGTTTTATAAAATTTATAAAAAAACTAAAATTTCTTAACTTTTTAAAATATTTTATTTGTAAACAGGTACTGGTTTGTCAAGTAAGGTGTGCAGTAAATAAATATTAAAAATTGCCTGCCTTCAGGTTTAGTTATGAAACCTGAATATAAAGCTAGAAACTAGGGGTGACTTGTAACACCCCTTCGATCACGACCCTGGTCTAGTTGTTTACTGTGTGTCCTGAACAATTTTAAAGATTCGAAGTTCTATGAAAACATAATTTTCCTTACGTAGATTAGTGGCTTAGTGTATACTCCTACCGTTATAGGACGAGAGACACTTCTGCGCACAATTTTAGGGCACTTGAGATTCCCACTTACCCTTTACTAGTAAAGGAGAAGAAGGTAAGTTTCGGAACAGATAATTGAGAGCCTAATGTTTGTAATTACATGATAAACTATAATAATAATGATGATAATGATGTTACTCATCTTTTACTATCAGTACAATAAATCTGTTGCAGGCATTATCGTGGTTTGCAACGCCCAAGTCATGGATATTCCGACCGAATACAAACTGGCCCTGGACTCGGCAGCCAAACAACAACTTCACACATGTTGGTATGAACCGATCAGCCCGCTGTGTCCTATTGCCTGCACTCGCGAAAGTCGCCCAGTCTGCGCGCTAAGCATCTGCCTCGGATTGAAGACTTTCTCCAACCCATGCCTCTTGGACGCTCACAACAAGTGCAATGACATAAGTAAATACTCAACCGATGTTCACGACTGAGGGTTGTAAAATTTTAAACAAACATACGTTGGAATGGGTTTTAGCGGTATCATAGGTAATTTGTAAATGGTAAAAACAGGAAGGAAATCTAGAATTTTAGAAATTTATTGTTAAATTGGAAATGGAAATTTAGAAAAGATTGGAATATTGAAAAGGAAGGACGGGGGCGGATCTTCTTAGGAAATCGAGAACTAAAATGTGTTTAAGAAAATTATTTAGGAAGTTTAGTGACAAAGGTTTCCTGCCGCATCAGAAAAATCGGATTTCTTATCAGTAATAAAAAATTTTAATGTCCAAGATTACATTTGCTAGAAAGACATCACGGTTGACTAGTTAACTGGGATTTTGTGAGGGCACTGATAAAGTAGTAGATTTGGTTCACAACACTGAATGGATCTGAAACATGAATACTAAAAACCATAGCCTACTAATGATATGACCTAAAAGTTTAAAGTGGTGCTCTAGAATGACGAGTAGCAGAACAAGAAGATAAAAAAAAATGCCTAAAAACATGTGACAAGAAAAGATCAAGCCTGAGTACTATTCGCTGTGAGAAAGCAAATCGGATCAGATAAATCGCGAGAATAAATTTTCTCCCGCACGGTTTCGTCGAGAAAACGTTAGAAGTAAATCCAGGAATTTGATAAAATAATTTGGCTATTGGAATATTTTTAGAATTAAAGTGTTGGGATTTCAGGGACGAGCCAGCGATAGAGATCGGTGGAAAGAAACTTCTCGGATCAAGCCATAGGGCTCCCGTTACTTAATACTAATACCATAATGTAATAATGTGCCTATAAATTTTAGTATGATATACCACACTTACTTAAGTGCTTAGGTAATTTGTATTATAGTGAAAAACAAAATTTTTTTTCGCTTCGCACCACCGGTAATTAGCAAAGGAAATCATAATAATTTTAGTATTATTTACTTTCTATAAAACCTTGTTAATGTAACAATCATTGGACTAACACTATGAAACTTCTTTTGATGACAATTTAACGTTACAAATTATTTAATAATAGTAAAAGAAATCAATTTTATTTTCAGTTGGTTAAAACAGAAAGCATGAATTTGCCTCTGAAGGTTACGCCCTAAACATCCTAAATGTTATTGGGTCGTCGAAGCCTATGACTCCTACGGGGCTACATGGCTCTTTATTCTAAACAGGACAGTCAATGTGAAAACGGCGTTTACCATGTCCCTAAGTATGTAGAAAATTGTATCATTCAGAAACATATTCTTATGTGTTAAATTTCTTCTTCTTCTTCTTTTCTTGTTAGTGTTGTAGTTGTTTTCGTCGTCGTCGTCGTCATCATCATTATCATCACCATCATCATCATCATCGTCGTCGGCACCACCACCACCACCACCATCTTCATCATCATCATAACCATAATCATCATCGTCGTCATCACCAACTTCTTCTTCTTCTTCTTCTTCTTCTTCTTCTTCTTCTTCTTCTTCTTCTTCTTCTTCTTCTTCTTCTTCTTCTTCTTCTTCTTCTTCATTTAATCTTTCTTGTTCTAATTATAAGAGGCGCAGTCACTAATACACACCGGATATGGAGTATTCTTTTACTTTCTATATTATAATGTAGCTTGACATCTAAATGTGCAGTGGATCCAGGGTGCTGAGTAACCACAATTTTCATACTTTTCATCGTCCCTTGGCAGTCTATTTGTTGAACTCATCTGTTTTAAACCGTAACTAAATATTCTTAGGAAAAATTATACTTTTTTCGGTATCTGTGTGACTAGCAAAAATTGGTAGGCGTGAAAAATATGGGCAGAAAAATAATGCAGAAAAATTGTGACAAGACAGCAGAATTTCGTAGTTTAAAGTAAAAACGTGACCCCCTCCAAAAAGTATGAAAGAAACGCTTGAAAATAAGGAAGGCGACCAACGATAAGGCAAAATGGAAAAGGGAAATTAGCAGATCACGTCATGGAACTTAAGATCACCGTCAGGGAGAATATTAAGTAATAATTTCGAGTATCTTTTTTTGGGGACGACGTGTTACTAACGTTCTTAATTTAAATTAAGTAGATTTAAAACGTGTTTTGAAACTGGGTTTATGTGTGTTCAACAAACTGAATCTGCATAAGAAATTTAGGTAATAATTCCGAGTAACAACCTGAGCTCTGGCAGCCACAAAACTTGCAAAAACAGTACTTTATATGTTTCCTCGTAAGCTACATGTCAAAATTAGGTGCGGACGAAAAAAATGTGCACAATATTTTTTCAACAAAATTTGTAAAAAAAAAACAATAATGGAATAGAAAATAAAGTGAAACGCGGATTTTATTTTTTACATGGAGTCCACGTCTAATTTAGCAATTAGAATTGTGTATGTGTATGCGTGCGTGTATAATTTTTTTTACCTTAGTTGACGACCGACCTTGTAAAACCTTCCATTACTTATTAATGTACGGTCACCACTAACATAGGTATAACTTCTATTGGCAAAAAATGTATAGTTAATCCTAGAAATCGAATTCGTTATAAAACGCTACTATAACTTTTATAACTAGTAGTTTTATTTTTTATTGTTTTAAAACCATAAAACAATTTGTTTTTGTTTCAGAATACTCTCTCGTGGCTCCAATGCATTGTAAGGAAATGTGTCCCAAGTGTTATGGAATTACTCCAGTGGTTTCACATTGACGTGAAACTAGTACACACGTTAAACAAAAAAGATTGTTTTTGAGACATTATGCACATATAAATATTTTAAGCACATTACTTAAACATTGCTTTATTAAAAAATTCAACAGAATAGATAGCCTACTTATGTGGCAAGACGTAGTAATAGTAATGACAGTTAAGTAATAAATTGTGAAAGCTTTAGCAATGTTACGTTTGATTAATTTTAACTCCTTTTTCTCCCATCGTTACAGCATTATGTGACCCTTGACCTCCTCTGTACGGCATGCCAATATTGTTCACGTTTGCGTGAAAACATCGTCTAGTTGAGTCATCCTCCTTCCTTGGATCATCTTCAACCTTGATTTTTCCTTCAACAGCTTAGATCTAGCCTGCCTTTTTATTTTCCCCTCTTTGATATTTGCTACACTTTTCTTTCAGTTTTGCTCTTTGCAATTATCCAAAGTGTGTACCCCAATTTATAAGTATTGGTAATGCCTACAGGGGCAGGCAAAGAAAGGGATCCTGCGACACTTTATTGCAGGAAAAGCAAATCTTAATTAAAATATAATGACGGAGCACAAATCATAGTGTGGGTCTGATCAACTGTGGAGTGCGAGAAGGGTGCCTTTGCCATGCCCTTACTACCCTCCACTTTTTTAATATATATTCCAAGGTAACAGGTTCTAGCTCAGACTAGATTTGCAGAAATGAATGCACAATTAGTGAAATTTAATACATTTATTGTTCTTTTCGGTACACACTTTGTACTAAAATGTTCTTTAAATAAATGCTTTCTTGCTTTAAACAGTTCTGTAAATTTAATTAAGTGTTCAAAGTCTTCTTTTTTTAACCAAAATTATTTTAAATTAATGTTCTTTTACGTGCTTTTTAAAAGTTTTACAATTTGGTAATGATTTTAAATTTTGATTCCCTGCTTGGTCGTCCTCTCCGTCATCCCGGTCGACGATCTCGATCCGGCCTCCAGCGATCCGTCGTCTCGGATCCACGTTCCAGCAACCGCATCCAGGTAGTGCCTTGCTCCAGGTCTCCGTATTCCACCCGCTACTATCAGCAAACGATGCTCAGGAACGGTAGTCGAATATCTCGCACTCCGTGATGGTTTCCTGCTGACACTCGCTGCTACACGACTCTACGGACCCAAGAACGTCTGGAATTAACGTTGTCTGGAATCGCTTCCCACTGCGACCACCTTCGCTGATGTACTTTCAGTGGGAGAACTTTCAGAGAGAGTGCTTTCAGAGAGAGAGGAGAAGACTGGCTACTCCGTTTATAATCAGCTGATGTATATCGCTGTGCTGCCGAGTGACGTCACCGCCGCTATATGCGCGTAGGCGTCGTTTCAATTTACTCTAATGTATTCAGTCTCGGCCACGTTTTTTCCAACTTCTACTTTCTTGAATCTTCTAGAACATATCTTTGTAACACATGAGTATACTTCCCTAACATTCTATTCGCTACCCACATCACACAAATTATGTCTTTCTTAATACTATGCAAAATGGCAACAATGTCTATAGGTTTTTATCTTAATATTTCAGCTAATATACTGTCCATTCATTCATACATAGTGGTTTTCTATGAGCGAGTTGCATATCAGTAGGTCCATTCCATCGTACTATCATCATTATTATTATTATTATTATTATTATTATTATTATTTTACTAAGGGCTTTTATGGATTCGGTAGTCCATGACATTAATATTTTTCCCATGCTCCTCTATGACATTTTCTAATAATTTGGCTTGTTGTGGGTTTAAATAATTATCAGTATTCTTTGTCTGGTTAAATTTAATCGATATGCTAAGCCGCCGTATCAAAATCAGAGTATATGTAGGTCGTTCGCCGTTATTTACATTGTTATCTTTACGCCGCAGCTGACTTTTACGATTACTTATTCCCCTATGCCTGAGACATAGGTGTGTTATCCGACTCGATCTGAGCTTTACATTTCGTTAGAATATCGATTCCCAGTACAACAATAGACATGAGTTTTATTATTATAATTGCCGGACTAATCACTTTCCGTTCATCGTATTTTAATGTAATATCCATTTGTTCAGTGGCTAGCATTTTATTTTTATCCGCCGTCTGAATCTGTAATTTATTCGTGGGTATTATTGTAGTGTTTTTAAAGTAATTATTATTTATCTTAATAAAACTTTCACTGATAGCTGATACCTCTGCTCCAATTATAATTGTGTTTTATATATATATATAACTGTGTCAATTATAATGTGTGTTTTAACGTTATTTACGTACCTTGTATAACAAATAATGATGCAGTGAAGAAGCTCCACAAGTTTAACCATATGCGTATGACAATCAGGAGAACTCCAAAATAACAAGCAAAGAAATATGCCTGAAGGTCTACAAGGCGATGGACCTCTCCACACTTGTCTACAGGTCTAAGAAATTTAGCAAAATACCAGGCCAGTCGTATTAAGCGACAGAAATGAGATTCCTCATGCATGAGTCAGCACATGCTGTATAAAAGAAATGTCTATGTACGTCAGGAGCTTAATGTTATCAGAATACTCGATAGAATTTGCCAATGTTGCTAAACTGGTTGGAACGTTGAATGATTGCCGCATCCCCAAACAACTATGGAATTACAAACCGAATGAACGGACAGGTGTAAGGCGTCCGAAGAAGCACAGGCGTGACCTGCTTTCCATCTCCTTGGGAACGGAATAAACAATTTTTCGTTTAATCTTTACTGAATATAGATGAGGGTTATTTTATATAAGGATTTTCTGTTTGGTTCTCCACACTTTATGTAATATCTGAAGAAAATGCTTTCGGTGCTATAGCAATCTTGTATTCTTTAGTAAAATTGTCTTATGACATGCTACATCTAGTTTTCTAGGTCTTTTATATTTATCTTCATCTGTGTGTAGCTCTTCCCGTTTCTGATGTCGTCAAGCATTCTGATGTCGTAAAAATGTATTCTTCAGTGAAATTGTCTTATGACATGCTACATCTAGTTTTCTAGGTCTTTTACATTTGTCTTCATCTGTGTGTAGCTGTGCCCGTGTCTGATGTCGTCAAGCATTCCAAACCTTTTCTTCCTTGTCTCCTCTTTTCTTCCATCTTCTCTCTATGACCCTTAGTCGCTGACAATTTCTACGCAACTAACAAAGATGTTTCCGTACTTTCCCATTTCTTATTACTTTCAACATTTATCGTTCGTTTCTTACTGCCGTCAAAACGTAATCTTTTCTCACTTTAAATATATGAAAAATATATTATACTAACCGTCTGTGACTTCTCGTATTTGATGTCTCTTCTTATTACGACATGTTTCAAGACTCTTGTCCCATTGTCAACCATAAAATTTATAGCACATATCAGATATGTTTGTCAAACGTTAAAAACCATGTCATGATGACCACAAATAACGGATTGTTAAAAAACGAACTATATTAATTTGTAACTTGAATACGCGCATCGGGCGAACAGTGTACACTGCACAGCGACTCACCGCGCATTAACGGCAACTGATTCTTGTTATCTCAATATCTCAACGCGGTGTCGTACAATACATTATACTTGAATAATAACTGGTCGTTCGAAATGTGTGGCTTGGTATTAGTGTCCCTGAACGCTTTGTACACCTCAAATTCTTCGAGTGTGTATATATAACGTCCTTTACTGCAAAAGTGGAGGGGTTTTAAATTAGTTCTGAAATCGGTGTAACTATGATTTTCGTTAATAAGATGTTTGGCGAAACTTGATTTGATGGTATCATAGTTACGACAGATAGTGGGTGGTTTGTGTTCATTAAATCTTTTGAGAAAACCACGGCCAGTCTGGCCCACATAGAAAGCGTCACAATCATTGCATGACAATTTGTAAATGCCCGTTTTATTCTCAATACAAGTAGGTTCGTGGGTACGAAGATTATTTAAGATATTATTTGTAGTCTTGTAAGTGACTATAATATCAGTGTTTTTGTTTATGAGAGATTTTAAAATGTTCGGCATGAAATTGGTATATGTTGCGGTGATATATCTATGTGGCTTTTTTTCCCGTGCATTCATTGATAGTTGGTTAATGGTCCTTATTCTATTTTTATGTTTCTTGAGAATGTTGTTTACAACATTGGAATTGTAACCATTTGCGACTGCGATGTATTTGATGGTATTTAACTCATTAAGAAAATCTTTGTTATCAAGGGGTAAAGATAAAAGTATATGTATCATGCTATGAAACGCAGCCATTTTCTGCGATATGGGATGAAATGACGTGGCGTGTATCACGGTGTCTGTCGTCGTTGGTTTTCTTAAAACCAGGTGTAATTTAAAACCCCTCCACTTTTGCAGTAAAGGACGTTATACGAACGCACTCGAAGAATTTGAGGTGTACAAAGCATTCAGGGACACTAATTCCAAGCCACACATTTTGAACGACCAGTTATTATTCAAGTATAATCTATTGTACGACACCGCGTTGAGATATTGAGATAACAAGAATCAATTGCCGTTAATGCGCGGTGAGTCGCTGTGCAGTATACACTGTTCGCCCGATGCGCGTATTCAAGTTACAAATTAATATAGTTCGTTTTTTAATAATCCGTTATTTGTGGTCATCATGACATGGTTTTTAACGTTTGACAAACATATCTGATATGTGCTATAAATTTTATGCTTGACAATGGGACAAGAGCCTTGAAACATGTCGTAATAAGAAGAGACATCAAATACGAAAAGTCACAGACGGTTAGTATATTATGTTTTTCATATATTTAACGGAAACGTGGCTTGGTACTAAAATAGGTTCATTCCTACTATAATATTTTCTCACTTTGTCAGTACATTTTATCTTAATCATTATTTTCCATAACCACATTTTGAAGCAACCTAACTTAAGTTTCTTCTGTTATTTGCTTTCTCTCTTTTAGTTACCATCTCAAGAAACTCATAACGTTTTCATTTTAAACACTTTTATTTTGTTGTCGTAGATTTTTTTTCAACAGTGCTTCAGTCTCATAGGTACAATCAGGTGTAAAAGGTAATATTAGCGTGACCATCGTTTAGAAGATACTTTTTTTTTCCTAATACCTTTATGTTTGTACCCCTAGTCAAACGTGTCCTATTAATGTCATTACATGGGCCAAAATTTAAACTATTTGTGGCCAGGTTTATACAAAACTCTTGTCACATTCAAACCAACTGCGGACAGATTTTATGACATCAGTGTTCAATGTGACTATAGATACGCACGTTCTGCACGTAGTCGCGATTCCCATTATAAAGGCAACAAATTTTATTGAAACTTTGACACTTTTTTTCAAAGTTGTACAGATAACTCACCGAACCTCTATAAACCCACTGTAGTTTATAGTGTATAGTGTTATATTGATATTTAACTAAATAATAAAGTATATTTGGATTCCTAACTTTACAAAAATTAATTATAATAACTCTGTACTTACACTATATAAAATTATCATCACACTTTTTTTGTTAGCTTTATTTAAGAAGTTCTTTCTTCTACCATAAATTTATCAGAAATAAGTAAATCTTTATTAAAGCGCCATACAGTATGAAAATAGTTGCTATCTATTAGCATCCTTCCCGTCCACCATCATTCATTACGCTTACAGTAGTATTGGAACACTAGATAATCAGGTATAGCCTGATTGATTCTCTAGCCTCCTTCAAACTCGGATGAACTGTTGGAAATGCTGCTTGTCCCACATGGCGTGAGCTTTCGAAGACAGACGCATGCCGTCCTTTTGATTTCTTCAACATCAGTAGAGATTGTAGTCTCCTCAAGGGGATAACACGGTGTGCGGGTGTCTAGAAGAATTATAAAGCTTATGTTGCATAGACGATCTCAAGTCAGTAACAGAACTCTACACGACCAGGTTCTATGTAGATGGCTTTCATATAAGAGTATGCTGCGCACCGGTAAGTTAGATTTTTCCCATAAATCAGTAAATCTGATAGATGTTATCGTAAACAAGCAATTGTTTTACTGTTTTATGTTAGTTTTTTGTGGTACATAATTTGGAATGATACATAACTTGAATGGTTATTATACCTATGTATTTTGAACTGCAAGTCAATGTTATTAAAATAACAATGAACTGACAATCACACATATGATATTGTAATTGTTCAGTAATAAACCTACAATTCATACATTAGACCATTAAAAAATTTGTTCAGATTTTCATATCTCCTCTTCCATTGCTTGCTGGATTAACCCATAGACTGTTGTGTGTAGTTTCCAGGTAAGATTTTGAGTTTTGATTAAAGCAAGTTGATCTCAATTCTCACTAGGATTAGAACAGAACAAAAGAAATATTAGAAACTGACAGGAAAAATTTGATCGGTAAAAGGAAACAGAGTGTTCAAAATTGTATTAAAAAAGTATAGAATTTTAATTTTAGACTACAACGTTTTATTAACACAGCATTAGTTACAATAAACAACATGTTTTAATTTTTTATAAGTTTTAGCTAAGATTTCTGTGAATACTTAAGTGAACGTTTATTTTGATTGTTCGACAAATCAAAAGGCTTGTCGTATTTTGTTTGGATTATCTTCTCTTTTAGTAGTATCTCCAACACCAGCTTATGAAATAGCGATCGCAGGGACCATAGAATACGAAGCGGTATCCTGAAAGCAGCACAAACAGTATAGTAAAGCAATAACAACAACGAAAATTAGTTGGGATAATTAACAAAACAAACTTCTCTATCAAAACATAACTAGTATAACAAATGGCCAGCTAGTGCTGAGCCGTATACAGACAAATGCTAATCAAACTGATAAGCCACAAACTCAAATCAAACACCACACACACATAAACATGAAATATGTGTGTGTGTGTGTGTGTGTGTGTGTGTGTGTGTGTGTGCCACGAATTTTTTTTTTGTATACAGCCTGCGTTGAATTTTTCTGTTTTCTTTTTTTCCTGCAAACTTTTGGTTTATACTGAGTTTAAAATTAGGCTGATGGCCTCTAGACATGCTAGAATGGAACGAGAACTCTATAATAATAATGGCTCCCATGTGTATCAATTAAAGTAGTGTAGGAGAAGGCTGGGTAGGCTGCCTTATATGAGCCGTACGGCATACAAGGAAGGCAGTATGGCCAGCACTACGCTTCAGCCGCCCATTATTATCCCCAGGATGTTATCCCAGACACTCATTTTCAACAGGCTGAGACGACCTGGGGGCTGAAAAAACGCATTTGATTTTATGGTGCAGACCCGGGATTTTATGGCGTCTTAGTAGACCAGTGGGTATGGCACCTGGCAACTAACTTACAGGTGCCGGGTTCGATTCCCGGGCCCGCACCATAAAATCAAGATGCGTTATTCAGCCCCCCCCCCAGGTCGAATCAGCCTGTTGAAAATGAGTACCTGGGGATAGCAATGGGCGGCTGACGCGTAGTGCTGGCCACACTGACTTCCTTGTATGCCGTACGGCTCACATATGGCTGCCTACCCTAGCTGACTCATAAGCTTCTTCCATGGTACACATGGGAGCCATTATAACGAGGACTCTAAGGTGTAAAATCTTTGGGCATCAAGAGAGGATCATTGTAAATATAGCAAAAATTGATCTAACAAATTTTACAGTTAGTCTTTCTACAAAGACTCATATAGTCTCGACTCGAGACCTAACTGAAAACAAATACAATACATCATATACGCCCGCACCCGCACTTTCGTACACTTGTAAAAACACTTACTTTTTAAGATTTACCAGACAATTTAGCATTTAGTTTAATTTAGCAGATGCATGGATAGAGTTAAATAATAAAACAACGTCAATAGTAATAATAGTATTATAATATTAATAGTAATGATAGCGGTGACATTGATACGCCTAATAATAATTGAGGTACATTTTATATGCAAGTAAACAAGTATTGTATGGAAAGTTAAATAAACGTTTTGACCGTGGTAAAGAAAATACGAACGGCCTTCTATCGACTTCCTGGAAGGATAGAATAAAGAAGACAGCAAACAAGAACCTCAGGTTCCATAAGAACAGAAAGTCACTCTAAACGAAAGATGTATATCGTGGTCAAACAATATGTAGCCAGGGAAGAAGGTGTATCAGAATTAAAGTTACAGAGTTGAAGGATCTGTCCAAAGAATAACCGAAATAACTAAAATGGTTTTGTCAAGAGAAAGAAGAGAAAGAGGAAGGCAAATAATGAAGGAATGCTGGCGAAGGAGTGGAAAGCTTCAAAAACTGAAGTAAGTTGTTACAACGCACTCCACAAAAAAGTAAACAGGAAAATGGGTGCCCATGGATTGCGCTCGGTTTAATAACTATCCCAAGCGTTCACTTCTCATACATCTATCGATTGCGCACCAGGAACTTTCATATGTCAGTTTTACATACACGCACATTTGTCGCGGTGGGGGGGACTGCTATTTATGTAACATGAGTGGCTACGTTTTACCATGCAACTTCTATTGTGTGATATATAAGAGTCCCCTATAACTAAAGTCTCCAGCATTATACTAACAAGGCAATAAAAAAGATTTTTACAATATTTTCCTTCACTGAATTGTCTGATATTTCTTATGATTTTGAAAAGACATTTCAGTTTTTTTTTTTCAAAGTTACGCACAATCTATACGCAGACGTTTGTACTGTGTTGTACTGTGTTCACATTTTTGCACTTTTAGCCAACAAATATAGTCTATAGTGCACGTCAGAGGTTTAAGGGGCATCTGAAAAACAATACAGTTAATTTGCCAACAAGCCCGTCGCCTGAGCAAATGAGCACAGACGCATGCATGAGTCAAGGTATGTAGAAAATTGATGGTCGGTGCAGTCGACGATTTCCGTTCAATAGCCCATAAGCGCAGTCAACGTAATGTACAATGTTAAATGTAATCTACGGGGTTGAGGTTTGTCCCCGGCATAATCGATATGCTACTCGAAAAAGAATGGAATAATAATTTGATATTATTGTTAATAATAATAATCATCATCATCATTAGCATCATCATAACCAGAGTGACTGTAATGACCGGGAGCTGCGGATGTTGCCAACCCTTCATTCTTCGTCAGCGACAGATGGGAGCAACATAGAAAATAGTTGCACGATGATTTCATGCAGGAAATCTAACCGGAAAGAAAGGATATCTTTGAAAAGATGCTTAAAGGTAGGGCACCTGGAACTATGTGGCACGCTTCGCAAAAGAGATTCTTCTGGCAAAGAATATATATTTGGACCGTACAGTATATAAGAATACCAAGTCGCATTTGAGTTCTAGAACTAAAGAACAATAGGCCTATCGTGAAGTAGTGTGTCAAACAGTTCCAGGTTAGTGCCCTAGAAGACGAAAGAGGGGTTGTATTTTTTTGTTTTATTGGGTCCTGTATAAAATACTCAAAACCCACAGACCACGCAAGTATAGACCCTCCCAGACATTTGTACAGCAAGTTTTTCCACCTGCCCTAATAAAAAATATTAAAAATACAATATTAATATAAATAGTTACTACACATTTTACTATTACTATACCACTATTATTATTATTATTTTATTATACTTTGTAAAAGAAGAACTAGAATTATATGTTGATTTTAACAATTATGATGATGATGATGATGATGATGATGATGATGATGATGATGATGATGATGATGATGATGATGATGATGATGATGATTATTATTACATAAAACTTACGTGGCCAGCAGCAATAATTCCAAGAGTTGAACTGACAAGCGTTACCGAACGTCTTCCATCCGCGGCCTGGACTGTACGCACACACGGGCCAGTAGTACAGGGGACAAAACCTAGGACATTTGCCGTATCTGAACGCTTCCAACTGAGTAGACAAACGATCTACCGTAGAGACGTTGGCCCGGGCATAGTCCTCATAGGCTTCGGCCACAGCAGTAGTAACGGCCTCCCTCATTTCATCATTTGACTGTTTGATAGTCGTATAGTCTACGTCTTCAACTTCATATTGTCCAAAACTACAGGCAATGGCCCCTGAACAAAGCTCACAAATACAAAATGTTTCACAGATCTCAATTAAGGCCAATACATTAAAAGTACGTCACTAGAATATTATTCGTTTTATTATCTAAAAATTGTTCTTCGCAAATGATGCACTGGGGATACATTGAAGCGAAAAAAAACATATAAAAGAACTTGAATGTTGCTGTTTGCTGACGACCAGGCTATTATTCTGTCAAAGTTGGAAAGCGCCTTAGAATTGGCTGACTACGAAAAGTATTTTGAATTACAGATCTCCACATTGAAGACAAATGTGGTAATGTTTCTTTTGGAACTGATCCCATACGAGCAAAAATTTTTGTAGACGGACGGTTTTGGACCAGGTCACTAATTTTGAATGTCTGAGCTATAATGTGTATTAAATTACAAACAACTACGAAGTGAGTACACTACGTGAGTTTAACCATATCAGTGGAACCATCAGGAGAATTCTAAATTAACAAATAAAGAAAAGAGCCGAAAGTTTTAAAAAGGTGACGGCCCACCCTCACTACCCTATGGTTCTGATAATTGGACATTAATAAAAACCGAGGCCAGTCGTATTTAAGAGGACTAAATAAGATTTGTCAGGCACGTGGCAAGATATACTATCAGGCATAATATGGCTGGGTATTTTCATTATCGCAGGCCGGATGCAGATATAAGGTAAAAACTGAATATTATGTGTTGGCCTCTATTCCATAGGATTGCTCAGTATTAGCTAAAATAATTGACGCATCTTAACCGAAACTATCACTGCCGCAACGTTAATCAACTACTGTATTATAAGGTGAGACGACGAAGAGTTGTAGGACGTGCAGAGAATTGTTAGGGCGATCAGCTTTAGTTGAGGAAATTCAGAGATACCAGCTAACTTGAATTTTTTAACAAAACGGCCTAATTGATGTAACAACTTGTAATATATTAAAGATGAAGTAACAGTAAGAAGACCTGTGGCTGTAAAAACTGCAAACTGCAAGAAAAACTAATTAACAGCAAGATAAACATAGAATGGTAATGGGTAAAATGTTTAGGAAGGAAATGGTTAGTATAGGAAAAGCACAGAGAGGTTAACTCGCAGTTAAACAGTCGAGAAAATATGTAAAAGTGTAATGTGGACGGTAACTATAATGTAATGCATTGAAAAGTAACAATGAAAAATATGCGTGATGAAATATTTCTATTCTAATGAATCAAAATAAAGTTACACTTTTTTTTAATAATACAAAATTTCGATAATAAGAAATATCGTGATCATTAGCTCTAGTAAAGTTTTCCCTTTGTATATAGTAAAAACAAAATAGGGACACAAGTAGGATCACACACACAAACACGCGTGTATTGCAAGGTAATACTAGCGCCAACTCTTCTTCATCTGTACACGGTAACTCATATCAGCTCTAAATACCCTTCTAAACTCTAACTTATCGCCACCGTTGCAACCTACATAAGCTTATCGGGTAACGGCATAAACGACCCCGCTCTCCAGCCTTTGAAATCTTTTCGTTACAAAAAAACGTTGGATGCAAGTAAATTATCAGACCAGATAACGTCAAACATCGGTTATAGCCACCCTCCACCACCAATGCAGTATGCGCCAGAATATGTGTTTCGGAGGAAGAAGGCCCCATCGGCAATCAGCAGTGTAGCATCAAATCCCAGCTCCAACAGTCTTAACCCTAGGCCCACCAGTTGGGTTTGGTTAGACACACTGCGACTTATCGTCAGACACGCGCGCGAACGCACACACACACAAACAAACACCATACATGTTACACATACACATACAAACAAGTAATCTGGCTTCATGTGGTATTCTGCGAACCCGTGGTACCACGTCGGTCGTCTCCATGCGTTCTTATTCCACACTAAGTCTTAAGTCTTCTTCACTTTGTATGTCACTCGTCAGTATACGTCATCCAAGATCTTCAATTTAATTTCTTTTTCTTTTTCTGCGCTTCAGATTTTCAATCGAAATCTGTTGTTATGGGACTACCAATCAAAGAGCCAGAGGTGAATTGCATGTCCTGCGCACAGGGTTTAAGTCTGAAGTGAGAGTAGACGGATCCACTTAGTGTAACTACTTGTCATATTGTCAGGTTTATGTGATATAAATTTTGGAGTGTTGCAAACAAACTCCGGGCAATCGGGCCGTGGTTTACTAATTTTATTAATTTCATACGTTTGGTCTTAAATGTGGAGGCCACCTTCAGTGCATTAAACGATTCATTTAACTGATATGACGTTTGTCAGTAACAACAGTACTGATGTTCCAAAAAATGCCATAGTACTATGTTTAGTGACAAAAATCGTGTCAATTGTGTAAATCGTATTATGCACTGAAGATGGGCTCCAGAGTTGAGCCCGAAACGTCTGAAATTAATAAACTTAGAGTTTTATAAAATTATGATTCTCATTAGGATTAGCAAAAACATATTCTTCTACTGGCAATCCTTCTAAATTATGGTACAAATTTCGTTAATCTCACAGGTTTTGTGTGGAGCAAGCACAACACAGACAATATGGCAAACGGTATCACATAGAAGTTACGTCATAGCACTATCAACATTAGTTAAAACTGTGGTCACTCCATGT
The DNA here is from genome assembly GCA_034769895.1 of Magicicada septendecula. Lineage (NCBI taxonomy): Eukaryota > Metazoa > Arthropoda > Insecta > Hemiptera > Cicadidae > Magicicada > Magicicada septendecula. The sequence continues at coordinate 331,282,055 of CM068375.1, forward strand.
ACTGAATTGACCCAGCTATCTGGCCAAAATTCTATGAAAGAAAATATAAACGGGAAAATATTTTAAAAAATAATATAGGGTACGCACTGATGGGTAGGGAATGGAATATAGATATAGAAAAAGAGCGGAGTTACTGCGGAAGCGCAGTACCTGCTTGATATTTTCTTGTTTAATTCCAATTATTCAAACAATGTTTTTGAGGATTATGACTTTTATCTTTGTTGACAAAATACTTAAATTATAACATTAAAAATTATGTTTGAAGATAAATATTTCTGTCTGTGACATCTTCCGTTTCTTTCAAAAATTAAAACGTCCTACACGAAAAATATTAGAAGACTTAAAATTACTTAAATTGTAAAGTTACTTAAATTTTATACTGAATATGAATATATTACGAAAAATATATTTATTACATTTTATTTATAACTTCATATACTTACTAACTGTTCAATATTTTAGTCACAAATTGCAATGGATAATTTATAAAAATAAAATGTTGTGTATATTTTAATATTCTGTATCTTATATCCTATATTCTGTATTCTATATTTATATTCTGTATCTGTATATTAGGCTATAATAAATATTTTAGGAATTAATATTCTGATAATTTTGATTAATATTATTCAACTTAACATAATATAGACTACATACTATACATAACATGACATAACATATTAATACTTACATAATAAAAAAAACGAAATTATGATTTTCTTCATTACTCTCACTGAACGTTTGAATTATCTGTAAAACAATACAAATATTAAGTACAGCGTTGTCAAAATATACGGTTTGATGTTGACAGTTGTTAACCTGTGGGTTAAATTAGAATTGATCACTCTAATACTGCTTTGACAATAAAGGTAGAATCCATCGGATTCACAACAAGGTTTTTATACAGTTCTAGTTAAAATATTGTAGTTACTTTGATTTAATTAGCGTAGTTAATCAGAAATGTACATTTGCACGCAACGGATGGATGATTTTTAAGTGTCCCACTGGTTGAATGAAAAACATGTGGAAACTCCTCCTGACGGTAAACCGGTAAATTTTGCAATTTTACTTACTAATTTAGACCAAAATTACTGTAGTCGCCCTTGAAAACCGTAAGCGACAGAAATCTGAATTTGGTGCTCGGTTTTCAAAAACATCTCCCGCCTGTATAAAACAGCTACAATTTATGTTTCGTCGAAACGTCAGAAGCAAAATTACTACAGTCTAGACAATTCGGAAGGACCATTTTGCTAACATAAATTAAGATAAATTCATTCTGAAACTTTGTAAAGATTTGTAATTAATTAGCGATTAGTTACATACAAACCATACATTTTATTTCCCGTTTCCTTATGTGAGAATAAGATTGAGTGCATTTTTAATAGGTGAAATATGTGTGTGTGTGTGTGTGTGTGTGTGTGTGTGTGTGTGTGTGTGCGCGCGCGCGCGTCTGCCTGTCTTGTCTCTGTGTGGATGCTTTTACGTACAAGCACACTCAGTCGGGCACAGTAATGTTTATTACATTCATGCAATAACGGTAAAAATTTTGAATTAAAGTAAACGTTATTCTAATTATAATTTAAACTTACTTCTTTCTAACAAAAACTGTATCTATTTGTTACAATGTGTATGCAGTAGAGCAAGCGCAAAAATGAGAATCTCTGATCCAAGTAAAACCAACAGTTAAATACCAATTTAATTTTTGCACGCGACAAGACGTACATGTTCGCAAACACTTGCAAATTAAGGCATTCAATGGAACAATCTGTTACCTTGAGAATACAATCTTAATTATACCGTAAAATTTTCTGTCTTTCAAATAATGTGTAATTTAGTCCACCTGTTCTGTGACTTAAATTTTTTGTGATGCATATAGTGTAACATGACGAAATATAGCATAAAACTTACTAGTATAATTAATAGAAGAATGAACTGAAAACTGAAAGAAAATAGAAGGTTATAAAACGAAGAATGATAGCACAACACTACTAACTAAAAAATGACTAAGACAATGACAAGGACTAAACCCAATGGATTGGATAAGGTGAGACAAAAAACAATGATACAACCCACAATATGACTACAATTATGAGAGCCAAAGTAGTAACTAAAATAATGTATAAAAATAAAGGTACAAATTTAGATAGGGCTATAAATAATATGTAATCTAAATGAAATACGTATGTAATCTAAAAATAATATGTTATCTAAAGAAAAGATAAAAGAAAGAGAAATGTAAAATCCAAGATATGAATAAAAATACAATGTCGAATAATAAGCTAGCAAAAGCCAATAAAATAAAACAAACCCGGTTAACAACAGTTATTAATAAAGAGGTGATAAATGAAAAAGTGATAATAAATAAAAAACCAGTATATAGGACCCAGTGACAGTTAGAAAAAACTCATAAACCCTAGTTAAAGAAAGTGAAGTGTAGGTAACTATAGAATAATAAACTGGTAATAAAAAACTATATAAGTAATAGCAAGCTAGTTATAATAATTTGTTAGCGTAGAATAAGTAAGATAAAATATATATTATGTTATTGTTAAGGGGGGTTAAAAGTTGCCGGACTATTCACTTTCCGTTCATCGTATTTTAATGTAATATCCACTTGTTCAGTGGCTAGCGTTTTATTTTTATCCGCCGTCTGAAACTGTAATTTATTCGTGGGTATTATTGTAGTGTTTTTAAAGTAATTATTATTTCTCTTAATAAGACTTTCACTGATAGCTGATAACTCTGCTCCGGTGTCAATTAAAAGGTGTGTTTTAACGTTATTTACGTAACTTGTATAACAAATAATGATGCAGTGAAGAAGCTCCATACGTTTAACCATATGCGTATGACAATCAGATGAACTCCAAAATAACAAGCAAAGAAATATGCCTGAAGGTCTACAAGGCGATGGACCTCTCCACACTTGTCTACAGGTCTAAGAAATTTAGCAAAATACCAGGCCAGTCGTATTAAGCGACAGAAATGAGATTCCTCATGCATGAGTCAGCACATGCTGTATAAAAGAAATGTCTATGTACGTCAGGAGCTTAATGTTATCAGAATACTCGATAGAATTTGCCAATGTTGCTAAACTGGTTGGAACGTTGATTGATTGCCGCATCCCCAAACAACTATGGAATTACAAACCGAATGAACGGACAGGTGTAAGCCGTCCGAAGAAGCACAGGTGTGACCTGCTTTCCATCTCCTTGGGAACGGAATAAACAATTTTTCGTTTAATCTTTACTGAATATAGATGATGATTATTTTATATACGGATTTTCTGTTTGGTTTATTCAAACTTTGTGTAATATCTGAAGAAAATGCTTTCGGTGCTATAGCAATCATGCATTCTTTAGTAAAATTGTTTTATGACATGCTACATCTAGTTTTCTAGGTCTTTTATATTTATCTTCATCTGTGTGTAGCTCTTCCCGTTTCTGATGTCGTCAATCATTCTGATGTAAAAATGTATTCTTCAGTGAAATTGTCTTATGACATGCTACATCTAGTTTTCTAGGTCTTTTACATTTGTCTTCATCTGTGTGTAGCTGTGCCCGTGTCTGATGTCGTCAAGCATTCCAAACCTTCTTCTTCCTTGTCTCCTCTTTCCTTCCATCTTCTCTCTATGACCCTTAGTCGCTGACAATTTCTACGCAACTAACAAAGATGTTTCCGTACTTTCCTATTTCTTATTACTTTCAGCATTTATCCTTCGTTTCTTACTGCCGTCAAAACCTAATCGTTTCTCACTTTGTCAGTTCATTTTATCTTAATCATTATTTTCCATAACCACATTTTGAAGCAACCTAACTTAAGTTTCTTCTGTTATTTGCTTTCTCTCTCTAAGTTACCATCTCAAGAAACTCATAACGTTTTCATTTTAAACACTTTTATTTCGTTCTCCTAGAGTTTTTTTCAAAAGTACTTCAGTCTCATAGGTAAAATCACGTGTATAAGGTAATGTGAGCGTGACCACCGTTTAGAAGATAATTTTGTCTCCTAATACCTTTATGGTTGTACCCCTAGTCAAACGTGTCCTATTAATGTCATTACATGGGCCAAAATTTAAACTATTTGTGGCCAGGTTTAGACAAAACTCTTGTCACATTCAAACCAACTGCGGACAGATTTTATGACATCAGTGTTAAATGTGACTATAGATACGCACGTTCTGCACGTAGTCGCGATTCCCATTATAAAGACAAAACATTTTATTGAAACTTTGACCCTTTTTTTTAAAGTTGTACAGATGACTCACCGAACCTCTATAAACCCACTGTAGTTTATAGTGTATAGTGTTATATTGATATTTAAGCAAATAATAAAGTATATTTGGATTCCTTACTTTACAAAACTAATTATAATAAATCTGTACTTACACTATATAAAATTATCATCACAATATTTTTGTTAACTTAATTTAAGGAGTTCTTTCCTCTACCATAATTTTATCAGAAATAAGTTAATCTGTTTAAAGCGCAATACAGTATGAATAATAGTTGCTATCTATTATCCTTCCGGTCCACCGTCATTCATTACTCTTTCAGTAGTATTGGAACACTAGATAATCAGGTATAGCCTGGTTGATTATCTAGCCACCTTCAAACTCGGATGAACTGTTGGAAATGCTGCTTGTGTCACGTGGCGTGAACTTTCTAAGACAGACGCATGCCGTCCTTTTGATTTCTTCAACAACAGTAGAGATTGCAAGGGGATGAACGTTATTAATGCTATAACACGGTGTGCGGGGGTCTAGAAGAATTATAAAGCTTATGTTACATAGACGATCTCAAGTCAGTAACAGAACTCTACACGACCAGGTTCTATGTAGATGGCTTTCATATAAGCGTAGCTGCGCACCGGTAAGTTAGATTTTTCCCATAAACCAGTAAATCTGATAGATGTTATCGTAAACAAGCAATTGTTTTACAGTTTTATGTTAGTTTTTTATGGTACATAATTTGGAATGATACATAACTTGAATGGTTATTATACCTATGTATTTTGAACTGCAGGTCAATGTTATTAAAGGAACAATGAACTGTCAATCACACATATGATATTGTAATTGTTCAGTAAAAAAACTTATTGTGTTGATAGTGACACACTGTAGTTGATCTTTACTCATTTTACTTTACAATTTATACTTTAGTGCATTAAAAAAATTGTTCAGATTTTCATATCTCCTCCTCCATTGCTTGCTGGATTAACCCATAGACTGTTGTGTGTAGTTTTCAGGTAAGATTTTGATTTTTGATTAAAGCAAGTTGATGTCAAATCTCACTAGGATTAGAACAGAACAAAACAAACATTTGAAACTCACAGGAAAAAATGTGATCGGTATAAGGAAACAGAGTGTTCAAAATTTTATTTAAAAAATACAGAATTTTAATTTTAGACTACAACGTTTTATTAACACAGCATTAGTTACAATAAACAACATGTTTTAATTTTTTATAAGTTTTAGCTAAGTTTTCTGTGAATAATTAATTGAACGTATATTTTGACTGTTCGACAAATCAAAAGCTTGTCGTATTTTGTTTAGATTATCTTCTCATTTAGTAGTATCTCCAACACCAGCTTACGAAATAGCGATCGCAGGGACCATAGAATACGAAGCGGTATCCTGAAAGCAGCACAAACAGTATAGTAAAGTAATAACAACAACGAAAATTACTTGGGATAGTTAACAAAAAAAACTTCTCTATCAAAACATAACTAGTACAACAAATGGCCAGCTAGTGCTGAGCCGTATACAGACAAATGCTAATCAAACTGATAAGCCACAAACTGAAATCAAACACCACACACACATAAACATGAAATTTATGCTCGCGCGCGCGTGTGTGTGTGCCACGAATTTGGTTTTTGTATACAGCCTGCGTTGAATTTTTCTTCTTTCAATTTTTCCTGCAAACGTTTGTTTTATACTGAGTTTAAATTAGGCTGATGGCCTCTAGACGTGCTAGAATGGAACGAGGACTTTATAATAATAATGGCTCCCACGTGTACCAACTGATGTAGTGTAGGAGAAGGATGGGTAGGCTGCCTTATATGAGCCGTACGGCATACAAGGAAGGCAGTGTGGCCAGCACTACGCTTCAGCCGCCCATTATTATCCCCAGGATGTTATCCCAGGTACTCATTTTCAACAGGCTGAGACGACCTGGGAGCTGAAAAACGCACCGTGATTTTATGGTGCGGACCCGGGATTTTATGGCGGCTTAATAGACCAGTGGGTATGGCACTTGGCAACTAACTTACAGGCCCCGGGTTCGATTCCCGGGCCCGCACCATAAAAGCAAGATGCGTTTTTCAGCCCCCCAGATCGAATCAGCCTGTTGAAAATGAGTACCTGAGGAAAGCAATGGGCGGCTGACGTGTAGTGCTGGCCACACTGCCTTCCTTGAATGCCGTACGGCTCACATATGGCTGCCTACCCTAGCTGACTCATAAGCTTCTTTGATGATACACATGGGAGCCATTATAACGAGGACTCTAAGGTGTAAAATCTTTGGGCATCAAGAGAGGATCATTGTAAATATAGCAAAAGTGGATCTAACAAATTTTACAGTTAGTCTTTCTACAAAGACTCATATAGTCTCGACTCGAGACCTAACCGAAAACAAATACAATACATCATATACGCCCGCACCCGCACTTTCGTACACTTCTAAAAACACTTATTTTTTAAGATTTACCAGACAATTTAGCATTTAGTTTAATTTAGCAGATGCATGGATAGAGTTAAATAATAAAAAACGTCAATAGTAATAATAGTATTATAATATTAATAGTAATGATAGCGGTGACATTGATACGCCTAATAGTAATTCAGGTTCATTTTGTATGCAAATAAAGCAAGTATTGTATGGAGAGTTAAATAAACTTTTATCGTGGTAAAGAAAATACGAACGGCCTTCTATCGACTCCCTGGAAGAATAGAAAAAAGAAGACAGCAAACAAGAACCTCAGGTACCATAAGAACACAAAGTCACTCTACACGAAAGATGTCCATCGTGGTCAAAATATAAGTAGCCAGGTAAGGAGGTGTATCAGAATTAAAGATACAGAGTTTAAGGATCTGTCCAAAGATTAACCGAAAAAAACTAAAATGGTTTTGTCAAGAAAAAGAAGAGAAAGAGGAAAACAAATAATGAAGGAATGCTGGCGAAGGAGTGGAAAGCTTCAAAAACTGAAGTAAGTTGTTACAACGCACTCCACAAAAAACTAAATCGGAAAATGGGTGCCCATGGATTGCGCTCGGTTTAATAACTACCCCAAGCGTTCACTGCTCATACACCTATCGACTGCGCACCAGGAACTTTCATATGTCAGTTTTACATACACACACAATTGTCTAGGGTGGGGGACTGCTATTTATGTAACATGAGTGGCTACGTTTTACAATGCAACTTCTATTGTGTGATATATAAGAGTCCCCTATAACTAAAGTCCCCATCCCTATACTAACAAGGCAATAAAAAAGATTTTTACAATATTTTCCTTCACTGTATTGTCTGATATTTATTATGATTTTGAAAAGACATTTCCGTTTTTTTTTCAATGTTACGCACAATCTATACGCAGACGTTTGTACTGTGTTGTACTGTGTTTTCATTTTTGCACTTTTAGCCAACAAATATAGTCTATAGTGCACGTCAGAGGTTTAAGGGGCATCTGAATAACAATACACTTAATTTGCCAACAAGCCCGTCCCCTGAGCAAATGAGCATATACGCATGCAGGAGTCAAGGTATGTAGAAAATTGATGGTCTGTGCAGTCGACGATTTCCGTTCAATAGCCCATAAGCGCAGTCAACGTAATGTACAATGTTAAATGTAATCTACGGGGTTGAGGTTTGTCCCCGGCATAATCGATATGCTACTCGAAAAAGAATGGAATAATAATTGGTATTATTGTTAATAATAATAATAATAATCATCATTATCATCATCATAACCAGAGTGACTGTACTGACCGGGAGCTGCGGATGATGCCAACCATACATTCTTCGTCAGCGACAGATGGGAGCAACATAGAAAATATTTGCACGATGATTTCATGCAGGAAATCTAACCGGAAGGAAAGGATATCTTTGAAGAGATGCTTAAAGGTAGGGCACCTGGAACTATGCGGCACGATTCGCAAAAGAGATTTTTCTGGAAAAAAGATATATTTGGACAGTACAGTATATAAGAATAACAAGTCGCATTTGAGCTCTAGAACTAAAGAATAATAGACCTATCCTGAAATAGTGTGTCAAACAGTTTCAGGTTAGTGCCCTAGAAGACGAAAGAGAGGTTGTAATTTTTTTTTAGTGGGTCCTGTATAAAATACTCAAAACCCACAGACCACGCAAGTATAGACCCTCCCAGACATTTGTACAGCAAGTTTTTCCACCTGCCCTGGCAAAAAATATTAAAAATATAGTATTAATATAAATAGTTACTACAAATTTTACTATTACTATTAACACTATTATTATTATTAATATTTCATTATACTTTGTAAAAGAAGAACAAGAAATATAAGTTGATGTTAACAATGATGATTATGATGATGATGATGATGATGATGATGATGATTACATAAAACTTACGTGGCCAGCAGCAATAATTCCAAGCGTTGAACTGACAAGCGTTACCGAACGTCTTCCATCCGTGTCCTGGACTGTACGCACACACGGGCCAGTAGTACAGGGGACAAAACCTAGGACATTTGCCGTATCTGAACGCTTCCAACTGAGTAGACAAACGATCTACCGTAGAGACGTTGGCCAGGGCATAGTCCATATAGGCTTTGGCCACAGCAGTAGCAACGGCCTTGCTCAGTTCATCATTTGACTGTTTGATAGTCGTATAGTCTACGTCTTCAACTACATATTGTCCAAAACTACAGGCAATGGCACCTGAACAAAGCTCACAAATACAAAATGTTTCACAGATATCAATTAAGGCCAATACATTAAAAGTACGTCACTGGAATATTATTCGTTTTATTATCTAACAATTGGTCTTCGCAAATGATGCACTGGGGATACATTGAAGCGAAAAAAACATAAGACAAGAACTGGAATGTTGCTGTTTGCTGACGACTAGCCTATTTTTCTGTCAAACAAGGAAAGCGCATTGGTAATGGCTGACTTCGAAAAGTATTTTCAATTACAGATCTCCACATTAAAGACAAAAGTGATGATGTTTGTTTTGGAACTGATCCCATACGAGTAAAAATTGTTGTAGATGGACGGTTTTGGACCAGGTCACTAATTTTGAATGTCTGAGCTATAATGTGTATTACATTACAAACAATGATGAAGTGAGTACACTACGTAAGTTTAACAATATCAGTGGAACCATCAGGAGAGTTCTAAATCAACAAGTAAAGAAAAGAGCCTAAAGTTTTAAAAAGGTGGCGGCCTACACACACTTCCCTATGGGTCTGATAATTGGACGTTAATAAAGTCCGACGCCAGTCGTATTTAAGAGGACGAAATGAGATTTGTCAGGCACGTGGCAAGATATACTATCATGCATAATATGGCAGGATGTTTTCTTTATCGCAAGACGGATGCAGATACAAGGTAAAAACTGAATATTATGTGTAGGCCTCTATTCGATAGGATTGCTCATTATTAGCTAAAATAGTTGACGCATGTTAACCGAAACTACGATTGCCGCAACGTTAAACAACACTGTATTATAAGGTGAGACGACGAAGAGTTGTAAGACGTGCAGAGAATTGCTAGGGCGATCAGCTTTAGTTGAGGAAATTCAGGGATTCAAGCTAACTTGAGTTTTTTAACAAAACGGCCTAATTGATGTAACAACTTGTAATATATTAAAGATGAAGTAACAGTAAGAAGACCTGTAGCTGTAAAAACTGTAAGCTGCAAGAAAAACTAAGGAACAGCAAGATAAACATAGAATGGTTATGGGTAAAATGTTTAGGAACGAAATGGTTAGTGTAGGAAAATCACAGAGAGGTTAACGCGCAGTTAAACAGTCGAGAAAATATGTAAAATTGTAATGTGGACGGTAACTATAATGTAATGCATTGAAAAGTAACAATGAAAAATATGCGTAATGAAATATTTCTATTCTAATGGATCAAAATAAAGTTATATTTTTTTAATACAAAATTTCGATCATTAGAAATATCGTGGTTCATTAGCTCTAGTAAAGTTTTCCCTTTGTACATAGTAAAAACAAAATAGTGACACAAGTAGGATCACACACACACACACAGACACGCGTGTATTACAGGGTAATACCAACGCCAACTCTTCTTCATCTGTATATGGTAACTCATACCAGCTCTAAATACCCTTCTAAACTCTAACTTATCTCCACCGTTGCAAACTACATAAGCTTATCGGGTAACGGCATAAACGACCCCGCTCTCCAGCCTTTGAAATCTTTTCGTTACAAAAAAACGTTGGGTGCAAGTAAATTAGCAGACCAAATAACGTCAAACAACGGTTATCGCCACCCTCCACCTCCAATGCAGTATGCGCCAGAAAATGTGTTTCGGAAAAAAGGCCCCATCAGCAATCAGCAGTGTAGCATCAAATCCCAGCTCCAACAGTCATAACGCTAGGCCCACCAGTAGGGTTTGGTTAGACACACAGCAACTTATCGTTAGACACGCGCCCCAACGCACACACACACAAACAAACACCATACATGTTACACATACACATGCAAACAAGTAATCTGGCTTCATGTGGTATTCTGCGAACCCGTGGTACCACGTCGGTCGTCTCCATGCGTTCTTATTGCACACTAAGTCTTAAGCCTTCTTCACTTTGTATGACACTCGTCACTATACGTCGTCCAAGATCTTCATTTTTAGTTTCTTTTCCTTTTACTTTTTCTGCTTTTCAGATTTTCAGTCGAAATCTGTTGTTATAAAGAGACTACTAATCAAAGAGCCAGAGGTGAATTGCATGTCCTGCGCATAGGGTTTAATTCTGAAGTGGGAGTAGACGGATCCACATAGTGTAACTACTTGTCATATTGTCAGGTTTAAGTGATCTAAATTTTTGAGTGTTGTAAACAAACTCCGGGCAATCGGGCCGCGGTTTAATAAATTTATTAAATTCATATGCTTCGGACTTACCTCTGGAGGCCACCTTCAGTGCACAAAACGATTCACATAACTGATATGACATTTGTCAGTAACAACAGTACTCATGTTCCAAAAAATGCCACAGACTATGGTTAGTGACAAAAATCGTGTCAATTGTGTAAATCGTATTATGCACTGAAGATGGGCTCCAGAGTTAAGGCCGAAACGTATGAAATTAATAGCATTAGTGGATGACGGCCTAATAGCAAACACTATTCACGTCGGCCGTGAAAGTCTTGGAATTAGAAGATGATGTAATTTTTGTTTGTTTGTTTACTCCATCTAATTATTATATTTTGAACCAATATTTACAAATTAAATTGGAAGTGTTTTAAAATCACAACTTTCAAACACGGCAATGAATGTGTAATGTTCCTATAATTCTATGATGGGAAAGCAATGATATGTCCGATGGAAAGTGGAAATTCCTGCACTGTGTAAGAGAAGATGGGCAAACCCTTATTGCCGCAGTATCTAATGGTTGTGTTTGTACTTTGTTATTTTATTTACCTTAGTCTATGTGTATTGTTGTTTTCCTGTTTTTAACCTTCTTTGATTTATGGGGTAATCTCTTCGTTGCCTGCGTCATACATACACCTTATTCTTCGTCATAATATTCATCACGACTTATACTATTACCATCAACCCACGGCCTGTTGCAACTTCTACAGCTTAGACAATATCAGTACCATAGTGAATCAGTTCAAATTCGAACTTAGAGTTTTATAAAATACTGATTCTCATTAGGATTAGCAAACACATTTTCTTCTACTGGGCACCAGTCTTTCTAAATTGTGGTACAAGTTTCGTTAATCTCACAGGTTTTGTGTAGAGCAAGCACAACACAGACAATATGGCAAACGGTATCACATAGAAGTTACGTCATAGCAGTATCAACATTTGTTAAAACTTTGGTCACTCCATGTACTGAATTGACCCAGCTATCTTGCCAAAATTCCAAGAAAGAAAATATAAACGGGAAAATATTTTAAGAAATAATATAGAGTACGCAATGATGGGTAGGGAATGGAATATTGATATAGAAAAAGAGCGGAGTTACTGGGAAAGCGCAGTACCTGCTTGATATTTTCTTGTTTAATTCCAATTATTCAAACAATGTTTTGCCTTTGAGGATTATGATTTTTATCTTTGTTGACAAAATACTTAATTTATAACATTAAAATTATGTTTGAAGATAAATATTTCTGTCTGTGACATCTTCCGTTTCTTTCAAAAACTAAAACGTCGTACACGAAAAGTATTAGAAGACATCCCTTGGTCTAACTGTACTTCTTATTCAAAGTAATAAAGCAACTAAAGCTTCTCACTATTTGTTTTATGAATTTGGTAATTGCTATAACTTTTTTTTTTTTCGACTAAGCTTTTCGTCATTACTGACATCTTCAGGTCTTAAACAACCCTGTTAGGTTGTTTAAGACCTGAAGATGTCAGTAATGACGAAAAGCTTAGTCGAACAATAAAAAAAAAAAAAAAAAAAATTATAGCAGTTAGCAAATTCATAAAAGAAATAGTAAGGATGGCTGGTAATTTAAACAATACGAAGAATAAAACTTCTCAGTAGAGCAACAGAAATATTAAAAGAATTATTTAGTCTTCTTCTATTGTAAGCTTACAGTCTGTTATAAATTATACTTTGCTGCTGTAGTTGGTCTCCTAATATTGCTGTTAACAGATCCAAGAATTTCAGCCCTTTTGGTTTATATTATATATCGTTTTTGGAATATGAACAGGGTGCATGTTTAATAGGTGATATGAACATTTTGTCTCCTCATTTATAAGTTAATTAATGCTTTGCGTCTACTAGCATAGGCGTTTGGATAGTATGTGTAACGAAAGATTGACTGCATGCTTGGAAAGACTATACACCAATTGCACCTAGAGATGTTGGTCGCGCAAGAAAGTCAGAAATGGTTTTCGGAAAAGCAGGCTGCTATAATCAGTAAAGAGAAGAAGAAGAAGAAGAAGAAGAAGAAGAAGAAGAAGAAGAAGAAGAAGAAGAAGAAGAAGAAGAAGAAGAAGAAGAAGAAGAAGAAGAAGAAGAAGAAGAAGAAGCGAAATGCAAGAGGATAGGATGGTTTGAACGTGGAATTGTTCGAGTATGGGGGGTGTATTGCTTAAACTTAGATTACTACATTTCTACATGTGTTAGAGAAGACAACAGGACCCACAAGATTGGTTGCCTGGTATTTTTTAAAAAAAGGAAGCGAAATAACTGTCATAACTATAGGGGAATAGGTCTGGTTGATACTGGATACAAAATATATGCAAGGACCATAAACCACAGACTGCACACTCTTTTCGACAATCTTTTTTGGAAGAACAAAACGGCTTCATGAAGAGGATTTTGAACAGACAATGCTTTTGTTATTAAACAAAACTTTCTTGTGCTTGAAAATACAGAATCTGATTTGCAAAAAAACCTGTTTTTTAAGCATTATCAGATTTGAAAACGATACAAATTTCTCTACTATATAAACAAAGGTAATGGCATTTCGAGGCAATGAGCTAATAACTACGAAACTAATGTTTAGTGATCAAATTTTAGAACAATTAAGCCACTTTAATTATTTCAAAATTATACTGGCTTTGATAGGAATTGGTGTTGGCGTTAAGTTAGGTAAATTTCAGATGATCTGTGGGATAACGAACCGTATTTTTAGAAACAAGGTACGTCGAAATATGAAATTAAAGTTTTACAAAGTTGTTGCGATTCCTGTAATGCTCTATTAATGTGAATTGTGGACAACAACCAAGGAACAAGACAGTAATTTACCAGCCACGAAAATGGCATTCTTAAGAGGTGTTAAAAGGTGTTCAAACCTTAGCCGTATAAGGTATCTAGCCATAAGAGAAGAGTTAAACTGTTGTAATTTGAATAAAAAATTAAATATAACAAACGACGGTGGAAAAAACACTTAGAAAAAATGTTAGAATCCATACTCACCAAACAAGTCTGGAACTATAAACCTACAGGACACAGGTGTGTGGGTAGACCCAGGAAGAGATGGTAGAGGATTATTGAAGGCGGAATAGGTAGCACTTTGAAAGAAGGGAGACGAAAAGAAAAATAAGAAGGAGGAGAGGTAGAAGAAGAAGAAGAAGAAGAAGAAGAAGAAGAAGAAGAAGAAGAAGAAGAAGAAGAAGAAGAAGAAGAAGAAGAAGAAGAAGAAGAAGAAGAAGAGTATGTTTTAAATGTCTTTCGTGTGTCAACTGTGACATAACTTAACGAAACTTAATTTCTAATCACACTATAAAATGTTTTGTAAAATATAATAGTGATACTACAGATGTTACATTATAAACTTACTGATAATGATGGTGGCAACTATCAAGTACTTCATAATGCAGAAAAAGTTGTACACTTCTTGCCGCGTTGAGCAGATTTCAACCTTGCCAAAATTGTGCCCCTTATATACAGAATATGTTAGCTCTACAGGATTTACACTCCTCATAAATACTTAAGAAAACTATAATATACGACCTGGCGACCTCTACAAAACTGGAGGTAAAAGTAACGGCAATTATTAGAGAGAACGTGATTGCACAACTTGGAAACAGTAAACGGCGGAAATATATGTTAAATTAAATAAATACAGTTTAAAAAAATTAGGCAGAATCGCTACAACGTATTATTTGTTTGAGGGTGATAACGTTTAAATTTATTATTTTATGTATTTTAATTGTAAGTAGCTTTTGTAAAATGTCGTGAATATTTATGAACACTGTAAATTCAAAACAAAAGGGATTAATTCAAAGGTCAAAAACATATTACTCACGCGCCCACACACACACATATTTTCTTATTATCTTCTTCACTTGTTTAACTAGTTATATTAGGTAATATGAGACAAAGAAATTTTGTTCTGTTTTTCCTCCTTAGTACTTAACACGTAGACACAAGGTAGTTGCTTACCACATAGCTGCCATTTGCATATTCACTTTTCATTGTTTATACAAATTGCATTTTCTTATTATAACATTTTTTATATCATCATAATTTCATTACTAGAAAAACAGTTTGTAACGGTATATAATAGTGAAAGACACTCTATGTATGAAAAATATAAAACAATGAAAGGAAATATGTTATGAGTTTAAATTGTATTTGAGGCCAAAAATGTGATGTATAGAAAGTGCGAGAAAGACTTTACCACGATAAAGAAACGACAAATTGATTTCTATAGACACCTTAGAAGCATGATACTGCAGACAACAGAAAACAAGGTCCGTATCATCAAGGAAAAGAGAAACATACATGTACCAAAGATGAAAGCAGTCCAACAGGATCTATAAAATTTTGAAAGCCATAAAAAATATTAAAAACAGAAAATGCTCAGAAGACAATATCATATAGTAGAAAAAATGTGATCTAACAAACCACGGAGGATCCAAGAGAAGTGAAAGAAAAAACGAAGAAATCCAAAGAAGGACGAAGAAAATTTGGCAAAGAAGGAATGAACCTTTATGATGTAAGAAGTTGAGTGAAGTAGCCCGATTCCTGTAATGAAAGCTAGGAAACAAGGAATAAGAAAACAAGGATTTTCTTTTTTATAAATTTTATTAAAACCATTATAAATTAATGACAAAAGAACTCATATAAATAGGATATTTATGGATTAGAGTATAAGAGAAATTTTTTTAAATTAGTACGAAAGGTTATCAGTGACAGTATAATTAGTTTCAGTTTGTTGCCGTAAACAGTATTAAATTCTTCTTCTTCTTCTGCGCAAGGCTTAGGTTATATAAACCTGTTCTGGAACCCATCTTATCCTCTGACGACCCACATCGCTTCTACCAATGGCTTTAGAAGCCATAGTTAATTCAGTGCCGCTTTCGGCAATCGATATTCTGTCATCCTTTGCAGATAATTCCACCATTGTCTTTTGTAAATTCCAATAATTTAATTCATGTAGTTAACGTCAAGTTTTGTTTTGATATCTTCATTTCTTATTCTGACCTGCAACGTTTCGTTTAAAGGATTTCGAAAAAAATGCCTTTCAGCATTGAATGCTTGAATGCCTTTCTGAATCTTGCCGCTTTCTATTTTTGTCATGGCCCACGCCTCATTTGCATAAATCAACGTGGGTATTGCAATTGTCTTATAAAAATTATTCCCTGTGCTGTGTATTGTTTTGTTACTAAGATTTCTATGAATTGTACAACAAGTATTCGTAAATTTAACTTCTCTCTTATGTCGTATTCAGATTCATAGGTTACTGCACAGCCGAGATATTTAAAACGGCTCACTTGTTCTAATGTGCTGCTGTATATAACTATCTTAGTCCTCACTGGATGTTTACCTAAGGCCATGGCTTTGGTCTCTTTTAATGAAACTGTCAGTGATAACTGTCTTGCTACTTCTTGTAATCACCCTCATTTTCTTGAATAAGAACTATGTCATCCGCATATGACAGGGAACTCAAACAAATTGATTTGTTAAGGTGTCCTCCCGAAGTCATTCTGGATTTCAATCCTCTCAATATGTCGTCAATGTATAATATTAAACAAAGTTGGAAAAACACAGGATGCCAGCATATACTCCCTTATTTATTGGAATGTTACTTGTAGGCCTAGCATTCAGATCCAAGACAACAGATGTTATTTTATAAAGGTTTATAAAGAATTTCTCAGGAAACATATTGATTGACAGTCTGTCCTGTAGGGAGAAACTCCTTACGGATAATGTGATTACTTCCAAAGAAACAAATGACCATGGCTTTGGTTTCGGATTTGCTTATTTTTGCCCTTTTGGGAAGTCCTTAGTTTGGTGTGTGCTACTCCTCGCTCTGATGTTTTGTTTCTGGATCGTACTCAGAGCACCATGATTCATCACAAGTAATAACATTTTTAAGAAACTTAGGGCAATTTTCAATACGTCCTAATGTAAAAGATCACGGCACACTTGCATCCTGTTATATTTCTGTTCAAGAGTTATGTTTTTTGGAACCAATTTCGCACAAAATTTTGTCATTCTCAATTCGTTTGTCAAAATTCGATAACTGTAGTGTGGTTCAAATTATATTCTTCCGCGATGATTCTGACGGTTAATTGACGACGGTCGAACCGCACAAAGTCCCTGATTTGATCAACATTTACTTCAGTTCTTGACTTTGACGGTCTTCCAGAGCGTGGATCATCCCTAATTAATTCCCGGCTATCTGTAAATGCTCTAACTCTAAACCATCTGAAAACCTGTGCTTTTGGAAAAACTTTATTTCCATAAGCCTTTGTCAACTTTGTAAAAGTCTCAGTAGCATTGTGCACGAGTTTAACACAAAACGTGATTGCACAACATTGTTCGTAGTTGCTGTCACTCATGTTATAACTCACAACAAAAATACACTTCACACAAAGCATTTTTACATTTCACATGGCAAAAATAGACAATAAATATTAATACTCAGTATTAGTCAGGTGTTTATGTAACCGTCTGTGTTGATGGAAATCTCACAGTGTTACCACATTGGCTGCTACATGATTAGTCTCATTACTTAACTTACAGACCTCGTAAATATGACATTAATATTCCATCACCGTTGTCATCATTGTGATGAAAAGAGAGAAAGAGAGAGAGAAATCAGTAATTATATAATTTTGTCATTTTATTTTGGGAACATTTATCTGCAAAAGTTAACGTTGTATTTGTTTAACCCGAGACACAATTGTACAGCTGAAAACATGTTTGCAAAATATTTAGCAACGTTCCACGACATGCGTGATAAATTATTAGTATATATATTTGCTAACAGAAATTTTAAATTTACTGTTATTTAAAATACAGTAGAAGTTACTTGAAGATAGTAAAAAAAACACGCCATGAAAAACTCTGTAGTTTTCTGTCTATTATCAGGTAAATAACATTAAACAAAATATTAAATTAGTTATAAGCAACCGCGCGCGCGCGCGCGCACACACACACACACACATAATCTAAATTTTAAATTAAAAAAATAACCTTATTGTATTAAATATCACGTAATATTCTCTAACTTAATTTGAAAAAAAAAACAATATAAAACTTATCTACTGAAAAATTACTCACTTTATTTGTCTTCCTTAGTTGATGACTAATAAAATCTGATTTTGGAAACAACAACTTATTACTATTAATATTAGTATTACTTTTACTATTATTATTATTATTATTATTAATTATTATTTACTATTTCAATTATTATTATCATCATCAAACTGTGGCGTCGACAGTTTTATAAAATTTAGAAATAAACTAAAATTTCTTAACTTTTTAAAATATTTAATTTTAATCTGATACTGGTTTGTCAAGTAAGGTGTATAGTAAATAAATATTAGAAATCGCTTGCCTTCAGGTTTAGTTATGAAAACTCAATATTGTAACGTATCAAAATTATCGTTACATAAAAATAATATCAAATACCCAGAATGAAATATACCATGAACATGTCTGAGAAAATATAGCCAAGAAACACCAACAAAATGAAAAAACGACATTAAAATGTAGAAGTCAATCGTATATCCATGTATAAATAATGTTGAAGAATATAAGTACCGCAGAAGGAAGAAATTATAATTGAATCAACCATCAATATTGTCACAAGAGGAAGAATGAACCAAGCAACTACGTTAGCAACCAGGACCCAATAGATCATACAAGTGAGGGAAAATACCACACAAGTGAGGGAAATATCATATAAGTGGGAGAAAAATAATAAGAAGAGGAAGAAACCTAATAATAAGAAGAGGAAGAATGTATAATAAATAATGAAAAATACTTAACAAGGAACCAGAAAATGACATTACCAGTGTGAAGAAGACACGATAAATAAGGAAAGCATTTAATAAATGAAGAAAATACACTGAAAATAAGAAGATAATACTATCAGTATGAAAGGTGCTAAATAAGTGAATCATAATACCCCAACAAGGAATAACCTGAAGGAAAACCAAGTGACCAAGAACAAAGTGTTGACAGTATAATAAGCTGCCACAGACAATAATAGGGAGTTACGTATGGTGAATTGATCAATACCAAAATACCACGATCTCAAACAAAATAACACAAACAATAAAAGTGTAGTGTTTGTAGAAAGTGAAGATAATAAGTAGTGACGAAGATATACAATAATCTCAATAAAACAACACAAAGAATCAGTGTATTAATTATGAGACAAAAATATAATAAAGTAAAGAATAATAAAGACCACAAGTGTACTTAAAACAAGTAAAGAAATAATTGCTCAACTATGAAAGTAAATGAAACTATTTACCAGTAGCTACCATGACTGACATTTGTAACGTTCCGGGCTACGTTATAAATCCAGGGAACCCGTGATAATTGACGCTAGCAAATTATACAGGCTGCCTACGTTGTAACAAACTGAAATTAAACCCAACACAGAACAATAATATTTACTCTAATTATTAGGCACAAGGGGAAGGTATTTCACTGATTTATGCACTCACTTCAATCTGTAATAAGTTGACATCTCTTTATTAACAAATTATATAAATGGATCCCATAACATAAATATTTATATTGAAATATTTAAAAGGTTTTCTGTCAAACTAGGGATCATATTGATCATGTAATTTAGCTCGGATCCGAGTCTCTTTAAATCTATTAAAGATGTCTGAATTATACTTTGCTAATCAAGGAGCTTGCATGATTACATAAACCATTTGAAGAATGGTGTTATTTAATTAAGTGATTATAACTTACATTTCGAGATTAATGTTACAACGTATGTTTTTTGATATTAGAGTTTACATTTCTTTTGTTTTATTTATTGCTTAGAGAAAATAATTGTCTTTTGAAAAGTCTCTGTTGTGTATGAAAAGTTACGTTTTTAAATGTACTTAATTCTCGGTAGGCAAGCCACCGAGTCACCTCTCAAATAGGCTTTTGCTGTCCTCGTCCTCGGGCGTGACTCTTCGGAACTCTGGTAGTCGTGGTAGTCATCTGGGTCTGGGTCGTGTCTCTGGTGAATATCTTATAGCTGTATTAGTGAGGAGATTGATGTAATGCTGCATGAAGTTGATCGTCGCCGGTCCTGGTCAGTGTTGTATGGGTTGTAGACGTCCGTACATGCAGTTGGGCTTGTCACATATTCACTGGTAGAGTTGTACAGGAATTTGCATCTTAACTTGAGACGTCACCTTGTTTGCGAGTTCTTAATTTTTATATATTACCACATTTCTTTAACAAATCTTTTACTACATCTTATACATATAACTCGCACTAGCTCCCCCCGTTTTTAGTGGTAGCTAACCATTATTAGAAAGTTTAAATAAAACATTTTTGAAGAGCCCTCGCTTGGAGGTGTGTACTGTCTGAACGCCGCATCGTAACTCTTGCATTGATACGACAGGTACATTACAACGAAGCGGAGCGGTAACTCTGCCATAATATAGTTACAAATTTTTATTTAAATAGACATTCTTATAGCAAGACGAAACAATTATTTAGACTTATTTAGTTTACAGGAATTACTTTAACTACTACTTGTGCCTTCAAATTATTAATTACTTACATTACGATTTTCAGATGTTTCTAAGTTATAGACGGTTCGCTATGCACGTTGTGTCCGGAATTAAACAGGTCAACGCATGATGATTTACTAAAGGGTTAACTGTATTATTCTTAACTTTTTACATTACAATTTTTTATTACTTGTTTAGTTAGATTTCCTAAATTTCAATCTCATACTTATTCTGAGTTAGTACAGGGGTATTTGGTTTAATTGTACGATTTAAAAATACTTATTTGCTTTCTAATTTTTTATATTTTTTTATTACCAATTAAATCGTTACATACTCCGCCGCTTAAAATCGACATTGGGAATTTTAGTAAGGAAAATTCAAAAGTGGGGTACTGGGAGTATGTTTGGCGTTAATGTGTGGAGTTTATTTTTGTACATGGTTTGTTATCTCTATCTCTCTTGAACTTTATTTATTTCTTGTCTTGTTCTCATTTGTGAAATTCCCTTTATCTCGTTTCTTAAAACACTAACTTAGATTTTAATTTTTAATACTAATTTCCCTACTTTTCGTAACTCACAATATCGTGGCCCGACTGACATCGGCTTACTCTAACTACACAAGTTAGCTTTCAGAACTCTCTTATGATTACCTTGGCACACTTTCTTGTACCATCATTACCCTTTTCAGTCGGCGCCGTTGTGACTATGTTACGTTACACATATAATTCTTTTATGTATCATAAAATTACCTCTAATATAACCTAAAGCGGATCCCATACTCCACTTAGGTTATTTCTAATCCTAATTTCTTACGCTACTGAGAGAAGCGGAATTTCACAAAGATAATTTTTATTAGCTCTTTAAATGATCAGCTGTAATACTTAAACAAACTATGCAGGAGGGGACAAACAGTGGACGCATGTATTATTCACTAGGGGTGGTTTTCATTGTCTAGGGATGCTACCATTTCATAACAATAGCGGGAGGGTGGCTGCTTACTACATTTCTCAATACGCTTTATTTTCCTCGAACAGGCCACGACCGGGTGTTTACACTATTCAACTATAATTTTATCATTATTTTCTTTTTTCTTATTTACTGCTACACTTTACACAGTTTAGTTTAAATTAAGATTTATTCATCCTTATTATTTAAAGCAATTATTATTCACTTATTATTATTTTCCTTTTGGTCACTTTCTAAGAAACTTACCTTTTTCTTTTATTTATTTATTAATTACCTTGAGGGAGATTTAAGAAACTTACTTAGAATTATTCCCTATTGAATTACCATATTTATTTAGGACCCTTTATTTACTTTGTTTTCATTTTTACTCAGTTTAAAAGTTTACTCTTTTGGGGCATGGGGTTTAACATTTTATCTAACAATGGAGGGTTAAATAAGTCATTTATTTATTTGAAAATTAAATCTCTATATTATTTAATTGTCGTCACGGTGAAAATACTTGCTTTACTATACGATACACACTTATCACATAGACAATTGGTTAAATCATTTGCATTGTTCACAAGAGAATAACCTCTCTTCTAAGGGAAAGACAAAAATTCCACACACACGTCAATGTAAAGTCAACGATCAGCTGTTCGCTGGAATGTAGGTCACCCTAGTTTACTTTGTAAACAATGGCATAGTTGTATGCGTGGGAACGCAAGGATTACACTCAAGTATTTTTCTCTATAACAATAGCTGAAGGCTATCTTTATCGACCGGTTTCAACTGGAGGAAGCCAGTTGCAACGAGGGGTGAATCCGATTCAACGAAACACGCTTTACAAGTTACAGGGTGTATTACGGGCTGTAACAAGCTGAGTTTAGTAATTAATTGTCTTACGTTCTACCTTCAATTTCTGGAATTATTTTTAATTTTTTTTGGTAACAAAATTAAGTTACGAATTTATTTACACGTAATTAACCTGGTCTACTTTAGTCAGGAGTTTATATTTTTCACCGTGACGACAGACATACACTTACATTCTATGCAGGCATATTCAGGAAACTACAGGTCTTGAATTGTCGCAATATAAACCTGTTAAAGACTGAACAGTTTGACAAGCACTAAAATTCATGTACGTACTTGCATTGGTGTAATAGAATGATAGTTTGTATTATTTTGCGTATCTTAAATAAATTACATTATACGCAAGTTAGTGCGTAATCTTGTACAAAATACATTCACCTTATGTAAATTAATATTAACATGAAATACAGTAACTGAGTGCATAGATCAGCAGAGAGTTATCTATTTTACTACGTAACAATTATTTCTTATTTAATTACAGAGTTGCGCATTTTTGTGTCACGATGCTCGCAACTATTTTAATTTTAGCAGAGTGGCGCATTTTTATGACGTTCCGGGCTACGTTACAAATCCAGGGAACCCGTGATAATTGACGCTAGCAAATTATACAGGCTGCCTACGTTGTAACAAACTGAAATTAAACCCAACACATAGAACAATAATATTTACTCTAATTATTAGGCACAAGGGGAAGATATTTCACTGATTTATGCACTCACTTCAATCTGTAATAAGATGACATCTCTTTACTAACAATTTATATAAATGGATCACATAACATAAATATTTATATTGAAATATTTAAAAGGTTTTCTGTCAAACTAGGGATCATATTGATCATGTAATTTAGCTCGGATCCGAGTCTCTTTAAATCTATTAAAGATGTCTGAATTATACTTTGCTAATCAAGGAGCTTGCATGATTACATAAACCATTTGAAGAATGGTGTTATTTAATTAAGTGATTATAACTTACATTTCGAGATTAATGTTACAACGTAGGTTTTTCGATATTAGAGTTTACATTTCTTTTGTTTTATTTATTGCTTGGAGAAAATAATTGTCTTTTGAAAAGTCAATGTTGTGTATGAAAAGTTACGTTTTTAAATGTACTTAATTCTCGGTAGGCAAGCCACCGAGTCACCTCTCAAATAGGCTTTTGCTGTCCTCGTCCTCGGGCGTGACTCTTCGGAACTCTGGTAGTCGTGGTAGTCATCTGGGTCTGGGTCGTGTCTCTGGTGAATATCTTATAGCTGTATTAGTGAGGAGATTGATGTAATGCTGCATGAAGTTGATCGTCGCCGGTCCTGGTCAGTGTTGTATGGGTTGTAGACGTCCGTACATGCAGTTGGGCACGTCACATATTCACTGGTAGAGTTGTACTGGAATTTGCATCTTAACTTGAGACGTCACCTTGTTTACGAGTTCTTAATTTTTATATATTACCACATTTCTTTAACAAATCTTTTACTACATCTTATACATATAACTCGCACTAGCTCCCCCCGTTTTTAGTGGTAGCTAACCATTATTAGAAAGTTTAAATAAAACATTTTTGAAGAGCCCTCGCTTGGAGGTGTGTACTGTCTGAACGTCGCATGGTAACTCTTGCATTGATACGACAGGTACATTACAACGAAGCGGAGCGAGTACTCCGCCATAATATAGTTCCAACTTTTTATTTAAATAGACATTCTTATAGCAAGACGAAACAATTGTTTAGACTTATTTAGTTTACAGGAATTACTTTAACTACACTTGTGCCTTCAAATTATTAATTACTTACATTACGATTTTCAGATATTTCTAAGTTATAGACGGTTCGCTATGCACGTTGTGTCCGGAATTAAACAGGTCAACGCATGATGATTTACTAAAGGGTTAACTGTATTATTCTTAACTTTTTACATTACAATTTTTTATTACTTGTTTAGTTAGATTTTCTAAATTTCAATCTCATACTTATTCTGAGTTAGTACAGGGGTATTTGGTTTAATTGTGCGATTTAAAAATACTTATTTGCTTTCTAATTTTTTTTATTTTTTATTTTTTTATTACCAATTAAATCGTCACACATTGAATATAAAATCCTTACTAAATATACTTTTAAATGTCAGGAAAGTGAAAGGTAAAATCAATACGTAAAGTGATTACTAGTATATCAGAGATGAGACAATCTATATTAGAAAAACAAAACAGCATTCCCAAACCAAATTTAAACATAAAATATATATCAATAACCATTTAGAATTAGATAACAATATGTAAACAAATAGTAAATATTCGAAGTAACATAAAGAAAAATATTGTACTAGGTAATAGTAAAAATAACGATAGTAAATATATATGGAAGTAAGCAAGAAACTAAACTAAGACATGTAAGCCTTGTTGTCATTCAATAGAATACATATAACCTCAACTCAACAGAATCTGCAACACAGAATCCCAAATAACAATTAGTAAAACACTAATGAAAGTATTTACAGGAGACAATAACCAAACTAGAGTAAATAGTAAACAGAATAAACCCAGTATGAAATAAGGAACACAAATATATACATTATATTGTTTAAAAAAATGATAGCCAAATGACCAAACCACAGAGTGACTGACAGAATTACATAAAAAACTCAGATAAAGCTAACCAAGAAGAAGAGATTAGCATGACAGTAGTTACATGACTACCCAATACCTCTTTGAGAACCATTAACAAACATTAAATACATGAATTTAGGTAATAATAATAATAAACAATAATACATGTCAGGTGGGACTAGATGTAAGTAGCAATCCAACAGAGAATTGTAAATAATTAACATAGCAGGGAATATAATAGACACAAGATAAGCTGTAGACAAAGACTAAAGACCTATTAATGGATGATAATACATCCCTAATACTAAAATAATATAAAACAAGAGTATCAATATGACAGGACCCATTACATGTTGTAATAAAAACACTCAGTGTAAATAAACGAAGCTATATTAGTGAATACAAAGCTTCACACAAGATGTAATATCATTTGATGTACAAACTAAGGACAAAAGAATTGTATTAAAATAAAATATATGTTAGAATTAAGAAGAATCAATGCATGGACATTTAAGGCATACTCGCCTGAAAATGCATTATGAATTATTGTAAATATTTAGTATTTAAGGAATAGTTGATAAAAGATAATGACTTTAACTATCAACAGTGAATGATGTAAATAAACTTATATTTAATTAAGAACCACAAATAGTGCATCGACGGAAAGGTAAATAATTTAATCATGGACGGAATTAGACCTTGAGTGGACTGAAAATAAAGAGCAGAGCATCCGCAATAAAATGATACCCTTAGTTTCCAAATCCGAGTTATATTAAAAAATTTATAAACGATTATAATTTTTCCATCAAATCTAAAAGAATTGATAGCGTCATTTCGGTAATCTCAAAACCAAAGTCCGATGCTTAGAATTAAAATTTCTTAAATTATTAAGGCATATGGGTACGAGATTAACCGATTTCCAACCAATAAGAAGCGCTGATTTCGACAGAAGCCGAGCGAGACAGAGAAAGGAAAGGATTATTAAGTAACTGATCATCAACGCAGACAGAACGAGTCTCCGACGAGAGTATCTTTTTAAAATGTGCGCGTTCCCTAGTTGATAAACGATTACATATAACCTAACTTTTGTGTAAATAACCTCAATCGAGTGAAGTGCTACCAGTGATGTGAAAAGTGAACAAGCCATTGCCAATGTATAATATCGGCAATGATGAGTGAAATAATAAGGGAGTATTTAGATTTAGCGACATTTTATTGAATTTTAAATGTTTATCAAATAAGAAATTTTTGTGTTGATACCACGTTAGTCAAGTACACTTATACATGACTAACCTAAATAATGATTATTAATTAACAAGTTATTGAACTAAAGCTCTCAATTTTATTTATTCATTCTATATGAAATATTATTTAGTTTTTGAAAGGAATTGCAAATTGAATTTACTACTTAACCAATACTGGTGTGATCAAATATAGATGCTAATTTGACTATAATCAAAACGAAAGACAATTCAGTTATAAACAATAATTGAGAACCGTCAATATGGTTAATGAATAATAACAGTATCATTAACAAATATTATGTGTAATTATAAGATTTTAAGGAAATCAATTTAAATATTTTTAATCATTAACTTAGAGGAATTGACACTCTAACCTACCTGTTACGAAAGGTACACAGACAATGCAGTACTGTGTTTTCACATAAAGAAAGTATAAATATACTTAACATGCACTGAGATTATAAATTAATCTTTATATTTTGTTTTTTACAACCATTAAAGGAATATTTTTTTGATAATCAACAATTTTAATCGTATCGTACATATTTTAACATAACCTGCGGAGTTCATAGCAGGCGTGCCTGATACGATTGTTTCCAATATTATAATTAAAAAACTTGTTTCTATTTTGTAACCACTCCCCATAATACGTTATTCTCGTATTTAAGTATTTTTGTAGCCAGTACCTTGTATACTAAAAGAATTCACGATTTTTGGTAATTATAAATAAAAAAATCTAACCAAACCAGGTTAGCACAGTACAATATAAATAATCAAAAATTTAAACAATACGAAGAATAAATAATCAGTGTTACCAGCCCTGAGCTTTAAGAATCTCTGTAATAAGTCAAATTGTTTTCTGATGTTTTATAAAATGTTTTAAAGAGTTTTGAATGAAATTTCACTATTGTTAATAAACTACCATTTTAATTATGACCGTGTCAGTCTGTCATTTCAAGGTAGAGTAAGTTAATAACAATAACAGAGCATTTATTTTATAAAGTGGCAGTACGGAGAACCTGCGGCCGAGATTTGAATAACTTCAAAACCGTATCACAAATACAAAACAATTTTCTTTACTTTATATCCAAATGTACACTAATGATAAATGTTGTATGAACTGTGTTATGTTATTTTAGTGCATTACAGGATCTACTTTGGAAGGTTGACACCAATAAATAAGTGGTAAGTGACAGGTAAATTCATCATGTTCGAGAAAAGCATTTAAACATTGTTTTCAGCATTTTAACCCCTTTTCAGCTATCGATATTAATATTTAAACATCTGCACACATCTAATTACAACGTGTGACATATCATATATAACTATTGAAAGAAGAATATACCTCTATCTACTAGTTTTATTACAACGTGTGGCAAGAATAACACACCTAGATTCGTTGTATTACAATATGAAGCTAGAAACTAGGGGTGACTTGTAACACCCCTTCGATCACGCCCCTGGCCTTAGTTGTTTACTGTGTGTCCTGAACAATTTTAAAGTTTCGAAGTTTTATGAAAATATAATTTTCCTTAAGTAGATTATTGGCTTAGTGTATACCCATGTAGTTATAGGACCAGAGACACTTCTGGTCACAATTTTAGGGCTTTGGAGATTCCCACTCACTTTTTACTAGTAAAGGAGAAGAAGGTAAGTTTTGGAACAGATAATTGAGAGCCTAATTATTGTAATTACATGATAAACTATAATAATAATGATGATGATGATGTTATTCATCTTTTACTATCAGTACAATAAATCTGTTACAGGCATTATCGTGGTTTGCAACGCCCAAGTCACGGATATTCCGACCGAATACAAACTGGCCCTGGACTCGGCAGCCAAACAACTTCACACATGTTGGTATGAACCGATCAGCCCGCTGTGTCCTATTGCCTGCACTCGCGAACGTCGCCCAGTCTGCGCGCTAAGCATCTGCCTCGGATTGAAGACTTTCTCCAACCCATGCTTCTTGGACGCTCACAACAAGTGCAATGACATAAGTAAGTACTCAACCGATGTTCACGACTGAGGGTTGTAAAATTTTAAACAAACATACGTTGCAATGTATTTTAGCGGTATCATAGGTAATTTGTATAAGAAAGGATACGTTGATGGACAGACCGGTAAAAACAGAAAGGAAAACTAGAATTTTAGAAATTTATTGTTAGATTGGAAATGGAAATTTAGAAAAGATTGGAATATTGAAAGGAAGGACGTGGGTGGATCTTCGTAGGAAATCGAGAACTCAAATGTGTTTAAGAAAATTATTTAGTAAGTTTAGTGACAAAGGTTTCCTGCCGCATCAGAACAATCGGATTTCTTATGAGTAATAAAAAATTTTAATGTCCAAGATTACATTTGCTAGAAAGACATCACGGTTGACTAGCTAACTGGGATTTTGTGAAGGCACTGATAAAGTAGTAGATTTGGTTTACAGCACTGAATGGATCTGAAACCTGAATACTAAAAACCATAGCCTACTAATGATACGACCTAAAAGTTTAAAGTGGTGCTCGAGAAAGACGAGTAGCAGAACAAGAAGATAAACAAAAATGTCTAAAAACATGTGACAAGAAAAGATGAAGCCTGTGTACTATTCGCTGTGAGAAAGCAAATCGGATCAGATAAATCGCGAGAATAAATTTTCTCCCGCACGGTTTCGTCGAGAAAACGTTAGAAGTAAATCCAGGAATTTGATAAAATAATTTGGCTATTGGAATATTTTTAGAATTAAAGTGTTGGGATTTCAGGGACGAGCCAGCGATAGAGATCGGTGGAAAGAAACTTTGCGGATCAAGCCATAGGGCTCCCGTTACATAATACTAATACCATAATGTAATAATGTACCTATAAATTTTAGTATGATGTACCACACTTACTTAAGTGCTTAGGTAATTTGTATTATAGTGAAAAACAAAATTCTTTTCCGCTACTCACCACCGGTAATCAGCAAAGGAAATCATAATAATTTTAGTATTATGTACTTTCAATGAAACCTTGTTAATGTAACAATTATTGGACTAACACTATGAAACTTCTTTTGATGACAATCTATCGTTACAAATTATTTAATAATAGTAAAAGAAATCAATTTTATTTTCAGTTGGTTAAAACAGAATGCATGAATTTGCCTCTGAAGGTTACGCCCTAAACATCCCAAATTGGGTTATCTAAGCCTATGGACTACTACGGGGCTACATGGGTCTTTATTCTAAACAGGATAGTCAATGTGAAAACGGTGTTTATCATGTCCCTAAGTATGTAGAAAATTGTATCATTCAGAAACATAATCTTAGGTGTTAAATTCCTTCTTCTCCTTCTTTTCTTGTTACTGTTGTTGTTTTCGTCGTCGTCGTCATCATCATCTTCATCATGATCATCATCAACATCATCAACAACATCATCATCATCATCATCGTCGTCGTCGTCGTCATCGCCTTCTTCTTCTTCTTCTTCTTCTTCTTCTTCTTCTTCTTCTTCTTCTTCTTCTTCTTCTTCTTCTTCTTCTTCTTCTTCTTCTTCTTCTTCTTCTTCTTCTTCTTCTTCTTCTTCTCCCCTCCCCTCCTCCTCCTTCTTCTTCTTCTTCTTCTTCTTCTTCTTCTTCTTCTTCTTCTTCTTCTTCTTCTTCTTCTTCTTCTTCTTCGCCTTCTTCTTCTTCTTCTTCTTTCTTTCTTGTTCATATTATAAGAGTCGCAGTCACTAATACACACCGTATATGAAGTATTCATTTACTTTATATATTATAATTTAGCTTGACATCTAAATGTGCAGTGCATCCAGGGTCCTGAGTAACCACAATTTTCAATCTTATCATCTTCTCTTGGCAGTCTATTTGTTGAACTCATCTGTTTCAAACCGTAACTAAATATTATTAGGAAAAATGATACTTTCTTCGGTATCTGTGTGACTAGTAAAAATTGGTAGGCGTGAAAAATATGGGCAGAAAAATAAAGCAAAAAAATTGTGACAGGACAGCAGAATTTCGTAGTTTAAAGTAAAAACATTAACCCTCCAAAAATTAGGAAAGAAACACTTGAAAATAAGGAAGCAAGCCAATGATAAGGCAAAATGGAAAAGGGAAATTAGCAGATCACGTCATGGAACTTAAGATCACCGTCAGGGAGAATATTGTAGCATGACAGATAATCCACTTAAATCAATTACCAGATGATCATTAATAAGACTCTAGTATACGGAATATATAGAAAAATCCAAATGAAAATCAAATAAAAAGCACTATAAATTACCACTATAACAAGAAAAGGTAAACATAAAGAAAAAATCTGCAACTAATATAATTGTACAACAAATTAAAAACCAAGAAAACTAAAATTCAGATAACAATAATACCCAGGTAGGATAGGAGCAGGCAAGAAAATACCCAGACCAAGTAAACCGACAAAGTAAAAAGACCAGATTAAACAAAAGAGTATAAAACGTAATGGTACTGAAGAAACAAGAATGAAGAAAGAAGAAATCTAAAATAAACCAATATACTTAATAATGAGAGACAAGTGAAGATCAAATAGAATAAAGGAAGTGGAATACGACCAATACCCAATAGAAACCCCATAGGGAGAAAACCAAAAACCCCAAAAATAAATGAATGTCACAAAGAAAGTATAACACCCCAACAAACCATATACTCATGTAAAACTGATAAAAACAAAAAGTGTTTAAAGTGTTAAGTAGCAGTGCACCCAAAAAAGTTATTGTATAGTTTATATAGACAAATCTAAACAGTTCCCCATGGTTAAATATTTCATATTATAAAACTATGAAAGGACTAGTGATAACATCAAGAAATAACCAGGGACAAGTGCAAGTTATTAAATTATAATAAATAAACTTTGAAAAGGTACATGAATTACTGTGCAAATAAATAACTTTAAGTGTTTTTAAACAGTATCATGAATGATATTTAATCAAGTAATATGGTGAAGGAGCAAGGAATACTCTTTCTAATAAAATGCCACTGTTTATATGAGAACATTCCATAGAATAAATAATATAAACAGAGAGCTTGGGTTTAATACATAAAGTGACGGGGAATGCATCCCTAATATTGGGAAGTACAGATAAGACTGTAAATAAATAGTTTGGAGGGAGTATTAAACTTTTAATGGAACCAAAATGTTATGTTCCAATTTCCATATATTAACTATATAAATAAGATTTAGATTGAGCAGTATTGTAGTTATAAAATGTTATTTTGTTAGTAGTTTGAATTAGGAATGCAGTGTCTGGATGTAGATACCATTCCTATATTGTAAAATGTTTTTATAAGTTACCGAAAGTAATCAGTACAAAAAAGGTATGATTCAAATTACCAGATTGAATAGTAAATAATTGTTATGTTTTAATTGTTAAAAATCAATACTCAATGTTATAGTAATAAAGGAAAAAATTATTAATAAATATTATATTAGAATAGAAGGTCAGGAAAGGGTATAATCTAACTATATTTTTAAAAACTTTGCAAGTAACAACAGATAAATCTAGGCCAGATAGTAAATTTAGACTACATAATAATTAACAAATCTAGTCCTATAAACCAACTAAACTGATAATATTTATGTAAGATAAACCCACCATATAGTAATACAATGTAACTTATACTTTATAAAGATATTGTCAGAAGATAAGTAAAATTATAAATACAAATGGAATGTAGTAAATAACATTTCAGAAGAGGCGTCATAGATAAATGAATTATATTTAAAACAATAATTAATAAACTAAATTGCAAGAAATTAAGTAAAAATAGACAATTATACAATTTAAGTTTCAATATAATAATAATTATATCAGAGAAAATGGCTATTATCTGGTCAAAGACAGGAAACACATATTTGAACCTACTTTCCAAAATGAAAGAAATATAACTTTTTTAAATGAAAACTTTGTAAAACTATATTAATTAGTATCAAAATAAGCAAAATAGAATAAACAAACCGAATATGTATTTAGTATTTCATACAGTTAATTAATAACGAAAATATTTTCCGTGTATAATGTATTCGAATAAAATGTATCGGAAGCTAAGATAATTTGAAACAATGTATAATATATATTAAATTGGCTAAGATTTTCAGGAGACGAAGGAAATGAGAACAGTTAATTATTATCCGTTGAAGCGAGCACTTAAACGAGGTTTTTGCTCCGTATAACCTATGAATGGCGTACTATAATTAAACCGAGGTCAGTACAATGTTTTATAAATTTTTAAATTGAAATTTTAACTTGCGAAACAGTGGAAACGAACAAAGAACCGTGCATTACAACTAAACAGAACCACACACGCCTAAATAATTAAAATAACACCACTGCAATAAATTTTACGAACGAACAAACAAGGTTAAATCCGAAACCTGTGACAAAGTGAGATAGACATAATCACAAACATTTGCACTAAGTCAACGTATAAACAATACACCAGGAACACTCAATTAACTCCAGAACCATTATCCACAATTGCTGAGACGAATAAACGGAGAAAGGACATTTTTATTGGAAATTATTTCATCGAGGTGATAGACGTTCCACTGCGCAGGCTCCTGTCGGCCATTTTGATTTGTCATCATACTCCCGCGGTGAAGCAAGCGAATTTCTAGACTGCACTGGTTTGAAATAAATATTATATAAACTTTCATTTATTAATTATAACGTTGTATTTGTTAGTATTAAGACATTTATAATTGTAAGTGTTATACTTTCTTGTCCCTACCCTTCTCTGGCTGTTCTAAAATAACCGTTCGAAGAACCTATTTTATAAAATCAATGTAAAGTTTTTTATCGACCGACCCTGAGTAGAGTCGATACTGCTGTCATATATCGATTATTATCGACAAATTTTCATAAAATTGTTAATAAACTTTCTACTTATGCAATTTGGTTTAATTTTTCGTTAAATATATTTAAGGAATCAGTTAATCAAGGATACAGACTAACCGAAAGGCGGTATATACGAAATTAAAGAAAGCATCGAAGAAGAAGAAGAGCCGTCTATCGACTAGTACTGGAGTTAACCGGATTAACATAAAGTGATTTACAGAAAGTGACACTACTACACTAATAACCATAATACCTTAAAAATATTAACCCCAAAGAATAAACACGATTATTTTTTAATTATTAGTAATAAAAAACACAAAACAAAAACATTTTTCAGAACAACAAAATTTATTTTTTGAAATAAAAATTTTTTTTTATTATTTCAAATTGTAACAACATTATTACAGAGTTTATTTTGTGTTATATTACAAAATTGGCGCTCACAACGGTGGGGCTTAACGTAGACACACGGAACGTTACAAAATGGCGTTTCCAACGTGGAACTTAGACAACAGTCATAGAGTATATTTTGTAACAACGAGTTACGTTACAATATTAAGTAATAATTTCGAATATCTGTTTTTGGGGACGACGTGTTAGTAACGTTCTTAATTTAAATCAAGTAGATTGAAAAAGTGTTTTGAAACTGGGTTTATGTGTGTTCAACAAACTGAACCTGCATTAGAAATTTAGGTAATAATTCCGAGTAACAACCTGAGTTCTGGCAGCTACAAAACTTGCAAAAACAGTACTTTGTATGTTTCCTCATAAGCTACATGTCAAAATTAGGTGCGGACGAAAAAAATTTGCACAATATTTTTTCGACAAAATTTGTAAAAAAAAAAATAATGGAATAGAAAATAATGTGAAACGCGGATTTTATTTTTTACATGGAGTCCACGTCTAATTTAGCAACTAGAGTTGTGTGTGTGTGTGTGTGTGTGTGTGTGTGTGTGTGTGTGTGTGTGTGTGTGTGTGTGTGTGCGTGCATGTATACATTTTTTTACTTTAGTTAACGACCGACCTTGTAAAACCTTCCATTACTTATTAATGTACGGTCACCATTAACATAGGTATAACTTTTATTGGCAAAAAATGTATAGTAAATCCTAGAAATCGAATTCGATATAAACGCTACTACAACTTTTATAACTAGTAGTTTTCATTTTTATTGTTTTAAAACCATAAAACGTAATTTGTTTTTGTTTCAGAATACTCGCTCGTGGCTCCACTGCCTTGTGAGGAAATGTGTCCTAAGTGTTATGGAATTACTCCAGTGGTTTCACATTGACGTGAAACTAGTACACACGTTAAACAAAAAAAGATTATTTTAGAGTCATTAAGCACTTAAAAAGATTTTAAGCACATTACTTAAACATTGTTTAATTAAAAAATACAACGGAATAGATAGCCCACTTATGTGGCAAGACTTAGTAATAGTAATGACAGTTAAGTAATAAATTGTGAAAGCTTTAGCAATGTTACGGGTGATTAATTTTAATTCCTTTTCTCCCATTGTTACAGCATTATGTGACCCTTGACCTCCTCTGTACGGCATGCGAATATTGTCCACGTTTGCGTGAAAATATCGTCCAGTTGAGTCATCCTCCTTTCTTGGATCATCTTCAATCCTGATTTTTCCTTCAACAGCTTAGATCTAGCCTGCCTTTTTACTTCGCCCGCTTTGATATTAGCTACACTTTTCTTTCAATTTTGCTCTTTGCAATTGTCCAAAGTGTGTACCCCAATTTGTAAGTATTGATAATGCCTACAGAGGCAGGCAAAGAAAGGGATCCTGCAACACTTTATTGCAGGAAAAAAATCTTAATTAAGATATAATGACGGAGCACAAATCATAGTGTGCGTCTGATCAACTGTGGAGTGCGAGAAGGGTGCCCTTGCCATGCCCTTACTACCCTCCACTTTTTAATATATTTTCCAAGGTAACAGGTTCTAGCCCAGATCAGACTTGCAGAAATGAATACACAATTAGTGAAATTTAATACATTTATTGTTCTTTCCGGTACACACTTTGTACTAAAATGTTCTTTAAATAAATGCTTTCTTGCTTTAAACAGTTCTGTAAATTTAATTAAGTGTTCAAAGTCTTCTTTTTGTAATCAAAATTATTTTAAATTAATGTTCTATTACGTGCTCTTTAAAAGTTTTACAATTTGATAATGATTTTAAATTTTGCTTCCCTGCTTGGTCGTCCTCTCCGTCCTCCCGATCGACAATCTCGATCCGGCCTCCACCGATCCGTCGTCTCGGTTCCACGTTCCAGCAACCGCCTCCAGGTAGTGCCTTGCTCCAGGTCTCCGTATTCCACCCGCTACTATCAGCAAACGATGCTCAAGAACGGTAGTCAAATATCTGGCACTCCGTGATGGTTTCCTGGTGACACTCGCTGCTACACTACTCTACGGACCCAAGGACGTCTGGAATTAACGTTGACTGGAATCGCTTCCCACTGCAACCACCTTCGCTAACGTACTTTCAGAGAGAGAACTTTCAGAGAGAGTGCTTTCAGAGACAGAGGAGAAGACTGGCTACTCCTTTTATAATCAGCTGAATGTATATCGCTGCGCTGCCGAGTGACGTCACCGCCGCTATACGCGCGTAGGCTTCGTTTCAATTTACTCTAATGTATTCAGTCTCGGCCACGTGTTTTCCAACATCCTCTTTCTTGAATCTTCTGGAACATATCTTTGTAACACATGAGTATACTTCCCTAACATTCTATTCGCTACCCATATTACACAACACTTCACTCACATATTAAATTCTATCTTCATAGTTTTTATATTGTCTTATTTTCTAATTTATTCTATTAATTCTAATTATTTTATTAATACTATTTATTTTCAAGCATTCTACTATCGTTCTGGATATTTATAGTAGCTGATACTCATTATCCTCCATTTGTACCTACACTAAGACAGTTTGTCACGTTGCATAAGCCTCCAGGTTAAATAAAAAAAAAAAATTATTTTCTTCGAAAATTAATTTTGTTTCCTTTTTTTTTTTAACTTAAAATATTCTTCTTAGTAACCTTCTAAACAAATAATATAATCCAAGACATAACAAGCAATTTTCACTAACTAAAACGTAATTAACTCTTCATTTCATGTCTTTCTTAATACTATGCAAAGTGGCAACAATGTCTATAGGTTTTTATCTTAATCTATCAGCTAATATACTGTTCATTCATTCATACATAGTGGTTTTCTATGAGAGAGTTGCATATCAATAGGTGCATTCCATCATACTATCATTATTATTATTAATATTATTATTATTATTATTATTATTATTATTATTATTATTATTATTATTAATATTATTATTATTATTATTATTAATATTATTATTATTATTATTATTATTATTATTATTATTATTATTTTACTCAGGGTTTTTTTCTTTTATGGATTCGGTAGTCCATGACATTAATATTTTTCCCATGCTGCTCTATGACATTTTCTAATAATTTGGCTGTTGTGATTTAAATAATTATCAGTATTCTGTCTGGTTAAATTTAATAGATATGCTAAGCCGCCGTATCAAACTCAGAGTATATGCAGTTCGTTCGCCGTTATTTACATTGTTATCTTTACACCACATCTGACTTTTACGATTACTTATACCCCTATGCCTGAGACCGTTATCCAACTCGATCTGAGTTCTACATTTCGTTAGAATATCGATTCCCAGTACAACAATACACATGAGTTTTATTATTATCATTGCCGGACTATTCACTTTCCGTCCATCGTATTTTAATGTAATATCCACTTGTTCAGTGGCTAGCGTTCAATTTTTATCCGCCGTCCGAATCTGTAATTTATTCGTGGGTATTATTCTAGTGTTTTTAAAGTAATTATTATTTCTCTTAATAAAACTTTCACTGATAGCTGATACCTCTGCTCCGGTGTCAATTAAAATGTGTGTTTTAACGTTATTCACGTACCTTGTGTAACAAATAATGATCCAGTGAAGAAGCTCCACAAGTTTAACCATATGCGTATGACAATCAGGAGAACTCCAAAATAACAAGCAAAGAAACATGCCTGAAGGTCTAGAAGGCGATGGACCTCTCCACACTTGTCTACAGGTCTAAGAAATTTAGCGAAATCCCAGGCCAGTCGTATTAAGCGACAGAAATGAGATTCCTCATGCATGAGTCAGCACATGCTGTATAAAAGCAATGTCTATGTACGTCAGGAGCTTAATGTTATCAGAATACTCGATAGAATTTGCCAATGTTGCTAAACTGGTTGGAACGTTGAATGATTGCCGCATCCCCAAACAACTATGGAATTACAAACGTAATATTTTCTCACTTTGTCAGTTCATTTTATCTTAATCATTATTTTCCATAACCACATTTTGAAGCAACCTAACTTAAGTTTCTTCTGTTACTTGCTTTCACTCTTTTAGTTACCTTATCAGGAAACTCATAACGTTTTTCATTTTAAACACTTTTATTTCGTTCTCGTAGATTTATTTTCAACAGTGCTTCAGTCTCATAGGTACAATCACGTGTATAAGGTAATGTGAGCGTGACCACCGTTTAGAAGACAATTTTGTCTCCTAATACCGTTATGTTTGTACCCCTAGTCAAACGTGTCCTATAATGTCATTACATGGGCCAAAATTTAAACTATTTGTGGCCAGGTTTATACAAAACTCTTGTCACTTTCAAACCAATTGCGGACAGATTTTATGACATCAGTGTTAAATGTGACTATAGATACGCACGTTCTGCACGTAGTCGCGATTCCCATTATAAAGACAACAAATTTTATTGAAACTTTGACCCTTTTTTTTAAAAGTTGTACAGATAACTCACCGAACCTCTATAAACCCACTGCAGTTTAGAGTGTATAGTGTTTTACTTGATATTTAAGTAAATAATAAAGTATATTTGGATTCCTAACTTTACAAACCTAATTATAATAAATCTGTATTTACACAATATAAAATTATCATCACAATATTTTTGTTAGCTTAATTTAAGAAGTTCTTTCTTCTACCATAATTTTATCAGGAATAAGTAAATCTGTTTAAAGCGCACCGGTAAGATAGATTTTTCCCATAAACCAGAAAATCTGGTAGATATTATCGTAAACAAGCAGTTTTTTTACTGTTTTATGTTAGTTTTTTGTGGTACATAATTTGGAATGCTACATAAATTGAATGGTTATTATACCTATTTATTTTGAACTGCAAGTCAATGTTATTATGAGAACATTGAACTGACAATCACACATATGATATTGTAATTGTTCAGTATTAAATTTATTGTGTTGATAGTGACACACTGTAGTTGATCTTTACTCATTCCTGCAATTTTTACATTAGACCTTTAAAAAAATTGTTCAGATTTTCATATCTCCTCCCCCATTGCTTGCTGGATTAACCCATAGAATGTTGTGTGTAGTTTTCAGTTAAGATTTTAATTTTTTATTAAAGCAAATTGATCTCAATTCTCACTAGGATTAGAACACAACAAAAGAAATATTTGAAACTCACAGGAAAAAATTTGATCGGTAAAAAGAAACAGAGTGTCCAAATTTTATTAAAGAAATAAAGAATTTTAATTTTAGACTACAACGTTTTATTAACACAGCATTAGTTACAATAAACAACATGTTTTAATTTTTTATAAGTTTTAGCTAAGATTTCTATGAATACTTAAGTGAACGTTTATTTTGATTGTTCGACAAATCAAAAGGCTTGTCGTATTTTGTTTGGATTATCTTCTCTTTTAGTAGTATCTCCAACACCAGCTTATGAAATAGCGATCGCAGGGACCATAGAATACGAAGCGGTATCCTGAAAGCAGCACAAACAGTATAGTAAAGTAATAACAACAACGAAAATTACTTGGGATAGTTAACAATACAAACTTCTCTATCAAAACATAAATAGTATAACAAATGGCCAGCTAGTGCTGATCCGTATACAGACAAATGCTAATCAAACTGATAAGCCACAAACTCAAATCAAACACCACACACACATAAACATGAAATATATGCGTGTGTGTATGTATGCGTGTGCCGCGAATTTTGTTTTTGTATACAGCCTGCGTTGAATTTTTCAGTTTTCATTTTTTCCTGCAAACGTTTGGTTTATACTGAGTTTAAAATTAGGCTGATGGCCTCTAGACATGCTAGAATGGAACGAGAACTCTATAATAATAATGGCTCCCATTTGTACCAACTGAAGTAGTGTAAGAGAAGGCTGGGTAGGCTGCCTTATATGAGCCGTACGGCATACAAGGAAGGCAGTGTGGCCAGCACTACGCTTCAGCCGCCCATTATTATCCCAGGATATTATCCCAGGTACTCATTTTGAACAGGCTGAGACGACCTGGGGGCTGAAAAACGCACCTTGATTTTATGGTGCGGACCCGGGATTTTATGGCGGCTTAGTAGACCAGTGGGTATGGCACCTGGCAACTAACTTACAGGTCCCGGGTTCGATTCCCGGGCCAGCACCATAAAATCAAGATGCGTTATTCAGCACCCCAGGTCGAATCAGCCTGTTGAAAATGAGTACCTGGGGATAGCAATGGGCGGCTGACGCGTAGTGCTGGCCACACTGCCTTCCTTGTATTCCGTACGGCTCACATTTGGCTGCCTACCTTAGCTGACTCATAAGCTTCTTCGATGGTACACATGGGAGCCATTATAACGAAGACTCTAAGGTGTAAAATCTTTGGGCATCAAGAGAGGATCATTGTAAATATAGCAAAAGTGGATCTAACAAATTTTACAGTTAGTCTTTCTACAAAGACTCATATAGTCTCGACTCGAGACCTAACCGAAAACAAATACAATACATCATATACGCCCGCACCCGCACTTTCGTACACTTGTAGAATCACTTACTTTTTAAGATTTACCAGACAGTTTAGCATTTAGTTTAATTTAGCAGATGCATGGATAGATTTCAATAATAAAAAACGTCAATAGTAATAATAGTATTATAATATTAATAATAATGATAGCGGTGACATTGATACGCCTAATAATAATTGAAGTACATTTTATATGCAAATAAAGCAAGTATTGTATGGAAAGTTAAATAAACGTTTTGACCGTGGTAAAGAAAATACGAACGGCCTTCTATCGACTCCCTGGAAGGATAGAATAAAGAAGACAGCAAACAAGAACCTCAGATTCCATAAGAACACAAAGTCACTCTAAACGAAAGATGTACATCGTGGTCAATA
The DNA here is from genome assembly GCA_034769895.1 of Magicicada septendecula. NCBI lineage: Eukaryota > Metazoa > Arthropoda > Insecta > Hemiptera > Cicadidae > Magicicada > Magicicada septendecula. The sequence goes on from CM068375.1 coordinate 331,322,404, forward strand.
TATATGTAGCCAGGGAAGAAGTTGTAGCAGAATTATAGTTACAGAGTTGAAGGATCTGTCCAAAGATTAACCAAAGAAAACTAAAATGGTTTCGTCATGAGAAAGAAGTGAAAGAGGAAGACAAATAATGAAGGAATGCTGGCGGAGGAGTGGAAAGCTTCAAAAACTGAAGTAAGTAGTTACAACGCACTCCACAAAAAACTAAACCGGAAAATGGGTGCCCATGGATTGCGCTCGGTTTAATAACTATCCCAAGTGTTCACTGCTCATACACCTATCGACTGCGCACCAGGAACCTTCATATGTCAGTTTTACATACACACACAATTGTTCGGGGGGGGGGCACTGCTGTTTATGTAACATGAGTGGCTACGTTTTACCATGCAACTTCAACTGTGTGATATATAAGAGTACCCTATAACTAAAGTCTCCAGCATTATACTAACAAGGCAATAAAAAAGCTTTTTACAATATTTTCCTTCACTGTTTTTCTGATATTTATTATGATTTTGAAAAGACATTTCAGTTTTTTTTTCAATGTTACGCACAATCTATACGCAGACGTTTGTACTGTGTTGTACTGTGTTTACATGTTTGCACTTTTAGCCAACAAATATAGTCTATAGTGCACGTCTGATGTTTAAGGGACATCTGAATATCAATACAGTTAATTTGCCAACGAGCCCGTCGCCTGAGCAAATGAGCACATACGCATGCAGGAGTCAAGGTATGTAGAAAATTGATGATCGGTTCAGTCGACGATTTCCGTTCAATAGCCCATAAGCGCAGTCAACGTAATGTACAATGTTAAATGTAATCTACGGGGTTGAGGTTTGTCCCCGGAAAAATCGATATGCTACGCGAAAAAGAATGGAAAAATAAATATGATATTATTGTTAATAATAATAATAATAATAATAATAATAATAATAATAATCATTATCATCATCATCACCAGAGTGACTGTACTGACCGGGAGCTGCGGATGATGCCAACCATACATTCTTCGTCAGCGACAGATGGGAACAACATAGAAAATAGTTGCACTATGATTTCATGCAGGAAATCTCACCGGAAAGGAAGGGTATCATTGAAGAGATGCTTAAAGGTAGGGCACCCAAAACTATGTGGCACGCTTCGCAAAAGGGATTCTTCTGGCAAAGAAGATATATTTGGACAGTACAGTATATAAGAATAACAAGTCGCATTTGAGCTCTAGAAATAAAGAACTATAGCCTATCCTGAAGTAGTGTGTCAAACAGTTCGAGGTTAGTGCGCTAGAAGACGAAAGAGATGTTGTATTTTTTTTTAGTGGGTCCTGTACAAAATACTCAAAACCCACAGACCACGCAAGTATAGTCCCTCCCAGACATTTGTACAGCTTTTGTAAGTTTTTCCACCTGCCCTCGCAAAAAATATTAAAATTATAATATTAATATAAATAGTTACTACATATTTTACTATTACTATTACCACTCTTATTATTATTATTTTATTATACTTTGTAAAAGAAGAACAATAATTATAAGTTGATGTTAACAATGATGATGATGATGATGATGATGATGGTGATTGCATACAACTTACGTGGCCAGCAGCAATATTTCCAAGAGTTGAACTGACAAGCTTTACCGAACGTCTTCCATCCGTGGCCTGGACTGTACGCACACACGGGCCAGTAGTACAGGGGACAAAACCTAGGACAGTGACCGTATCTGAACGCATCCAATGTAACAGACAAACCATCTACTATATTGGCCGTAGAGACGTTGGCCCGGGCATAGTCCACATAGGCTTCGGCCACAGCAGTAGTAACGGCATCCCTCAGTTCATCATTTGACTGTCCGATAGTCGTATAATCTACGTCTTCAACTTCATATTGTCCAAAACTACAGGCAATGGCACCTGAACAAAGCTCACAAATACAAAATGTTTCACTGATCTCAATTAAGGCCAATACATTAAAAGAACGTCACTGGAATATTATTCGTTTTATTATCTAACAATTAGTCTTCGTAAATGATGCACTGGGGTTTTCAATTATTTTCAATTACAGATCTCCACATTGAAGACAAAAGTGATGATGTTTGTTTTGGAACTGATCCCATACGAGTAAAAATTGTTGTAGATGGACGGTTTTGAACCAGGTCATTAATTTTGAAAGTCTGAGCTATAATGTGTATTACATTACAAACAATGACGAAGTGAGTACTCTACGTGAGTTTAATCATACCAGTGGAACCATCAGGAGAATTGTAAATCAACAAATAAAGAAAAGAGCCTAAAGTTTTAAAAAGGTGACAGCCCACCCTCACTACCCTATGGGTCTGATAATTGGACGTTAATAAATTCCGAGGCCAGTCGTATTTAAGAGGACTAAATGAGATTTGTCAGGCACGTGGCAAGATATACTATCAGGCATAATATGGCATGGTATTTTCATTATCGCAGGACAGATGCAGATACAAGGTAAAAAATGAAAATTATGTGTCGGCCTCTATTCGATAGGATTGCTCAGTATTAGCTAAAATAGTTGATGCGTCTTAACCGAAACTATGATTGCCGCAACGTTAATCAACTACTGTATTATAAGGTGAAACGACGAAGAGTTGTAGGACGTGCAGAGAATTGTTAGGGCGATCAGCTTTAGTTGAGAAAATTCAGAGATTCAAGCTAACTTGAATTGTTTAACAAAATGGCCTAGTTGCTGTAACAACTTGTAATATATTAAAGATGAAGTAACAGTAAGAAGACCTGTGGCTGTAAAAACTGCAAACTGCAAGAAAAACTAAGGAACAGCAAGATAACCATAGAATGGTAATGGCTAAAATGTTTAGGAAGGAAATGGTTAGTATAGGAAAAGTACAGAGAGGTTAACGCGCAGTTAAACAGTCGAGAAAATATGTAAAAGTGTAATGTGGACGGTAACTATAATGTAATGCATTGAAAGTAGCAATGTAAAATATGCGTAATGAAATATTTCTATTCTAATGGATCAAAATAAAGTTACACTTTTTTTTAATAATACAAACTTTCGATCATAAGAAATATCGTGGTTCATTAGCTCTAGTAAATTTTTCCCTTTGTACATAGTAAAAACAAAATAGTGACACAAGTCGGATCACACACACAGACATGCGTGTATTGCAGGGTAATACTAGCGCCAACTCTTCTTCATCTGTACACGGTAACTCGTATCAGCTCTAAATACCCTTCTAAACTCTAACTTATCGCCACCGTTGCAAACTACAGAAGCTTATCGGGTAACGGCATAAACGACCCCGCTCCCCAGCCCTTGAAATCTTTTCGTTACAAAAAAACGTTGGGTGCAAGTAAATTAGCAGACCAAATAACCCCAAACATCGGTTATAGCCACCCTCCATCGCCAATGCAGTATGCGCCAGAAAATGTGTTTCGGAGGAAGAAGGCCCCATCAGCAATCAGCAGTGTAGCATCAAATCCCAGCTCCAACAGTCTTAACCCTAGGCCCACCAGTTGGGTTTGGTTAGACACACAGCGACTTATTGTCAGACACGTGCGCGAACACACACACACACAAACAAACACCATACATGTACACTTACACATACAAACAAGTATTATGGCTTCATGTGGTATTCTGCGAATCCGTGGTACCACGTCGGTCGTCTCCATGCGTTGTTATTCCACACTAAGTCTTAAGCCTTCTTCACTTTGTATGACACTCGTCAGTATACGTCATCCAAGATCTTCAAATTAATTTGTTTTTCTTTTTCTGCGCTTCAGATTTTCAATCGAAATCAGTTGTTATAATGGGACTACCAATCAAAGAGCCAGAGGTGAATTGCATGTCCTGCGCACAGGGTTTAAGTCTGAAGTGGGAGTAAACGGATCCACCTAGTGTAACTACTTGTCATATTATCAGGTTTAAGTGATCTAAATTTTGGAGTTGTCTTGATTGTTGATCATCTTCTTTCACAGCACTACACTTTATATAATAATGAAAATTTCACTTGTGAACTTACTTGTCTTTTCTCGTCGAACGCGTTTCGGCGTAGTGTTCGCCTTCGTCAGCTTAGAGACAGACTGCCAGACTTTGTAACGGTTATTGCTTGGAAGGTATAGTGGGGGTGGTTTGTGGAGGAAGGGGATTGGGGCGGGGATCCAAATTATTGTTTGTTTTTTGTATAATTGTGTCAAAAAGTGTATGTGATTTATATTGTAATTGGTCGTTAAGTATGTTGTTTGGTTGTGTTGTGTGGTGTTTATATATTTCGTATTGTTCTGCTGTGTTGAGTTTTCGACCATTGGGTAAGTAATGTAATATTTCAAGATTAGTATCTATGTTGGTGTAGCGGTGGTTTTGTGTGTGTATGTGTGTGGCAAACGCGGAATGCATATTGTTGTTGGATAAAGCTTTTAAGTGTTCAGAGGAACGGGATGAAAAAGATCTTCCCGTCTGGCCTATGTAGAAACTATTGCAGTTATTACAATTTAATTTGTAAACACCTGTTCTGTTGTATTTGTCTATGTGCGTGTTTGTATCATTGATGTGTTTTTTGATGGTATGCTATTTTGTACTTGTGTTTCTGAATGTGTTGGCTAGTTTGTGTGTGTTGAAGTTATCGTATGTGAGTGTGATGTATTTATTGTGTTGTGTGTTGATGGTATTTTGTGTTTTTTTGTTTGTTTGTTTGTTTTTGATGCGTTTGTGTAGTTTGTTTATTAAATTAGTGTTGTATCCGTTTTTCATTGCTATGTATTTTATTGTGTTGAGTTCGTCAGTATAATCTTGTTTACTTAAGGGTATTTTAGTTAGTCTATGGATGTTAAATAGAAGAATTATCCGCCATGTGTGGACCAAAATATGTTAAGTGTGAAGTGTTCTATTTACTGTAGGATGATTCGCCAGGATGCAGAAATGATGAAGCGAGTGGACTGTAATTAATACATTTATTTAATTGTTCACATTTACACCAGAAATTGTTAGGTTTCATTTTTGACTAAGAGATTGGCTAATAAGCATATCGTGAATACAATTCGTATTACATTGAAGTTAATTTGATGAAAGGGCCTAAAGGGCCATATATGAAGTGTTGGCCTAAGGCCTACATTAATTGTCGTAATGAATAGAATGGAGGCGCGAATACGCGACACTCGAATACTTGAGTGCAAGTATTAGAAAAATGTGACAGTAAGGCTGCGAGAGCGAGCCGACCGCCGCTTGCAAGAGTATGTGACGAACTGTGCGAGAGCACGGACATGAATTGATCAGATTAAAGTGCAAATTAAAGTGAAGATTAGCCAACCTATAATGTAAAAATTACCGCGCTACTCTACATAAACTGCCCGTCAAAAAATCAGTAGATTATTTACTACATTTTAGTAACTTATTATACATTTTGGTAACTTATTATATAACATACAGAGTTCTTATTAATGAAAGTCAATCTCATAGGCTGCATTGAACCTTGAGTTGTAATCTTAGATAACAGCTGTACGTTAATGGTTTAGCGATAAGCATGAATAAAGATAAGCTTTAAAGATAAGCGTTTGGTAGGTCAAGGTTGGCGAGCAAACTGATTTCATGCATGAATAAAAATGTAAGCGTTGGCAATGTATTGCCCACATATATTGTATGTATACAATATTGAACGTTATAAAACATGAAAAATACATAATTTGACAATGTTTAATAATGTATGATCGGAAGCCCATACACATGATGGCCCGATAGTTTGTAACCCTATGCAAGTCTTAGATGGTTACCGTGAAATAGTTGAGGCCAGTAGACCTGTACAGAGTATTGCTTACACGAACAAAAATTGTCACAAATTATACATGTTTAGACGTAAATCTAGCATGGCGTCATATATTTGAACGAGTCATGCTATGCCTGAAGTTTCAGGAATTTACAATATGTTGTTGTGTGAGAACAAGCTATAAATAGCTGACTGATTGCAAGCACATATGTAATGACATGTATGTCATTATTAAGTAGGAATGATAATTGTGCAATACATAATCACAAAATACAAAATACCATATAAAAATACAATATAAAATAAATCTAGGCGTGGCATGGTTACATACAGTAGACGCAAAAAACAATATGTTTTACATAAAATCAAGTTATACAATAAATATAGTAAACACCAATTTAGTTAATTACAAATATGAACACATATATTGAACAATTGTGAAAAATAAATTCAGATAGTAACAAAATTTTTACATAATAGTAAGCAAAGACATGAGGCATAAATCAAATGTTGTATATACGAAAATATAAAATAATAATTAAAGCCTTGAATATTAACTAAACTAACACTTGCTTGAGTAAAACAAACAGTTGCTGAATCAAAAATATACAAATTAAAGCTTATGCTAAAAACAAAGTTTTTTATAACTAACAAAGTCTTCTTTGAACATCTGATTTATGTGTTTTTTATAAATATATACAAAGGAAAATAAATCCCCCTTTTTTTTATTGTTCGTCCCTAGTAGGGACCTAACATAATTTATGGATTGGTCTGCGCAAAACACCTGTAGGCGTGCGAATGTCTACGACTCTAATTAAGTTATCTGGGCCGGGAAATGTGGCGGTAATTACACCAAATTTCCAGGCTAATGGAGGTAGGTTATCCTCAATAAGTAAAACTAGGTCCCCAATGGAAACATTATCATTATCTCATATTCCATTTGTGACGCTGTTGTAACTGGTGTAAATAGTCGCGAGACCAAGCCTTCCAAATGACTTGGACAAACTTCTGGAGAAGTTGCCAACGTCCAAGACGAGAGATAGGAATATGAGATAAGTCTGGGTCCGGTATCGCCGTTAATGGTGCGCAAATCAAAAAATGGCCAGGTGTAAGTGGCACCGGATCATTTACATCCGAAGAGGTGGCAAATAAAGGGCGAGAGTTTAGACATGCCTCTATCTGAGACAAAACTGTCGTAAACTCCTCGAAGGTGAGTATAGACTTGCCTACCACGCGGCGCAAATGAAACTTCAAACTCTTTATGCCGCTCTCCCAAAGGCCACCGAAATGAGGTGACGAGGGCGGAATAAATGACCATGAGATACCCTGAGAGGACGTGAATAATTTGAGTGATGAGGTGGCATCCTTATTATGCCAAAGATTGTAGAGGTCTTGTAAAATATTGCGGGCCTTCCTAAAGTTTGTGCCATTATCAGAGTATAACTGACTGGGTATGCCCCTGCGGGCCATAAAACGACTTAAGGCAGCTATATGCCTTAGAGAGAGTTCTGGATTTCTGCCCGCCATGACGAATCATGAAGGGACCACCATAATCAACCGCGCAGAATAGAAACGGCCGTGATGGAGTGACTCTAGGAGACGGTAAAATACCAAGCCTCTGAACATGCTGTTTGGCACTAAACCTGAGAAACTTGACACATTTACGAATGATGGAGCGAATGACTAACCTGGCATTAACAATCCACCAACGTTGGCGAAGTGAGTGATGCACGAGTTGAGCACCAGCGTGAAGTAGACGAATGTGTTCGCGTTCAATGATAAGGCGAGTAATATGAGCCGATGGATGTAAGACAATAGGATGTTTAGTGTCGTAAGGTAATTGCGACTGATGTAATCGCCCGCCTACGCGTATTACTCCAGAATCATCAAGAAACGGGTCGAGAGAAGCCAACTTACCCCTAATAGAGACAGAAGACCCATTACGAAGACAATTAATTTCGGCTGCAATGTGGATCGACTGAGATTGTTTTATGAAGAAATTAAGAGCATGATAAATTTCGACAGGGGTAAGATCGCCCGTTATTTTGTCAGCACTGGAGAGTCTAATATTTTTGATGAACCGAAAACAGTAAGCGTTTACGCGTGGCAGACGATGCAACGAAGAAAAGTCCTTAGAAAGGTCGATAGCCAGGGTAGACATTAGAAAAAGGTTATGGGTTTGTTTCTCTTCCGCAGTGACTTCAGAAGACGACTGATTAGAAGGTAAAAAGGGTGGAAAAAGATTGGACTCGGAAGATTGAGACAAACAAGTGGGACCGTGCCACCAAAGCGAACAATAGCGCAAAACGTCAGGGAGACACCCCCTAGAGATAATATCAGCAGGATTGTGTCTAGAATTGATGTCATGCCATGTATAGGCTTGCGTAAGACGCTGAATTTCAGCAACACGATTAGCGACGTAGGTTTTCCACCTCGTGAACTGGACACCATAGAAATGGTAAAGAGACACCATAGAGTCAGAATATAAATGAACACTATTAATAAACGAATAAAGCGCAGGAACGACCTTAGATACGAGTCGCGATAACAACAAGCAAGCGCAGAGTTCGATGCGAGGTAATCACACCTGTCGTAGGGGAGCCACGCGAGATTAAGAACACAGGAGATGACAAGAGGCCGATGAATCTTGATAAATGACTCTAATATAAATACAGCACCCAAACCCCTTTTCAGAGGCATTCGAAAAACCATGTAATTCAACTGTACTTGCCTCAAACTTGCAACGAATAGAACGTGGGACAACAATTTTGCTAATCAGACACAATTTGTCGCACAATGAATGCCAATCCAAACGTGATTGAGCAGAAATCGGTTTATCCCAACCAAGATTGCAAAGCCAGAGTTGCTGCATAAACTGTTTGTACAAGGAAACAACGGGACCGATCAGTCCAAATGGATCGTATATGCCTGCAATAATCGAAAGAATTCTCTTCTTGGAGATGCTTGATTCAACGGGGAATGATTTAATGTCAAACAGAAATGAATCGGCAGTGTTATTCCAGAGAATGCCCAGGGTACGCACATTGTCCTGTTTGTTTAAGGGCAGTGATAAATTGTCATGACTTGCGACCACTCTGGGATTATTAGATGCCCATTTATGCAACGTGAGACCGTATTGACTCAATATCGCACCTAAGTCAGATTTCAACTTGGTCAGATCAGAGATGGTGTCTTCACCGGTAAGCAAATCGTCGACATAGAAATCATTTGTTATAGCTAACGCCGCATCAGGAAAAGAAGCTTCATGGTCCCTACCAATTTGAATAAGACAGCGAGTGGTCAAAAACGAAGCACTAGCCGTGCCGTAGGTTACCGTTCGCAATGCAAAGTGTTTAAATTGTTCGAGGGGAGAGTCACGCCACAGAATACGTTGATAGTGACAATCCTTTTCAGCTACGCGAATTTGTCGATACATCTTCTCGATGTCGGCGATGAGAACATATTTATGCATGCGGAAACGTAAAAGAATAGAGAAAAGGTCTTGTTGAACATTCGGGCCTACCAACAATAAGTCATTGAGAGAAAGGCCATTGGTAGTTTTGGACGAACCATCAAAAACGACGCGCAGTTTTGTGGTCAAGCTAGACTGCTTAAACACGGCATGGTGAGGCAGATAGTAAGTATTTGACACTCCTGAATTGATAGAGCAATTATCGATAAGCGTCATATGGCCAAGATCCTTATATTCATTAATAAAGTCTGCGTAATCGCGCGCGAGCTTAGCATCACGCCTGAATCGCAGTTCTAAATTCAAAAATCTTGCTTCAGCATTGGTGTAAGATTCCCCCAACTGGAGATGATCGGACTTAAATGGCAATGAAACCACGAACCTACCCTCATGGTTGCGATGAGTAGAACCCACGAAATGCTCCTCACGAGCTGACTCGTTATCAGGTGTGTTGTCAGGGATAGTTTCTGCTTCCCAAAAATTTCCGAGAGACTGCAAAATTTGACTGTCGTTGTTCATAGCTAGGAACAAAACAGCAGGACCCTTGTGGCGGCAGTGATTGGGCAGATTGCCAGCCAAAATGTAGCCTAACTTTGTTTCCTGAATGATGGAAAAATGAGGGCCGCGTACGTATTTGTTGGCTAAAATTAAATCCAGGAAAATTGCGCCCCTAAGAGTATGTCGATTTCGGATGAAATGTTGAAATTTGGGTCAGCAAGAAAAATGTTGTCTGGAATGTTGAATTGATTTATGTCAAACGATTGTGCTGGCAGATTGTGGATTAATGTAGATAAGATAGCACATTTTGCCTCGAAGCTAAATCTCTGATAACGAGAAATAATGCGTACATACGCGAGATTAGTGGCATGACACGCTGTATTATTTATACCCGTAATTGGTATGTTGGATTTAGTCAAATTAAGCCGTAATTTCTTTGCAAATGATTTGGTACAAAAGTTTATTTGTGACCCTGCGTCCAAAAGAACTCTTGCCTTTTGTCTGTTGCCAGCCTGGTCAATGACAAATACAATTGCTGTTGATAAAAGAATATTATTCGTGGATTGTAATTTAAATGAACAATAATTACTACTACTGGCAGAGATTGAGTTCGGCACATTGTTCATGTGCAACAATGTATGGTGGCGTTTTGAACAGATCTTACATGCCTGCTTATTCTTACAATTAGATACAAAATGATCTGATCTAAGACAATTGGTACAACATTTGTGATTTGATACAAATTGTCCTCGCTCAGCGGTGCTTAGTGCACGAAATGTATCACATATGTAAATCGGATGATTAGATTTACAACACAAACATGAATAATTGCTTGACGCTGAGTGATAACTCTTAAATGTAGTACTGCCAGCAGCGTTTCGTGATTTATATTTATCAGATTCATTGTTGAGTCTTAAATTCGGCTTGTTGAGTTGCTGTCCGGCATCGATAGGCAGTGTATTTTCTAACAGCTGTGTACGTGCGTTTAAAAAATGAGTGAAATCTTGAAAGTTAGGAAGATTATCAGGGTCAATAGACTCCTTCCATAATTTAAAAGTAGTAGGGTCGAGTTTAGTTGATAATAATTGTATAGTAATAAGTTCAAATGAATTCACTGACAGTTGCATTGCCGCCAAGGAATTAACGGAAGACGTTACGTATTTGTGAATTCTGCCAAACTTTGGACAGAGTCTTTAATTGTCGACTTGACTTGAAGTAAATTTTGAATGTAGTATTTTGCTAGTATGAACTTGTTGTCATACCTTGCGGGCAGCAAACTCAACGCTATCGAGTAATTTTCACTACAAATAGGTAGTGATTTAATTAAGTCTAACGGTTCATTTTTTAGAGAAGAATGTAAATAATGTAGTTTCTGCACTGGCGTTAGATCGGATCTTGCATGCACCAAGTCCGTAAAGATTGAATGAAAATGCTGCCATTCCAAGATATTGCCTGTGAAGCAGGGCAAATCTATCGGTTTTAATAGCATATGGGCCGATAATAAGGGAGGTACAGTCTGAACATTAAAGGTATAAATCAATTGTAATATATTTGCTTCCGTAGAATATAGCATTTCTTCGACCTCAACTCGGTCTTCTTGAGCAGCGTTTATGTCTTTACAAATAAGTTCGATTTCAGATTGTACCTCGTCGTACTTCGATACCAAGCTTTTCAAACTTTCAAGTCTTACTGTTAAAAAGTGTTTTGTATTAGAATTTGTATCAAAGCTACTGACAGCTGATTGTATGCGCACTATTGCGGACTTTAAGCCGCCTCTCTTTCTGACTAACACTTTGAGGCCTTCTTCAGCCATTGTACGCACCTTGATATGATGTTAGTGAGGTGATACCTTCTAGGCGATGTCCTGAAGCGTCGACGCCGTGGACAAGATGGCAAACACACAGCTCGGAGAGATGACTGCTTTGACTGACGTACTGAAGCTAGCAGTCTCTTGCAATGATGTCGTCAGGCGGCTCAAAGGCGACGAGCGAAATGCTGATCGAATCACGCCACGGTCGTATCAGCGGATATGCTGAGTCGCCCGTGATGACCAGAAATAGTGGTAGAAAAATAAGAAATGTGAATAATATATCCGGAAATCCAGGTCCGGAGCGACCAAAAAATATTAAGTAGAAGAATGATCCGCCATGTGTGGACCAAAAAATGTTAAGTGTGAAGTGTTCTATTTACTGTAGGATGATTCGCCATGATGCAGAAATGATGAAGCGAGTGGACTGTAATTAATACATATATTTAGTTGTTCACATTTACACCAGAAATTGTTAGGTTTCATTTTTGACTAAGAGATTGGCTAATACGCATATCGTGAATACAATTCGTATTACATTGAAGTTAATTTGATGAAAGGGCGGGCCTTAAAGGGCCATATATGAAGTGTTGGCCTAAGGCCTACATTGATTGTCGTAATGAATAGAATGGAGGCGCGAATACGCGACACTCGAATACTTGAGTGCAAGTATTAGAAAAATGTGACAGTAAGGCTGCAAGAGCGAGCCGACCTCCGCTTGCGAGCGTATGTGACGAACTGTGCGAGAGCACGGACATGATTTGATCAGGTTACAGTGCAAATTAAAGCGCAGATTAGCCAACCTATAATGTAAAAATTACCGCGCTACTGTACAATGGAGCATATGGTTGAAGGCCAAATGTTTATGTTGTGTTGGGTGATTTGATGTGTTGTGTATAACCATGTCGGTTGTGTTGGTTTCCTGTATATTTTGTACGTGTGTGTATTGTTAGTTTTTGTTAATTATTAGGTTAAAAAATTTATACTAAGGTTTTGTTCAATTTCCAGTGTAAATTGCAATTTGTGGTGTATTGTGTTTATGTATTTGTGGAAGTTTTCAACTTGTCTTGTGTTGCCTTTGAATAAAAGTAATATATCATCTACATACCTGTGCCAGTAAAAGATTTTGTTGGTGTATTTGTTTTTGTTTATTATGTGGTTTTGTTCTATGTTGTGTATATATTGCAACTCTACTTATATGCGTTGTTGTTGTGTTGTGTTGTGTATGAGTACCTACCTGCTGTCCGATCTTGCGGTTTCTTCCGACTAGGGCGTGTGTATTTTGGATTTGAATTTCGCAAGCTAGTAATCTCAAATTTATGGCAACAACACACAAAATAAGTTACTTTAAAGGGGAAGAGTTTTGTGAGACTGGTAGGCTTTGTCGCACAACAATAAAACAATGCAATATGGGGTAATAAAACGTTGTTTATTACTCCAATAACACACAAGAATAAAATGGCTATTATATTATCAATTATCTTACAGTCTAAATAATGAATTTGTCTTTACTAATGTTTTTCAATTGGTTGATAATTGAAAAGAAACTAAACTCGTTATTTGACGATTTAATTGCAATTGAAAATTTAATTAATTAATTGATTTCATTTAATTAAATTGCTTTAACTAAATTGAATTTAAATGTTAATAAAACAAAATATAAAAACTCTGAATTTAATTAGAATAATTTTCAAAAATAAATTAGGCGTGACAGTCTAGTTCACGTCATTTCATTTCTAGTGATTTGACTCTGTTATACTGCAGTATGAGCTAATAATTAGATTGTTTGTTAAGATTTGTATAGCGCTTTTGTATTATTTCTATTGACTCTTAACTACAGCTTAGTAATGACTTAGACTTCTATACAGATTATCACAATGAATTTATTCTTATTTACTAGAGTCTTTGATCTTTGTATGGCACCTGAATTGTTCAAATTACAATGCTTTTAATTGAAAAATGAAGAAAATTTGATGTTGGAAAATAAATAAGTTGATTTTGCTTTCCTGTTATTGAAGTGGATAGTAGAGTTGCTCCAAATATCCCTCGCTGGTCCCGGTTTGATATGCTAGAGAAAGTAATCTGCTTAGAGCTCCTGGATTCGGTCGTTGAGTTCAGAATTCGGCAACACTCTGCTCTCCTGCTCTTTGTTGAATATTTTAACGTCTACGGCTTTCTGCTGGAACTGGTTTACGTCCCTCGTCGATTCGCACGTCGCACGTCAGCGTGTGTGTGTGTGTGTTTCGTTCGAGTGGTAGCTCTGCTCGTCAGCTGTTCACCAATGATTTAGACGGCCTCTCTGTCGTATTCTTGAAGTCTGGTCTTGAAGTCTGGTGGATCTCTTGCGTGCTTATGACCACAGCTTGTAGTACACAATAAGCTTGGTTGTTGTAATGAAGAGTATCTGCACTTGACGCAATAATTTCGAGTTGTACAGTTGATCTGTATTTACTGTGTTCGTAATTATGTGTGTTGACCACGTAGAGTCTTCTGATGAATCTTCACAACTATGGTTACGAGACGATCGAAGAATTACGTCTTTACTTCGCAAGTACTGGCAGAAGAGTGATGGTTCAGCCACAAAACACCGCGCTGGTCGGGATTTCGTCAAATGATTTGATTGGCTGACACGCTCTCCCTACTACACAAAATTTGAATTCCCTTGGTCCGTGAGAATGAAGTTAGATTCCCACAGACGGAGAATTAATATTATCACTAATATTATTATTTCGGCGGAACCAAATTGTCGGTCCGGATTTCATGTGATAGTTTAATTTTGCAATATCTTGGTTGCAAACCAAGTTGTGCTAAATCTAAAATATACAGTCTGTTGGAAATTATTATCTTTATAACATATTAAAATCTCATTAATGTAGCTCTATTTTTACAGAAGTTTTTCAATTAATTAACTCTTTTATTTGTTAATTATATTGCGTAAAATTTGCACACGTCATTATTAATATTTCGGCAAACATTTTGGCATCTTGGATTTCGCCTTAATTTATTAGTTTCCGAGATATTAACAATTAACTGTTTGGGTGTGGCCCTTCCTTCTACAGCGAGCTGATTACATAACGGCCACGTGTGCGTCGTTTTACAAAGCATTATTTTCATCGCTCCACATACAAATGGAGTTTTGACTACTACAATTTATTTAAACATGATTCTAGTATACAGTTGACATATAACCCCAAATAATAGATATTTGGTGCTGTTATAATATATTTCTGCCAGTATTCCTGATATGGGGGATCCCATCCGGAGACCGTCTGTTTGTGTGTATACCTTGTTATTGTATGTAAAGTAATTTTGCTCAGTTATTATTTTGGTAAGTGTGATGATCTCTTGTATGTGTGTTTCAGGTGTGCTGTTTTGTCTGAGTATCTGTTCTAGTGTTTGTATGGTTTCTTGAATTGGGACATTGGTGTATAAATTGGTTATGTCAAAAGATGCCAGTGTTGAGTTGTGTGGGATGTGGATGTGTTCAGTTTTCTTGACTAGGTCGATGTTGTTTTTGATAGATGTGTTGTTACTGAGATTAATGTTTCCTCTGATTATTTTGTCTATGTATTTTGCGATTTTGTGGGAGGGAGCTTGTGTGTTGTTTATTAGTGTCCTGATGGGAATGTTAGGTTTGTGTATTTATGGTAATGCATTTAGTTTAGGGGGGTTATGTTTTATTTGCTTAAGGTATTTGGTGCTTTCTGGTTTGATTATATGTTTTGTGTTATTTATAAATTTGTTAAACTGTTTTTAAAATTTTAGTATGGGGTCATTATTTATTTCCGTTATATTATTTTCGTTGAAGAAATTTTCAATTTTAGGGTTTCGTTGATGTTTGTCCATTATAAAGTTTATGTTCACTTTATGAGCTTTTAGTATTGTTATGTTGTGTTCAAGCAAATTTTGTTTTACATTGCTAAGAGTTCTTATTTCGTTGTCATGTCTTTTTGGTTGTACATGTGTGCGTTGGAGCTTCCGTTTTATGTCGTGACGTATTGGGTCCTGGTCATTAATGTGCGTGTTTTGTACAGCTGTTTCTGTGTCTATGATTATGTCACGTATGTGTTTATTGTGGCTTTGTTGTTAGTTCTATTGTTATTAAAATTATGTTTCAGTCCTTTGTTTAATAAATCCAACAACAATATACATTCCGCGTTTGCACACACATACACACACAAAACCACAGCTACACCTACATAGATACTAATCTTGAAATATTACATTACTTACACAAAGGTCGAAAACTCAACACAGCAGAACAATACGAAATATACAAACACCACACAACACAATAAACAACATACTTAACGACCAATTACAATATAAATCACATACACTTTTTGACACAATTATACAAAAAACAAACAATAATTAGGATCCCCGCGCCAATCACCTTCCTCCACACACCAACCCCACTATACCTTCCAAGCAATAACCGTTACAAAGTCTGCAGTCTGTCTCTAAGCTGACGAAGGCGAACACTAGAAAAGAAGGCGAAACGCGTTCGACGAGAAAAGACAAGAAAGTTCACAAGTGAAAGTTTCAAAGTTTCATTACTATATAAAGTAAATTTTGGAGTGTTGCAAACAAACTCCGGGCAATCGTGCCGTGGTTTATTAATTTTATTAATTTCATACGTTTTGGTCTTACCTCTGGAGGCCACCTTCAGTGCATAAAACGATTCATATAACTGATATGACGTTTGTCAGTAACAACAGTACTCATGTTCCAAAAAATGCCACAGTAATATGGTTTGTGACAAAAATCGTGTCAATTGTGTAAATCGTATTATGCACTGAAGATGGGCTCCAGAGTAGAGGCCGAAACGTCTGAAATTAATAGCATTAGTGGATGACGGCCTAATAGCAAACACTATTCACGTCGGCCGTGAAAGTCTTGAAAATAGAAGAATTTGGAATGTCTTGGAATATTGTAATTTTTGTTTGTTTGTTCACCCCATCTAATTATTATATTTTGAATCAATATTTACAAATTAAATTGGAAGAGTATCAAAATCGCAACTTACAAACACGGCAAAGAATGTATAATGTTCCTATAATTCTATGATGGGAAAGCAATGATATGTCCGATGGAAAGTGGAAATTCCTGCACTGTGTAAGAGAAGATGGGCATTAAACCCTTAATGCCGCAGTATCTAATGGTTGTGTTTGTACTTTGTTATTTTATTTACCTTAGTCTATGTCTATTGTTGTTTTCCTTTTTTTAACCTTCTTTGACTTTTGGGGGAATCTCTTCGTTGCCTGCGTCATACATACACCTTATTCTTCGTCATAATATTCATCACGACTTATAATATAACCCTCAACCCATGGCCTGTTGCAACTTCTACAGCTTAGACAATATCAGTACCGTAGTGAATCAGTTCAAATTCGAACTTAGAGTTTTATAAAATACTGATTCTCATTAGGATTAGCAAACACATTTTCTTCTACTGGGCATCAATCTTTCTAAATTGTGGTACAAGTTTCGTTAATCTCACAGGTTTTGTGTGGAGCAAGCACAACACAGACAATATGGCAAACGGTATCACATAGAAGTTACGTCATAGCAGTATCAACATTAGTTAAAACTGTGGTCACTCCATGTACTGAATTGACCCAGCTATCTTGCCAAAATTCCAAGAAAGAAAATATAAACGCGAAAATATTTTAAGAAATAATATAGAGTACGCAATGATGGGTAGGGAATGGAATATTGATATAGAGAAAGAGCGGAGTTGCTGCGGAGCGCAGTACCTGCTTGATATTTTCTTGTTTAATTCCAATTATTCAAACAATGTTTTGCCTTTGAGGATTATGACTTTTATCTTTGTTGACAAAATACTTAAATTATAACATTAAAAATTATGTTTGAAGATAAATATTTCTGTCTGTGCCATCTTCCTTTTCTTTCAAAAATTAAAACGTCCTACACGAAAAGTATTAGAAGACATCCTTTGGTCTAACTGTACTTCTTAGTCAAAGTAATAAAGCAACTTAAACTTCTTATTAGAGCAATAGAAATATTAAAAGAATTATTTAGTCTTCTTCTGTTGTAAACTTACAGTCTGTTATAAATTATACTTTGCTGCTGTAGTTGGTCTCCTAATATTGCTGTTAACAGATCCAAGCATTTCAGCCCTTTTGGTTGATATTATATATCGTTTTTGGAATATGAACAGGGTGCATGTTTAATAGGTGATATGAACATTTTGTCTCCTCATTTATAAGTTAATTAATGCTTTGCGTCTACTAGCATAGGCGTTTGGATAGTATGTGTAACGAAAGATTGACTGCATGCTGGGAAAGAATATACACCCATTGCACCTAGAGATGTTGGTCGCGCAAGAAAGTCAGAAATGGTTTTCGGAAAAGCAGGCTCCTGTAATCAGTAAAGAGAAGAAGAAGAAGAAGAAGAAGAAGAAGAAGAAGAAGAAGAAGAAGAAGAAGAAGAAGAAGAAGAAGAAGAAGAAGAAGAAGAAGAAGAAGAAGAAGAAGAAGAAGAAGAAGGGGAAACATAATCGAAAAGCAAGAGGTTAAGATGTTTTGAACGTAGAATTGTTCGTGTAGGGGGGTGTATTGCTTGAATTTAAATTACTACATTTCTAAAACATGTGTTGGAGAAGCCAACAGATCCCACAAGATTGGTTGCCTGGTATTTTTTTTTTTTTTTTAAAGGAATCGAAATAACTGTCATAACTATAGGGGAATACGTCTGGTTGATACAAAATATATGCAAGGACCATAAACCACAGTCTGCACACTCTTTTCGAGAATCTTATTTTGGAAGAACAAAACGGCTTCTTGAAGAGGATTTTGAACAGACAATGCTTTTATTATTAAACAAATCATTTAGAAGCATTGTGAGCTTAATAAAGAAACGCACATAGCTTTTATTGACTTTGAGAAGGTCTGACTCCGGGGCTGTGGGAGACGAAGCACATGCCCGTCGTCCGCTACTGTGTTGCGTACCGAGCTTCATATACAGTTCCTGCGGCAGGAACTATAGATATGCTGGATATTTATGGTGTAGCCTGCTACCGCCTCTGGGTCGTCAATTAATTACTTCATTGAGGGTGAGTGTTAGCCGGAGCCGGGTCCAAGATTCACCTAGAACAGATTGGTAGCGACCAAGGGCGCTAATGAGGTGATTGCCCTGAAAGCGGGCTGTGCGGTGATAGAATTTCCTGGACAGTGTCCATATAGTGGCGTCCAGGAAACGAACACTTAGGGATTCTGTGATAATTTTATTAGAAGTCAAGTAGTGGGCTTTGAATTCCCAGCGCAATCCTCGGTCCAGGACTGAAGCTTTTGCTTATGGGTCTTGGCCAAATAGCCTCATCCAGGAATCGCGTAGGTAACCATCGGTAGAGAAGGCCTTTGTTGGTAACCATCGGTAGTAGATAGAAATTTGTTGTAGCAAATATTAAAAGACCGGAATGTCTTCAAAAATGTATAAGAACTAGACATAACGGAACAAAAATAGCTGGTAAAACTAATTGTAGGATATGTCATTTATCTGTCAATGAAGGTATTAGGCAGCAGCAAAATATTTATGCAGTATAATCTATACTTTTTAATATTTATACTGACGATCTGGTAAGGTAATGGAAACATCTAGTAAACGCTGGTATTAAATTATTACAAAACAAATAGTTGATGTTCTGTTGCTTGATAACGACTTTCTTGTACTTGAAAATACAGAAACTAATTTGCAAGAAAACCTGTTTTTTAAGCATTATCAGATTGTAAACGATACAAATATCTCTACTGTATGAACAAAGGTAATGGCATTTCGAGGCTAGGAGCTAATAACTAAGAAACTTATGTTTAGTGATCACATTTTAGAACAATTAACCCACTTTAATTATTTCACAATTATACTGGCTATGATAGGAATTGATGGTGTTGACGTTAAGTTAGGTAAGTTTCAGATGATCTGTGTGATAATGAACCGTATTTGTAGAAACAAGGTACGTCGAAACATGAAATTAAAGTTTTACAAAGTTTTTGCGATCCTTGTGATGCTCTATTAATGTGCATTGTGGACAACAACCAAGAAACAAGACAGTAATTTGCCAGCCACGAAAATGGCAGTCTTAAGAGGTGTTAAAAGGTGTTCAAAACTTAGCCGTATAAGCAATCTAGCCATAAGAGAAGAGTTAAACTGTTGTAATTTGAATAAAAAATTAAATATAACAAACGACGGTGGAAAAAACACTTAGAAAACAGGTTAGAATCCATACTCACCAAACAAGTCTGGAAGTATAAACCTACAGGACACAGGTGTGTGGGTAGACCCAGGAAGAGATGGTAGAGGATTATTGAAGGCGGAACAGGTAGCACTTTAAAAAGAAGAGAGAGGAAAACAAAATAAGAAGGAGAAGAAGGAGAAGAAGAAGAAGAAGAAGAAGAAGAAGAAGAAGAAGAAGGAGAAGAAGAAGAAGAAGAAGAAGAAGAAGAAGAAGAAGAAGAAGAAGAAGAAGAAGAAGAAGAAGAAGAAGAAGAAGAAGAAGAAGAAGAAGAAGAAGAAGAAGAAGAAGAATAGTATGTTTAAAGTATCTTTCGTGTGTCAACTGTGACATAACTGAACGAAACAAAATTTCTAATCACACTATAAAATGTATTGTAAAATATAATAGTGATACTACAGATGTTACATTATAAACTTACTGAGAATGATGGTGGCAACTATCAAGTACTTCATAATGCAGAAAAAGTTGTACACTTCTTGCCGCGTTGAGCAGATTTAAACTTTGCCAAAATTGTTCCCCTTATATACAGAATATGTTATTTCTACAGGATTTACACTCCTCATAAATACTTAAGAAAACTATAATATACGACCTGGCGACCTCTACAAAAGTGGAACTAAATGTAACGGAAATTATTAGAGAGAACGTGATTGCACAACTTGGAAACAGAAAACGGCGGAAATAAATGTTAAATTAAATAAATACAGTTTAAAAATAAATTATGGAGAAACGCTACATCGTATTATTTTTTTGAGGGTGATAACGTATAAATTTATTATTTTATGTATTTTAATTGCAAGTAGCTTTTGTAAAATATCGTGAATATTTATGAACACTGTAAATTCAAAAGAAAAAGGATTAATTCAAAGGTCAAAAACATATTACTCA
The DNA here is from genome assembly GCA_034769895.1 of Magicicada septendecula. Taxonomy (NCBI): domain Eukaryota; kingdom Metazoa; phylum Arthropoda; class Insecta; order Hemiptera; family Cicadidae; genus Magicicada; species Magicicada septendecula. Next base: position 331,343,064 of record CM068375.1, read on the forward strand.
CGCGCCCACACACCGACATATTTTCTTACTATCTTCTTCACTTGTTTAACTAGTTATATTAGGTAATATGAGACAAAGAAATTTTGTTCTGTGTTTCCTCCTTAGTATTTAACACGTAGACACAAGGTAGTTGCTTACCACATAGCTGCCATTTGTATATTCACTTTTCATTGTTAATACAAAAAGCATTTTTTTTTTATAACATTTTTTATATCATAATTTCATTACTAGAAAAACAGTTTGTAACGGTACATAATAGTGAAAGACACTCTATGTATGAAAAATATAAAACAAAGAAAGGAAACATGTTATGAGTTTAAATTGTATTTGAGGCCAAAAAAGTGTTGTATAGAAAGTGTGAGAAAGTATTTACCACGATAAGTAAACGAAAAATTGATTTCTATAGACACCTTAGAAGCATGATACTGCAGACAACAGAAAACAAGGTCCGTATCATCAAGGAAAAGAGAAACATTCATGTACCAAAGATGAAACCAGTCCAACAGTATCTATAAAAGTTTGAAAGCCATAAAAAATATTAAAAACATAAAATGCTCAGAAGACAATATCATATAGTAAAAAAAATGTGCACTAACAAATCACGGAGGATCCAAGAGAAGTGAAACAAAAAACGAAGAAATCCAAAGAAGGACGAAGAAAGTTTGGCAAAGAAGGAATGAACATCTTAGGATGTAAGAAGATGAGTTAAGTAGCCCACACAGATTCCTGTAATGAAAGCTAGGAAACAAGGAATAAGAAAACATGGATTTTCTTTGTTATAAATTTCATTAAAACTATTATAAACTAAAAGACAATAGAACTCATATAAATAGAATATTTATCGATTAGAATAGAAGAGAAAATTTTTTTTAAATAGTACAAAAGGTTAACAGAGACAGTATAATTAGTTTTATTTTATTGCCGTAAACAGTATTAAATTCTTCTTCTTCTTCTGTGAAGGCTTAGGTTATATAAACCTGTTCCGGAATCCATCTTATCATCTGACGACTCACATCTCTTCTACCAATGGCTTTAGTAGCCATAGTTAGTTCAGTTCCGCTTTCGGCAATCGATAATCTGTCATCCTTTGCAGATAATTCCACCATTGTCTTTTGTAAATTGCAACAATTTCATTCATGTTGTTAACGTCAAGTTTTGTTTTGATATCTTCATTTCTTATTCTATCTTGCAACCTTTCATTTAAAGGATTTCGAAACAATGCCTTTCAGCATTGAATGCTTGAATGCCTTTCTGAATATTGCCGCTTTCTATTTTTGTCATGGCCCACGTCTAAGTGATAACTGTCTTGCTACTTCTTGTAATCACCCTCATTTTCTTGAATAAACTTTATGTCATCCGCATATGGCAGGGAACTCTAACAAATTGATTTGTTAAGGTGTATTCCCGAAGTAATTCTGGATTTCAATGTTCTCAACATGTCGTCAGTGTATAATATTAAACAAAGTTGGAAAAACACAGGATCCCTGCGCCTTATATATTGGAATGTCACTTGAAGGCATAGCAATCAGATCCAAGACAACAGATGTTATTTTATAAAGGTTTATGAAGAATTTCTCAGTAAACATATTGATTGACAGTCTGTCGTGTAGGGAAAAACTCCTTTCTGATAATGTCATTACTTCTAAAGAAACAAATGAACATGGCTTTGGTTTTGGATTTGCTTATTTTTGCCCTTTTGGAAAGTGGTTAGTTTGGTGTGTGCTACTCCTCGCTCTGATGTTTTCTTTCTAGATCGTACTCAGAGCTCCATGATTCATCACAAGTAATAACATTTTTAAGAAAATTAGGACAATTTTCAATTCCTCCTAATGTAAAAGTTCACGGCACACTTACATCCTGTTATCTTTCTGTTCAAGAGTTATGTTTTTTGGAACCAATTTCGCACAAACTTTTGTCATGCTTTCGGTGCTATAGCAATCTTGTATTATTTTGTAAAATTGTCTTATGACATGCTACATCTAGTTTTCTAGGTCTTTTACATTTATCTTCATCTGTGTGTAGCTCTTCCAGTTTCTGATGTCGTCAAGCGTTCTGATGTCGTAAAAATGTATTCTTCAGTGAAATTGTCTTATGACATGCTACATCTAATTTTCTAGGTCTTTTACATTTGCCTTCATCTGTGTGTAGGTGTGCCCGTGTCTGATGTCGTCAAGCATTCCAAACCTTCTTCTTCCTTGTCTCCTCTTTTCTTCCATCTTCTCTCCATGACCCTTAGTCGCTGACAATTTATACGCAACTAACAAAGATGTTTCCGTACTTTCCTATTTCTTATTACTTTCAGCATTTATCGTTCGTTTCTTATTGCCGTCAAAACGTAATCTTTTCTCACTTTGTCAGTTCATTTTATCTTAAACATTATTTTCCATAACCACATTTTGAAGCAACCTAACTTAAGTTTCTTCTGTTATTTGCTTTCACTCTTTTAGTTACCTTCTCAAGAAAGTCATAACGTTTTTCATTTTAAACACTTTTATTTCGTTCTCGTAGATTTTTGTTCAACAGTGCTTCAGTTTCATAGGTACAATCAGGTGTATAAGGTAATGTGAGCGTGACCACTTTTTAGAAGATAATTTTTTCTCCTAATACCTTTATGTTTGTACCCCTAGTCAAACGTGACCTATTAATGTCATTACATGGGCCAAAATTTAAACTATTTGTGGGCAGGTTTAGACAAAACTCTTGTCACATTCAAACCAACTGTGGACAGATTTTATGACATCAGTGTTAAATGTGACTTTAGATACGCACGTTCTGCACGTAGTCGCGATTCCCATTATAGAGGCAACAAATTTTATTGAAACTTTGACCCTTTCTTTTTTAAGTTGTACAGATAACTCACTGAACCTCTATAAACCCACTGTAGTTTATAGTGTATAGTGTTTACTACCTCGAAAGCCACACGTTGTTCGCCAAATACTACCTTCGCGAAGGATTTTGGTTTTTATAAGCTCCAATGTCTTGGGAAACAAAATACTACACCACGAAAAGCAAGACTAAATGTTGAATATTCATTAATATTATATGAATTTGTTGGAAGCATGGTCAATTTCTACAACTAAACTCTCAAAGCAAGGGTTATGTCTATATATTGTGACATAGCGAGGCGAAGATCTGCTCTCGGCGCCAGCCGAGACGTGACACGAGAAGGCGAGGCGACCCAATCAAGGATCGGCAGCAGCTTGATTGGCCTCAACGTGACCATCTAACGTGCTCGAGGCGAGCCAACCAGGGACCAGCGGCACTCTGATAGGTTCGTGGCATACGACCTGTCAGGGCATAAAAACAGCGCCGCTAAAAATTTTTGGCGCACTCCATTGGACGTCGTCAAGCCAGCTGGAAGAAAAGGAAGAAGGAAGAATGGAGAACGCAGGAGAAGCAGTGATGGACATCGACTGGGACAGCAGCGGGCTCTACATACCGCTGCCGAAAGAAGAGAAACGCAGCACGCCCGGAACAGCGGACGCAGCCGCCGAACATCACAGCGCGGCTCGGGCAGCGTACGCAAATGATTTAGCGTACCCGACAAACGGTCCTTTTAAGGGCCTAAAAAACTATAGTGTGTACGATTGGCGCCATTTGTCCTGTGACAAGTGGCGCCCAACGTGGGGCGACGATCATCTTGCGGATGCAGGATCCAGCCACGCCAGAGAACTACCAGCCGGCACACAAAACAACATGGCGCCCAACAGCTACACCCAGCGGGACACCGGGTTCGAAATAGAGCAAGGCTTTGCGCAATTCGCCGCAGCTCTGAGGTGCACGTTGCCACCGGTGATCACCGCTACATACCATGGCCTCAAGTACGAGGATCCAGAACGATATCTTCAACAGCTAGAGCGACAGCTGCGGGACTACAGAGTCCCACCTGAACAGTGGGCAGATTACGCAGTGCGGCAGCACCGAGGAGAAGCTGCCACGTGGGCAGAGAGATACACGGGATTGCAGATAAATTGGCCCGAGTTCTGCGACCGCTTCCGGCATCACTTCTGCGGGATGCAACGAGACGCCGAGCTGTACGGACAAACGCAGCGGCAGGAATCGGCGGAAATCTTCATCCTGAGAAAAATCAAGCTGTTTCGCCGTCTGTACCCCGGAGGTGACGAGAGGACGAGCATAGCCATGCTTACACAACAGCTGCAGCCACGCCTTCGACCTGCGCTGAGGTTCCCGCCGCCTATGACTTTAGAGGAACTTTTACAACGGGCAATGAGCATCGAGGCGGACTTGGATCAAGATAGTCGTGCGCGAGGTCGGGATGACTCTGCTGAAAACTCCCTGGATCGAGTAGGGGGGTCGAAGCAGTGTCGATCGGCCTCAAGCACGAAAGAGGAACAAAGATTGAACAGCCTAACGCCCAAGTGCCGCTACTGCCCGGGAAGACACTTCCATCGGGACTGCCCTGTGAAGAACCGGCAGGGAAACGACCAAGCGCCCCGGTAAATAGCCCACCGGGGCGCGTGAACCAACTAGGTGCGGACATACCGCGCATTCCAATAGAGATCGCCGGCCGAAAACTGACCGCAGCCTTGGACTCCGCCGCAAACTACGACTTCGTACGAGCCGGTCTGCTGCCCGGAGGAAGGAAGACGGAGCCCCGAGTTGTCCAGCTAGCGCTACACGGTCAGCAATGTCACTCAACGGCCACCGTCGTCGCAGACATTATAATTGGAAGTCTCGCGAGCACCACCAGTCTGCTAGAAGTGCCCGGACTGCAAGAAGAAGTTTTATTGGGCCACCACTGGCTCACGGCCAACCAAGCAGTTGTGGACTACCGACGGGGCTGCCTTCACATTGGCAGCGAGAACCGACAGACGGTCTTCTGGAATGACCGCGCGGAGCCCGAGGAAGAGGACATTGACGAAGCTAGCCTTCAAACGTCAGCAGGTGGCCAACACCATAAACGGCTTCTGGAAATGTTACACCGTCATCGCAGTTTGTTCTCCCGTGGCCCGCTCCGCACTACATCTGCGGCCAAGCACGAGATCCGGCTGATAGAAGGTAGCCAGCCATTCCGGCTCCCAATGTACCGGTACTCCGACGAGAAGAAACGCACCATCCGGGAACAGGTAGAAGAGATGCTGAGGCAGCGTATCATTGAACCGGCCACCTCGCCATACAGCTCTCCGGTGGTGATTGTGAAGAAGAAGGACAGCACACCCCGGTTCTGCGTAGACTTCCGGAGGATGAACGATCAGACCGAGGATGTGGACTCACCACTGCCGCTGATATACGAAACAATCAAGGACCTCAGCGGGGCCCAAGTCTTCTCGACCCTAGATCTCAAGAGCGGCTACTGGCAAATCCCGCTGGAGGAAGAAGCAAAGAAGTACACAGCATTCTCGGTGCCCGACGGAGGTCGCTACCAGTTCCGGGTGATGTGCTTTGTGCTGAAGAACGCGCCCAGCACCTTCCAACGGCTGATGCAGGATGTTCTCACGGGACTATTACGGGAGTGCTGCCTCGTCTATCTGGACGACATCATTGTCTACTCCCCCGACTGGGAAACGCACCTGCGACACCTGGATCAAGTCTTGGAAAGGCTGCAGATGCACCAGCTGACCTGCTCGCTCAACAAGTGTCACTTCGGCCGGGAAGAAGTCGCCTTTCTGGGCCACGAGATTACTCCGGACGGCAACCTCCCGCAGCAGCAACATCTCAGAGCGATTGAAGACCAGCCGGCCCCCAGCAACAAGAAAGAGCTGCAACGCTTCCTGGGAACCTGCAAATGGCTGCGAGAGTACATCCCCTGCTTCGCCATGATTTCGGAACCGTTAACGGACCTGCTGCGGACAAGAAAGTGGCATTGGGACGACACAACTCAGCGAGCCTTCGAAGAGGTTAAGGCCGCTTTCCGGCAGCCGTTAAAACTCTCACGACCGGATCGAGACTTGCCGATGTTTCTGCAGACCGACGCCAGCCAAAAGGGACTTGGAGCGGTGCTTTATCAATGCACCGAAGCCGGAGAGAGGCGTATCATCTCGTACGCCAGTGCCAAGCTCCACGAGGCGGAGAAGAACTACCACTCCAACGAACTGGAGTGTTTGGCAGTCGTCTGGGCCATCAAGAAATACCGGCCATACTTGGAGGATCGACATTTCACCCTAAGGACCGACAACAAGGCGCTAACTTGGCTGAAGCAGGCGACGGGGCAGAAGACGAAGTACGCTCGCTGGGCTCTACTGATACAGAGCTTCAAATTCACCGTCGTCCACTGCCCGGGCAAGGAGAACGAGTTGCCGGACTTCCTCTCGAGGGAACCTGGGCTTGAAGATACTGCCGGCGTCCAAGAAGAACCACGGATGCAGCCTGAAGAGAGGCCACTTCGCAGTGTTGCGGCAGCTGCACCCCGACTACAAGAAATCACAGCTGTCGGCATCCATCAGGCAGTGCAGGAGGCGCAAGAAGGCGACCAGGAATGCCAAGCGTGGAGAAACGACCCTGCGGCGGCTACAGCGAGAGGATACCGGGTGGACAACGGCCTGGTTTGGAAGGACAGACGCAACCAGGAACCAGGATTGTACGTGCCGCCGAGTATCCGCATGGAGGTCATCAGGCACTTCCACGACTTCCCTGAAGCCGGTCATCCGGGGGCCGAAGAAACGTTTCGGGCCATCGGCAAGGACTTCGTCTGGACCGGCCTAACCATTGATGTCCGCAGATACGTCCGGAGTTGCAGAATATGCGCCCTACACAAGCGCGGCGCAAATCCCGAACAGGACCAACAGCGACCTCACCGACCCAGGAGATGTTGGAATACTGTCGCCCTGGACGTCATGGGACCATATCCGCTGACTCGAGCTGGCAACCGGTACATCGTAGTGGTCACGGATATGATGTCGAGATGGGTGGAAGCAAAGGCCGTGCGCAAGGCGGACGCCGACACCATTATCCGCTACACGGAGGAAGAAGTGTTCCCTCGTTGGGGATACCCAGAGGCGTTGCTCACCGACAACGGAAAGCCGCTCACGGGCCACAAGTGGAAGCAGATGTGCGACAAGCTGCACATACGATCGTGGACTACAGCCAACTACCATCCCAGGGCGAACCCGACCGAGCGGCGCAACGGCGAGATCAAGAAGGCGCTGCGGATCCAGCTCCATGACTGCAAGGACCATGGCGACTGGGACAAGCGTTTGCCGACGATTCTGTTCTCGCTGCGGAATCGTGCAAACGCCGCCACTGGAGTGACACCGAGCGAGCTTCTGCTGGGCAGAGACCTACGCCGACCCGGCGACTGGAGTCGGCCACACGCAGAACAGGACGTCCGGCCAATTGAGGAACGAGAAGAGGCGGCCAGGTCACACCAGACGCAGTATCAGCGGCGGCGGTATCCGGAACGGAGGACACAGGACCCTACACTGGCCGCAGGGCAGCTGGTGTACGTCAAGAGCCACGCCGGACCAGCCAAAGGACGGAGGTACCCTGGATGGGAGCCAGCCTGGGAAAGGTCCCTTTAGCGTTCCCGCAACCCTCGGCGGGCAGATTTACACGGTGGAGAAGGACGGACGTCCATACAAGGTTCACCGCCAACGGCTCAAACCCGCCGGAGAAGAACAATGGGCTGGCCACCGGAGAGCATTCAAGACCCGGGGGAGTTGTGACATAGCGAGGCGAAGATCTGCTCTCGGCGCCAGCCGAGACGTGACACGAGAAGGCGAGGCGACCCAATCAAGGATCGGCAGCAGCTTGATTGGCCTCAACGTGACCATCTAACGTGCTCGAGGCGAGCCAACCAGGGACCAGCGGCACTCTGATAGGTTCGTGGCATACGACCTGTCAGGGCATAAAAACAGCGCCGCTAAAAATTTTTGGCGCACTCCATTGGACGTCGTCAAGCCAGCTGGAAGAAAAGGAAGAAGGAAGAATGGAGAACGCAGGAGAAGCAGTGATGGACATCGACTGGGACAGCAGCGGGCTCTACATACCGCTGCCGAAAGAAGAGAAACGCAGCACGCCCGGAACAGCGGACGCAGCCGCCGAACATCACAGCGCGGCTCGGGCAGCGTACGCAAATGATTTAGCGTACCCGACAAACGGTCCTTTTAAGGGCCTAAAAAACTATAGTGTGTACGATTGGCGCCATTTGTCCTGTGACAAGATATATATATATATATATTGTAACGATATATATAAAGAAGACGAGATATTATAGGATAACGAGTTATTATTTCCCACTCTTGGGTTCGAATTTGTACCAATTAAAATAAAGGATACGAAATATTATGTCACGTTGGGTGCGGCAAATTATAATAAATAAATAAAATGAGACGTCGTTTAAGCTCCACTCTGGATCGTCAATTAGTAACAAATAAATATGTTGAACGATAAATTATTATACTACTGTTGTATTCTGCCGCTCGCTCCCACTATGCATCCAGTCCCAATGACGTCACTCGGAGTTGCCAACAGTCGCTCCGTCCGTTGTACTATGTTATCGTAATTCTTAATTGAAACAGTCTAATAATGCAAAAATAACACCAAACAGATATATTCCTTTTATCAATCTTTATTCAAATGAAGTGTTGATTAATTACTTCTCGTTTATCTTTACTGTAATTACAAATTATGACAAAATTATGCGTCTTTATTCATAAGTTGATAGTAGCTAAAATATTATGCTGGAATCGACGATCAAAAGAATGATGCACTTTGTTTTTATTTCAATTAAATAAATAATCTCAGGGCGTATTCGGTTCGTATTTTATGGTTAAACAAATAATACAAGTCTTAAAATCAAAATACAAACTTCACAATATAAGGATATTACAAGGTTTTGATGTGTACAGTGCAAACTGGTAGTCGTGTATGTGTTACTCATTATTATAGGTTATGAACAATTTAGATGCTTATTAGTTATCGTTAAAGTTTTTATGGTGTTATTTTCAAGTGTTCTTTAGTGTTGGTGTAGAATAGTGTCTGTAGTTTTATTTATTGTTTAATTCCTAAATAGTTGTGTACACAAGTGTAGGTGTTGTCACATAAGATGATAAATTGTTCAAATTCACCCAGATCCTCTTCTTTATTCTTCCAGGACGAAGATAGGGTCCAAGTCTTCTTTGCTTCTTCTCCCCGGATCTAAATTCTTCTGAATTAAATTCTTGATGTTCTTTTGTTATTATAATATTTTGTATTGACTATACCAATTCGTTTTACTAAGTCTGGTATGTGTTTTTACTAATTAAAATGTCATTATCTGAGACGTTTTTATAACGCATCTGTCTTCAATGACGGTTGTTAAAAAAGTACTTATTTTATTTACCTGAATTTTCGGTTGCTAAGGTAAAACTTGAAATCTGGTTGGTTGATTCAGATATACATTGTCATACAAATTTATTATTTCAATGTCTGAATTTGGTCAATAACTTTTAAATAATTATAACTTTTTTGTACTGATTGGGAATTTAAAACTAATAGCATCATTATTTTGTTCTTAACATTTGTGACAGATAGACACCAAACATGCCTATTTTTGCTTTAGAAATACTGATGTTACATTTTTTGCTATCTGAATTTTTCTTAAATAACTTAAAACTGATTATTTCGATTCCATATTTGTTGTGTATACTATTAATTATAAACCTATCCATATTACAACATTTGTTTTATAAAATTCTAATTGTATTTCCTAAAATTTACAAAATTCCCAAGTTTTTATAAGCCTAGTTCCTGACATGTTAAATTTCTATTTTCTGTTATTGTAACACCTATTAACTATGCAACCACCATAAAAACTACTCCCTATAACTCTATTAGTATTATTATTTAAAAATATAACAATAATTACTACTGTAACATTATACAAAAACAAAATTCTCATTTTGTGATTATACAATTTGTATATGTCTGGTTACATACATCCTGCATAAGGCATATCATACACTCATTACTTAATAAAACTATAAATAACATCAACACAACTTAATCTAATTTTTAAAACATGAAAAAGGAAAGTTTATTCATTTAATAATGATTTATAATTTCTATTCTTTTCTCATGCATTTCAGCCATTGCTGTACTAGGTACTTTTACCATTTTGTTTTATACATTTGAGAATTATTAAGTGATTATAAATTATTTATTTGATAACATATGTCCACTATTATTCACACTATTAGTTGTATGTTTCCATGTATCTATATGATTGTTTTCTTGTATTATTCCATTATATAATTTAGTTAACAATTTACTAATATATTATTTTACATTATATTGTATATTTGTGCCTATTTTACCTCAATTTGTATTTTGATTATTTTTATATTTTGATACATTTAATAAAACAATTTGTTTACTTATAGTAATGGTACATAATGCTGTCTGTCTTTATAAGTATTATTATTGTCATCTGGATATTTTACATCACTTTACCTAAACAGTAATTTGGGTACGGTCAGTTATAGTCCAAGTCAGTCTAAAGTATTTATTTGTTCATCTTCACTATCATTTTTAAAAGATATTTTTCTTCTTGTTAAGTTTCTTATCCATGATCTTCATTAAATCTGGTACGATTTCAAGCTATGCCAAATGTAATGTTACAATATATATGTGTATATATATATATATATATTGTAAGACGACACTGTATGCCGGTCTTTACAAAAAATAAAATAGTAGATGAAAAATTTTATAAAAAATAAAATTTTTAATAATGAAAAAAAATTGTTTATGTTTAATCAAGGTCAGTAATTAAGAAATAATGCTGTTTTCAATGTTCTGTAAAAATTTTAAGAATTAGGAAGGTATTTATTAACTATCGAGCACTTCTGGAAGATCTGAACCCAGTCTGGAGTTAACTAGATTAACTCCAGTCAGCAATCGATTGATGATTTTTCTTGCTGGTTCAATATCTCACTGAAAAAAAAAAATATTTTCTTCCTCTTGAAGTCTCCTTGCCTTAATAAATACCCTTAAATTAGTCTGTGAAATAATAACAGACAAAAACAATTGAAATAAATGGATTTATTAAACAATTTAATAAATAATCTATTTTTTATCGATTAAGAACAATTATCGACTCCGTCTCAGGTAATTATCGATTGTGCATACAGTAGAAAAATTATTACAAGTATTATAAAAAGCACAGGTTTTTTGAGCGATTATATTAATAGTCAGAGAAGGGTGACGAGAAAGTATAACATTAACAATTAAAGTAAATTCAATAATTATTATTTAACAGTATTTAAATAATTCTGATATATAATATTTAAGTAAGTTGAAGTCGAACCATATGTAGACTGACGTCACTGGATAAGGAAGGCAGGCTTAGTAAATTCAAAGATGGCCGCTACTAGATCTGGCGAATTTACTGCGATGTCGTCGTGTCAAAAAATCACTGCAAAATTACCTTCATGAATGTTTGAAATGTTCCCGCACTGGTGTAATCTGTCTATTAGGTTGTTTGGTGTGTTCTGAAGAAGTGTTCCGTGTATACTGGTGTTAGTTATGTTATTTAGTATGTGTTCACTTCTGTGGGTTAAGTCGCTCGAAAAGTGGTTATAATTTGTAACGTGAATTAGATCAAGTATATTGTTTTACTGTTTTAGATCACTCGTATAATGAAGTTAGGTGTTAGTTTTCACTATTGTCGTTAACGTTTTGGTAGATTTAGTTAAAAAAGTGTCTAATTCATCTAACTCTCGATTCACTTATATGCATGGCTATCTGTGATACCATTTTTCGACTCGGTTATAAGGAACGTTTTTTCACACAACTATTCAGCTTGATATTCAACAAAAGACTATTTTAACTTGGTCAAAATCTGGCCCAGTTAGTCTTTGAAAAAGTATTGTTAACATATTTCGATTACCCACACACATGATACAAAATTACATTATATATGGAATTTATTTATTTTATTCATCACTTTCATGAATTATGTACCTTATCATTGGTTTAATCATCTCATTCCTTTTAAATTGATATATTATAGTCCATATCTGTAGACATTTTGCGGAAATTACCAAAATTCTTTCCTTTTTTGAAATACAGGCTCAAAATATGATTTCCGCCTTCATACAATTTGTTCTTCCATTTTAATTGTTATTAGTACTATTATAATAAATTTTAATTAGTCATATTTCTCTTCATTTCCTTAAATACATATAAATTAAACCTTTGAACTGGTTTTTTGTGTTATTCTCTGAATTTGACATTGCTCTTTAAAATTAATTAATTCATATATTTTGAAAATTTACAATCTTTTAAGGTATATTTCCTTATTATCATTTTAACTCATAGGATCATTTCCAGTAGTGGTTAATTGATTTACCTTATCTAAATCTTGCTAGTTTACAGGATTTTTAAGTGAATTATACTGGTTTATATGGTTTCTGTGAATTCACCAAATGGCCTAGAGATTAGAATTTTACATTTCTGTCTTTCTCAAATAAATTTAATACTACCACTCCTCTGACTTTACATAGTTACTATTACATGAAAATAAAATGGTTTATAACTTATTGTGAGGTGTAGTATTTAATTAACACTACTGTTATAAAAAAATAACTATGAACATGATTCAGCCATCTGTACAATTGAACTTATTGCTGACATGGTTTGAACATATATATTTAACTCCTTTTGAATTAACACAGCATACCTACTGAAACATTATTAATGGTATGTATGCTGTTATTTAGCAAACATAATTCATTTTAAACACATAATATAAATCTTATTTTCTAATAACTCTTACAAATACATTGATTTTATGGCTGTGAACAAACAGTCTATTTAAACATTTTAAACCTATGAATACTAAATTAATGCCAGTCCTTTCTGGTCTAAACCATTATTATTTATGATCCCCTTCATCAGTAAACATGACCACCCATACTCTAGTTATTAGCAATTTTTACAAACGTCTTGTAAATAAAGAGTTACATTAAAATAATAAAATACTGGAAATCTTCCATTCTATTATTTTCTTATGCTAATTATTATTGGATATTAGTTGTTATATAGCATATTGATAAGTCATAGTATCACTAACTTTAAGTTTATTGCATTTCCAAAAAACACTTACACAAATTCACTTTCACTGGTGATTCTGATATTTTGAGTCTCACTATCTCAGACCAGACCTTTAGTAATCATGGACTGTTAAGACTTGTTTATTTTCTTTATTACACAATAGCTTTAGTCGGTTCACTTCTTATAATACTATACAACACTTTAGGTTTCTAAATAATTACATTTTTATAGGATTTTGGTATGTTATACTTTCTTTTTAATCGTTTTAGTGGGTTTGGGGTTGATGGTAGTTAATAATAATAATAGGTTTTACAACGGTGTTTCTTTCATACTATTTCTTCCTCTCCTCCTGTCTTCTTTCTTGTCTTTCTTCTTATCTTCTTTCTTGTCCTTCTTCTTATCTTCTTTCTTGTCTTCATTCTTGTCCTTCTTCTGGTCTTCATTTTTGTCCTTCATCTAGTCTTCCTTCTTCTGGTCTTCTTTTCTTCCTTCTTGTTTCTTGGGTAAACCAAGGTACTTTGTGTTATCTCGACTGATGTTTAGTTTGGAGCATTTAATTTATTTACTGACACGGACCTTGCTTTTCTCTAAAGGTTTCAGGGTATTGTTTTCTTCCTGATCACAAATTTTATTCTTCCTTCTTCTTGTCTTTGGGGTATTTTTGTGTTCACCACTCTTAAACTGATTCTCTTTCTTCTTGATATGGTGTTATTTAATTTGTTTACTGCTCCTAGCTTCCTGGGTAAATTACTGATCTTATAATATGAGTTGCTTTTAATACTTTCTTTGATATTTAATCAGTGGTTTTTATATAATGTAATGAGGATGTTTTATTTTATCGTGGTTCATTCCTTTGATTTCATTAAATCTCATTCAATATTATTTTAACATATGTGGTGTAATTAATTTTTATGATTTTATATGACTTAATAAGTAGTGGATTTTCTGTCACGCTACAATATATATATATATATATATATATATATATAATTGTTGATATTCAACTATTGAATCTAGCTCTTACTTTGGGGTAGCGACCCTTATAATCAATCTCAGGGTTTAATAATTAATAAAACTAATATAAATATGACAAATTATACGTTTAATGATTTTCTTCAAATAAAAGATTACATTAATATATCAATATTTAATTTTTTTTATTATTCTCTTTTAAATTGTGGATTCTTTTTAAACTGTTCGAATTACCAAAAGAATTGACTTTAATAACAATGTTAAGATGAATGTTCATATAAATTTTACTTTATGGTTGAATTCCGAATCTGCGATGAGGATTATCCACTCGAACGTCGCCTGTCCTGTCGCTCTGTGGTCATCCGCTGTTACTGCAGATCCTCGTTGGTTGCACACGTTTGATTATCACAAATTTATATATATATTGTAGCATGCCAGATAAGCCCATACAAATGAATGGTAAAATGATCATAGAAATAAAATACTAACATTGTTAAATCCGAAGAAAGCAAATTAAAATAAAGAATTAATTAAGAACCACCGTGGAATACAATCATTGATTAAAATAAAAGTTCATGTAAAATAAATGTTACAAGGAGTGATGAATCATCAAAACCAATGTAACAGCTAAATATGAGAAAACAGGTAATACCCAGGTAAAATAGGAGTAGGTAAGGAAGAAACCCAGAAAATGACTAACCCCACAAGAAGAAAAGAAAATATGTTATAAGAAATAAGAAGAACAGAATGGACCAATGAAGCAACATCCACAAGAAGATGAAGAAAATAATTTTATAAGAAACCAGAAGAAGAGGAGCAATCAATGAAGAAACAAGAACAAGACAGCATCCACAAGAAGAAGGAGTACTCTTATAAAAAAAACCCAAACCCCTAAATAAATATAATAATAATAATAAATCAAAGCAATAATAAATAGATTTCTTGATTCTAGTAAAACTGTATAACTATTTAGAATCAAAATCAAGGAATAAATAGAGAAAGTGCAAGTTTTAATGTTATAGAAAATAAACCTTATATTTCAATATTGGTGTTCACAAACTGAGTAGATGATGAAATACTACAACTTTAAAGTGATTTAATTTGTGTTCATGAATAATAAATAGAGTATTATCATGACCTATAATACATGTGTTTTTGTAAATAACTGCCACTCTTTTTAGAATAACATTCATTAGAATGAATAAAATAAAACAGAGCAGGCCATAATAACAGTGAAGTGACAAGGTACCATTACCCCAAAAAACCCAAAAACAGATAAGAACTGATATTCAAACCTAGTTTAAGAAAAATAGAATAAGATAGTAATAATTATATTTGTTTGTATAGAATAAGGTGTTAGCAATAGTTAAGTTTATATGTCAGAATCTAACATTCCTTATTTATAATATTTCTTGTGCATTTTAACTATCAATAAGTATACAATCTCTGAGTTGAAAAGACAGATATTAATTTGATTTATATATTAGGTATTAATGGTATGAACCATATACTAATTATTATTTTTGTTCGCAATAAGAAAATGTTAATTTGAGTTATATGTTATTTGTTAATAGTATGAACCATACACTAATTGTTAACTTGTTAAAATAAGGAAATGTCTATCTATGTCACAATAGCAATGAAAGTCAGAGAGGGTATAAATCAATATGTACTATTAGAAAACTTTGTATGTAAAAACTATTAGAAATCTAGGCCAAATGATAAAAACTAAAAACAGCATCAAATTTGATTAAATAAGTATAGAAATACAATTAAACTGAAGGAATTTACATAAGGTAAATCAATGATAAAGTCATGTAATTATAAATATAAGTAAGGAAGATTTTGTAAAATTATAGCCAGAATTATTGTTAAAAACGGAAATGTAAGAACTCAAAATTTGGAGAGGGGAGTTATATATTACTGAATAATATTTTTAAACATAACCGAATAATTTAATTGCAAGGAATTAAGGGAAGATAAACCTTTTATTACAATCTGAAATTTAATATAATCAATAATATAACTTATAATATGGCTTCATTTAAAAGACAAGGACAGGAAGTTAGTTTTAAAAATTACAGAACAAAATGAAGAAACAAATTACCATTTTAGTTTAAAAACTTAATAAAACTACATTATTTGGTATCAAATTACGCAGAATGAACTGAAGAAGAAGATTAAGTAGTTACTAGCTAATAAACTTGAAGAATAACAAAAATATAATCAGTTATATAATGTAAATTATCACATCCACAGGATGCAATAGAAATTTCGAACAATGCTTTGAATAAGATTGTCTTGGCTAAGACTTTGGCCAAGGAAGGAGGAAGTAAATTAGTTGATTATTGAACGTTGAATGATACACTTGATACGTGTGCTTAAAAACTTTAACCTAGTTACTACAACCGTAATGGCGAACGATCTCGAAGCCTAAAAGTGACGAACGGGAGTTTCAACAAAAAACATATTTCAAACGGAGACCGAGTGAATTAAACACGTACAAACATTCAACTGACACCATACAAAACAGAACACCAGTGAATACAACATTTAAACTCATTAAAACAGTAATAACACTTAACCATAAAAGTGCTAACATACGACTAACCGACAAAAGTGAATTTGACTTAATACGACACTAATTTTCCGAATACAACACCAAAACTGAACCAGTGACACTCCACCAACACAAGAAGGAAGCATTGCAGCCAACCGGACGTAACTTCAGTGGAAAAGCATATTTATTAAACTTTGAATTAACGAGACTGACTCCCAACTACACACTAGAGGCAGCCATCTTTGATTACCCATCATCCAACTCAACACAGCCACCACGCTACAGATTGGTTTGACAACAGCTCACTTACTATTATATTAAATATTTAATCTGTATTTTTAATATTTAAGGTGATATATTTGTACTGTTATACTTGATAAACTTAACCCTTATTTCTCTGACTTACCATAAAATAACTGCTAAAAAATCTTTTATATATAATTGTACGATAAAACAACACCCTGAGAATCGATTAACAAATAGATAAAGAGTCCAAAGATATTAAATTGTTAATAAAATTTCTTATTTATATCATACTTCCACAGTTTTTTCATTCCTAGAATAAATAATATAATAATTAAATTTAGTAGAAGTAACAACCAGGTTCTCACCACGAAGAAGGAAGATAACCTCCAAAATAAGAAAAGTAAACAAATCGATTGTTCTTGGAGACGAATCTATCAAGTGGCGAGAGAATTTAAAAAATACCGAAAAGTCAATAAAACAATTAAAATAATAAATAAACGTTTCTGAACACCACAAAACATAATTAATAAATAGTTTTTAATTAATTATATAATAAAAAGAAATTCATAAACAAAATTTTTTTTAACACGAACATTATTTTTAAATCTTAAACACGAAATATATAATTGTAACTGGAGGAAACACGTTTAGTTACAATATATATATTGTAATATATATAACATCGAGTTATACATATAGAATATATATATATATATATATATATATTATATATATTGGTATCACATTCACAATAATACATTCACTTCTAATTATCTTAGTTAAACTACGTATATGTCGTATTAATCAATATATATTCTTAACACCTTGGTATGTATATTATTTAAGATAAGTGCTTGCAACACGGATAGTACAGACCGATACCGTCGGATTATTTAGTAACTTGACGAGTCTCACTGTGATATTTCTCCGATTGTCTTTTAATTCACAATTCGAAATTTGATAATGTCTCATACGAATTACGGTAGATTCTGTAAAGACTGAACACTTTAACTGTTTAATAACTGTTCTCCGATGACTGAATTAACAATTACAACTTCAACTATTGTAACTTCTCCGACGATTTAACTTCAGAAATTACGATTACTTATTATACAATAAAGGTTACGAGTCTGATTGTTGTAATTTCTCCACTGACTGACTTCACTTTTCCAAACTACGTTTTTTTTATACTCGACTTAAAACTACCCTCACCAACAATTTACAGAATGCACTCTGATTGGTTTCATGTACCGCGAAATACAACTTTACCCAATCTACCAAGAGAATTCACCCGCTAAAAAAATGACGCTTTTTTCTATTCGTCAACCCATCGGCGCGCGTACACGTGGTGGGGAAAATGCGTTACATGCATATCTCTGTTTACGCTCTCTGTCTTGCATGACGGTAGTATTGTTGAAAGCACATAAAATTTGCCAACCTTTACACATTTCTTGTTAGTTTCTACTTACAATGCATTTTTATGATAGCCGACCCTCTACGTGACTTTTTGTACTTTACGGGCGTCTGGCAGACGCCAACTCAAGCTTTTTAACAAATACCGTTCTGGTACCTTCTAGCTGCATTTACTTTTGTTATCTATGATATATGAATTAATCCCCGTAAAATTGCATCGTATTGAAATTTTCCGTTATAAAAGAGAATAATAAAAAAAAATTATTTTGATATAGTAATGTAATCTTTGAATTCAAGAAAATCATTAAACGTATAATTTGTCATATTTATATTTGTTTTATTAATTATTAAACACTGAGATTGATTATATGAGTCGCTACCCCAAAGTAAGAGCTAAATTCAATAGTTGAATATCAACAATTATATATATATATATATTTATTTAGAAATAACCCTTGTTTTGAGAGTTAGTTGTGGAAATTGGCCATACAACGAACAAATTAATATTAATGAATATTCTACATTTAGTCTTGCTTTGCGTGGTGTAGAATTTTGTATAGACACCAAAATACAAAATATCATAAAATCACATAACCCAAATGGCATATGGATAAGATATGTAGATGATGGGCTATATGTATCAAATAACAAAAACACAAATGCAGAGAACATACTGAAACAAATCAATAACATACATCCCAAAATACAATTCACAGAAGAAAAAGAAAAACATAACAAAATCAACTATTTAGACATAACCATCAGAAGATACAACAACCACATACAATATGCAATATATAGAAAACCAACTTCCACTAACATCATTATACCTAACCATTCTGACCACCCACCACAACATAAAATGGCAGCATTTTATTTGCTATTTAACAGAATGTACAAAATTCTCCTAAACAATCAAGAAACTGACAAAGAAAGAAATATAATATACAAAATTGGTTATGAAAATGGATACAATAAAAATACTGTGATCAAAATTGAAAATAAAATCAAATATAAAATAAAAACTGAACAATTAAGAATTAATCAAACTAAACAACACATAAATAATAACAACAACAAAAAATGGGCCACATTCACATACATAAATAATAAAATGACAAAACTAACAAAACTATTTTAAAACACAGATATAAAAATAGCATACAAAATTAATAAAAATAAATTACAAAATCTAAATAGCTCACACAACAAAGATAATACAACAACTAACGGCATATACAAAATTGAATGCCAAGATTGCAATAAATGTTACATAGGACAAACAAAAAAACAGCTGGAAAAACGTTATTTTGAACACCTAAATGCATACAAAAAACCAGAAATATATAAATCCAATTTAGCCACACATGCAATAAACACAGGACATGAATTCCCAGACATAACCAATGTAACACTAATAAAACATATACCTCACAAAGGCACCATAATGAACATTTGGGAAAATTTAAAAATATACAAACATAAAACAGAAAACAAACTAATACCTGAACAAATACAAATCAATACAAAACATGACACAATATTCAAAGCACTCAACATTGAATATACACAAAAAACTAACACATACACCACAATCACACACAATAAAACCAATTTGAAATACCAGAAACCAACTGGAAGCCACAATAATAATAGTCAACCAACAACACATATGTACTTCACCAGACAAAAAAACCGGAAGGATGAGGATGGGTACAAGATAGTAGCCGAAACATGTTCCAAAAAATGAAAAAAATAACATCTTGAGGTAAATTTAATTATAAATATTAAATGTAATATATATATATATATATATATATATATATATATTTGTGACAGCACGAATAGTCACAATATGACAACCGTCATATATACGTATAGCAAAATTGAAAATACAGTGCATAAAGCAATGCTCTGCTTTAATATAATAAGAAACAATGTATAAGATTAAGTAAATAGGGTTAAGAAAATATAATAATAAGAATTGTGTAATTGTGTATCAATATTTCAAACGTAAAAACAGTTTAAAAAGAACCTATCAGAGCGTGAACAACAACCCGTGACAGTGATAAACCAATAAGGGTAGAGTGTCATTAAACTAGCGGGAAAATACAGAGCGACGTCGCTAATGCGCTCAAAGCACGTCAGTCTGCATTAAACCACCGGTTCGAGTAGTTCGCTTTAAAACACTAGTTCGGAAAGTCTATGTTAAACAAACCAGTTCGAATAGTTTGCAGTAAAACACTAATACGGAATATCGGTTGTGAATTACTAGACCGAGCAGTGCGTAGTGAGAAAAATCACGCGACAAGTTAAACGTAAAAACACTCGAACTTAACGTGGAAGCGACTCCGTTCATAGAAATCAACCATAGTGTAAAAAAAAAGCATCTGAACGTAAAAATTCCACATCAGGGAGGCAGTACAATTCCACATCATGGAGGCAGTACAATTCCACATCAGGGAGGCAGTACAATTCCACCTCAGGGAGGCAGTAAAATTCCACATCAGGGAGGCAGCACAATTCCACATCAGGGAAGCTGAGAACACTCCACATCAGGGAAGCTGTACACATATCCACACCACAGAGACTGGATGAACAAGAAGAGGAACAATTGGAACATTCAAACCCAGAAACGCCCATGAGATAGACGCCGGAACTACAGTAACAAGTAGAGTATTAAATATTTAAGTTTGAATTCAAAAGACAGTAGACAAGAAAGAGAACAATTTCAGAGACTATAAAAAATTAATTTATGTAATTAGTAAAGTAAGATAACAGAGCAAATTGAAGTAGAGTCATTTAAAGAGTTAAAGTAAAGTAAAATAAAAAGACAAACGTTAAACACAGTTTTTATAATAACTAAAGAGTTAGAAGTAATTATTTCAAAAATAACACCCATCCATCACATTTTCACACACAGGTCTACAGAATATAAGTATAGCAGAGAAGTAAAAGTAAATTCAGTTAAGGTAAGTCTAATTAAAATAGTATTGGTCTTTGTGTGTGTAAACTGAACAGTATTAATACTCGCTGTTGCCCAAAATTGGCGATACCAATAAAACACACCAACAAAGTCCAGTTGCAATATATTGGTATCACATTCACAATAATATATTCACTTCTAATTATCTTAGTTAAACTACGTATATGTCGTATTAATCAATATATATTCTTAACACCTTGGTATGTATATTATTTAAGATAAGTGCTTGCAACACGGATAGACAGACCGATACAGTCGGATTATTTAGTAACTTGACGAGTCTCACTTTGATATTTCTCCGATTGTCTTTTAATTCACAATTCGAACTTTGATAATGTCTCAGACGAATTATGGTAGATTCTGTAAAGACTGAACACTTTAACTGTTTAATAACTGTTCTCCGATGACTGAATTAACAATTACAACTTTAACTATTGTAACTTCTCCGACGATTTAACTTCAGAAATTACGATTACTTATTATTTACTAAAGGTTACGAGTCTAATTGTTGTAATTTCTCCACTGACTGACTTCACTTTTCCAAACTACGTTTTTTATACTCGACTTAAAACTACCCTCACCAACAATTTACAGAACACACTCTGATTGGTTTCATGTACCGCGAAATACAACTTTACCCAATCTATCACTAGAATTCACCCGCTAAAAAAATGACGCTTTTTTCTATTCGTCAACCCAAAGGCGCGCGTACACGTGGTGGGGAAAATGCGTTACATGCATTTCTCTGTTTACGCTCTCTGTCTCACATGACGGTACTGTATTGTTGAAAGTACTTAAAATTTGCCAACTTTTACACATTTCTTGTTAGTTTCTACTTACAATGCATTTTTATGATAGCCGACCCTCTACGTGACTTTTTGTACTTTACGGGCGTCTGGCAGGCGCCAACACAAGCTTTTGAACAAACACCGCTCTGGTACCTTCTAGCTGCATTTACTTTTGTTATCTATGATATATGAATTAATCCCCGTAAAACTGCATCGTATTCAAATTTTCCGTTATATGTTATACTTGATATTTAAGTAAATAATAAAGTATATTTGGATTCCTAACTTTACAAAACTAATTATAATAAATCTGTACTTACACTACAAAATTATCATCACAATATTTTTGTTAGCTTAATTTAAGAAGTTCTTTCTTCTACCATAATTTTATCAGAAATAAGTAAATCTGTTTAAAGCGCAATACAGTATGAAATATAGTTGCTATCTATTATCCTTCCGGTCCACCGTCATTCATTACGCTTTCAGTAGTATTGGAACACTAGATAATCAGGTATAACCTGATTGATTCTCTAGCCTCCTTCAATCTCGGATGAACTGTTGGAAATGCTGCTTGTGTCACATGGCGTGAGCTTTCGAAGACAGACGCATGCCGTCCTTTTGATTTCTTCAACAGCAGTAGAGACTGAAGTCTCCTCAAGCGGATAAACGTTATTAATGCCTTAACACGGTGTGCGGGGGTCTAGAAGAATTATAAAGCTTATTTTGCATAGACGATCTCAAGTCAGTAACAGAACTCTACACGACCAGGTTCTATGTAGATGGCTTTCATATAAGAGTATGCTGTGCACCGGTAAGTTATATTGTTCCCATAAACCAGTAAATCTGATAGATGTTATCGTAAACAAGCAATTGTTTTACTGTTTTATGTTAGTTTTTTGTGGTACATAATTTGGAATGATACATAACTTGAATGGTTATTATACCTATGTATTTTGAACTGCAAGTCAATGTTATTAAAAGAACAATGAACTGACAATCACACATATGATATGGTAATTGTTCAGTAATAAACTTATTGTATTGATAGTGACACACAGTAGTTGATCTTTACTCATTCCTAAAATTTATACTTTAGAACATTAAAAAAATTGTTCAGATTTTCATATCTCCACCCCCATTGCTTGCTGGATTAACCCATAAATTGTTGTGTGTAGTTTTCAGGTAAGATTTTTATTTTTGATTAAAGGAAGTTGATCTCAACTCTCACTAAGATTATAACAGAACAAAAGAAACATTTGAAACTCACAGGAAAAAATTTGATCGGTAAAAGGAAACAGAGTGTTCAAAATTTTATTAAAAATATACAGAATTTTCATTTTAGACTACAACGTTTTATTAACACAGCATTAGTTACAATAAACAACATATTATAATTATTTATAAGTTTTAGCTAAGATTTCTGTGAACACTTAAGTGAACGTTTATTTTGATTGTTCGACAAATCAAAAGCTTGTCGAATTTTGTTTGGATTATCTTCTCTTTTAGTAGTATCTCCAACACCAGTTTATGAAATAGCGATCGCAGGGACCATAGAATACGAAGCGGTATCCTGAAAGCAGCACGAACAGTATAGTAAAGTAATAACAACAACGAAAATTACTTGGGATAGTTAACAAAACAAACTGCTCTATCAAAACATAACTAGTATAACAAATGGCCAGCTAGTGCTGAGCCGTATACAGACAAATGCTAATCAAACTGATAAGCCACAAACTCAAATCAAACACCACACACACATAAACATGAAATATATGCGTGTGTGTATGTATGCGTGTGCCGCGAATTTTGTTTTTGTATACAGCCTGCGTTGAATTTTTCAGTTTTCATTTTTTCCTGCAAACGTTTGGTTTATACTGAGTTTAAAATTAGGCTGATGGCCTCTAGACATGCTAGAATGGAACGAGAACTCTATAATAATAATGGCTCCCATGTGTACCAACTGAATTAGTGTAGGAGAAGGCTGGGCAGGCTGCCTTATATGAGCCGTACGGCATACAAGGAAGGCAGTGTGGCCAGCACTACGCTTCAGCCGCCCATTATTATCCCCGGGATGTTATCCCAGGTACTCATTTTCAACAGGCTGAGACGACCTGGGGGCTGAAAAACGCACCTTGATTTTATGGTGCGGACCCGGGATTTTATGGCGGCTTAGTAGACCAGTGGGTATGGCACCTGGCAACTAACTTACAGGTCCCGGGTTCGATTCCCGGGCCCGCACCATAAAATCAAGATGCGTTATTCAGCCCCCCAGGTCGAATCAGCCTGTTGAAAATGAGTACCTGGGGATAGCAATGGGCGGCTGACGCGTAGTGCTGGCCACACTTCCTTCCTTGTATTCCGTACGGCTCACATATGGCTGCCTACCCTAGCTGACTCATAAGCTTCTTCGATTGTACACATGGGAGCCATTATAACGAAGACTCTAAGGTGCAAAATCTTTGGGCATCAAGAGAGGATCATTGTAAATATAGCAAAAGTGGATCTAACAAATTTTACAGTTAGTCTTTCTACAAAGACTCATATAGTCTCGACTCGAGACCTAACCGAAAACAAATACAATACATCATATACGCCCGCACCCGCACTTTCGTACACTTGTAGAATCACTTACTTTTTAAGATTTACCAGACAATTTAGCATTTAGTTTAATTTAGCAGATGCATGGATAGATTACAATAATAAAAAACGTCAATTGTAATAATAGTATTATAATATTAATAGTAATGATAGCGGTGACATTGATACGCCTAATAATAATTGAAGTACATTTTATATGCAAATAAAGCAAGTATTGTATGGAAAGTTAAATAAACGTTTTGACCGTGGTAAAGAAAATACGAACGGCCTTCTATCGACTTCCTGGAAGGATAGAATAAAGAAGACAGCAAACAAGAACCTCAGGTTCCATAAGAACACAAAGTCACTCTAAACGAAATATGTACATCGTGGTCAAAATATATGTAGCCAGGGAAGAAGGTGTATCAGAATTATAGTTACAGAGTTGAAAGATCTGTCCAAAGATTAACCGAAAAAAACTAAAATGGTTTTGTCAAGAGAAAGAAGAGAAAGAGGAAGACAAATAATGAAGGAATGCTGGCGAAGGAGTGGAAAGCTTCAAAAACTGAAGTAAGTTGTTACAACGCACTCCACAAAAAACTAAACAGGAAAATGGGTGCCCATGGATTGCGCTCGGTTTAATAACTATCCCAAGTGTTCACTGCTCATACACCTATCGACTGCGCAGCAGTAACCTTCATATGTCAGTTTTACATACACACACAATTGTTCCGGGGGGGGGGGAGACACTGCTGTTTATGTAACATGAGTGGCTACGTTTTATCATGCAACTTCTACTGTGTGATATATAAGAGTCCCCTATAACTAAAGTCTCCAGCATTATACTAACAAGGCAATAAAAAGATTTTTATAATATTTTCCTTCACTGTATTTTCTGATATTTATTATAATTTTGAAAAGACATTTCAGTTTTTTTTTCAATATTACGCATAATCTATACGCAGACGTTTGTACTGTGTTTTACTTTGTTCAAATTTTTGCACTTTTAGCCAACAAATATAGTCTATAGTGCACGTCAGAGGTTTAAGGGACATCTGAATAACAATACAGTTAATTTGCCTACAAGCCCGTCGCCTGAGCAAATGAGCACATACGCATGCAGGAGTCAAGGTATGTAGAAAATTGATGGTCGGTGCAGTCGACGATTTCCGTTCAATAGCCCATAAGCGCAGTCAACGTAATGTAGAATGTTAAATGTAATCTACGGGGTTGAGGTTTGTCCCCGGCAAAATCGATATGCCACGCGAAAAAGAATGAAAAAATAAATATGATATTATTGTTAATAACAATAATAATAATAATCATCATTATCATTATCATCACCAGAGTGACTGTACTGACCGGGAGCTGCGGATGATGCCAACCATAAATTCTTCGTCAGCGACAGATGGGAACAACATAGAAAATAGTTGCACTATGATTTCATGCAGGAAATCTCACCGGAAAGGAAGGGTATCATTGAAGAGATGCTTAAAGGTAGGGCACCTAAATCTATGTGGCACGCTTCGCAAAAGAGATTCTTCTGGCAAAGAAGATATATTTGAACAGTACAGTATATAAGAATAACAGTTCTCATTTGAGCTCTAGAACTAAAGAACTATAGGCCTATCCTGAAGTAGTGTGTCAAACAGTTCCAGGTTAGTGCCCTAGAAGACGAAAGAGATGTTGTATTTTTTTTTTTAGTGGGTCCTGTATAAAATACTCAAAACCCACAGACCACGCAAGTATAGACCCTCCCAGACATTTGTGCAGCAAGTTTTTCCACCTGCCCCCGCAAAAAATATTAAAAATATAATATTAATATAAATAGTTACTACATATTTTACTATTACTATTACCACTCTTATTATTATTATTTTATTATACTTTGTAAAAGAAGAACAATAATTATAAGTTGATGTTAACAATAATGGTGGTGATGATGATGATGATGATGATGATGATGATGATGATTACTACATAAAACTTACGTGGCCAGCAGCAATAATTCCAATAGTTGAACTGACAAGCGTTACCGAACGTCTTCCATCCGTGGCCTGGACTGTACGCACACACGGGCCAGTAGTACAGGGGACAAAAACCAGGACAGTGACCGTATCTGAACGCATCCAATGTAACAGACAAACCATCTACTATATTGGCCGTAGAGACGTTGGTCCGGGCATAGTCCACATAGGCTTCGGCCACAGCAGTAGTAACGGCATCCCTCAGTTCATCATTTGACTGTCCGATAGTCGTATAATCTACGTCTTCAACTAAATATTGTCCAAAACTACAGGCAATGGCACCTGAACAAAGCTCACAAATACAAAATGTTTCACAGATCTCAATTAAGGCCAATACATTAAAAGTACGTCACTGGAATATTATTCGTTTTATTATCTAACAATTGGTCTTCGTAAATGATGCACTGGGGATACATTGAAGCGAAAAAAAAAACATATGACAAAAACTTGAATGTTGCTGTTTGCTGACGACCAGGCTATTTTTCTGTCAAACTAGGTAAGCGCTTTGGAAATGGCTGACTTCGAAAAGTATTTTCAATTACAGATCTCCACATTGAAGACAAAGGTGATGATGTTTGTTTTGGAACTGATCCCATACGAGCAAAAATTGTTGTAGATGGACGGTTTTGGACCAGGTCATTAATTTTGAATGTCTGAGCTATAATGTGTATTACATTACAAACAATGACGAAGTGAGTACACTACGTGAGTTTAATCATACCAGTGGAAATAACTGGACGTTAATAAATTCCGAGGCCAGTCGTATTTAAGAGGACTAAATGAGATTTGTCAGGCACGTGGCAAGATATACTATCAGGCATAATATGGCATGGTATTTTCATTATCGCAGGACAGATGCAGATACAAGGTAAAAAATGAAAATTATGTGTTGGCCTCTATTCGATAGGATTGCTCAGTATTAGCTAAAATAGTTGATGCATCTTAACCGAAACTATGATTGCCGCAACGTTAATCAACTACTGTATTATAAGGTGAAACGACGAAGAGTTGTAGGACGTGAAGAGAATTGTTAGGGCGATCAGCTTTAGTTGAGGAAATTCAGAGATTCAAGTTAACTTGAATTGTTTAACCAAATGGCATAGTTGCTGTAACAACTTGTAATATATTAAAGATGAAGTAACAGTAAGAAGACCTGTGGCTGTAAAAACTGCAAACTGCAAGAAAAACTAAGGAACAGCAAGATAACCATAGAATGGTAATGGCTAAAATGTTGGGAAGGAAATGGTTAGTATAGGAAAAGCACAGAGAGGTTAACGCGCAGTTAAACAGTCGAGAAAATATGTAAAAGTGAAATGTGGACGGTAACTATAATGTAATGCATTGAAAAGTAACAATGTAAAATATGCGTAATGAAATATTTCTATTCTAATGGATCAAAATAAAGTTACACTTTTTTTTAATAATACAAACTTTCGATCATAAGAAATACCGTGGTTCATTAGCTCTAGTAAAGTTTTCCCTTTGTACATAGTAAAAACAAAATAGTGACACAAGTAGGATCACACACACAGACATGCGTGTATTGCAGGGTAATACTAGCGCCAACTCTTCTTCATCTGTACACGGTAACTCGTATCAGCTCTAAATACCCTTCTAAACTCTAACTTATCGCCACCGTTGCAAACTACAAAAGCTTATCGGGTAACGGCATAAACGACCCCGCTCCCCAGCCCTTGAAATCTTTTCGTTACAAAAAAACGTTGGGTGCAAGTAAATTAGCAGACCAAATAACGCTAAACATCGGTTATAGCCACCCTCCATCTCCAATGCAGTATGCGCCAGAAAATGTGTTTCGGAGGAAGAAGGCCCCATAGGCAATCAGCAGTGTAGCATCAAATCCCAGCTCCAACAGTCTTAACCCTAGGCCCACCAGTTGGGTTTGGTTAGACACACAGCGACTTATTGTCAGACACGCGCGCGAACGCACACACACACAAACAAACACCATACATGTACACTTACACATACAAACAAGTATTCTGGCTTCATGTGGTATTCTGCGAATCCGTGGTACCACGTCGGTCGTCTCCATGCGTTGTTATTCCACACTAAGTCTTAAGCCTTCTTCACTTTGTATGACACTCGTCAGTATACGTCATCCAAGATCTTCAAATTAATTTGTTTTTCTTTTTCTGCGCTTCAGATTTTCAATCGAAATCAGTTGTTATAATGAGACTACCAATCAAAGAGCCAGAGGTGAATTGCATGTCCTGCGCACAGGGTTTAAGTCTGAAGTCGGAGTAGACGGATCCAGCTAGTGTAACTACTTGTGATATTATCAGGTTTAAGTGATCTAAATTTTGGAGTTGTCTTGATATTTCATCATCTTTTTTCACAGCACTACACTTTATATAATAATGAATCTTTCACTTGTGAACTTACTTGTCTTTTCTCGTCGAAAGCGTTTCGGCGTAGTGTTCGCCTTCGTCAGCTTAGAGACAGACTGCCAGACTTTGTAACGGTTATTGCTTGGAAGGTATAGTGGGGGTGGTAGGTGGTGGAAGGGGATTGGCGCGGGGATCCAAATTATTGTTTGTTTTTTGTATAATTGTGTCAAAAATTGTATGTGATTTATATTGTAATTGGTCGTTAAGTATGTTGTTTGGTTGTGTTGTGTGGTGTTTGTATATTTCGTATTGTTCTGCTGTGTTGAGTTTTCGACCTTGGGTAAGTAATATAATATTTCAAGATTAGTATCTATGTTGGTGTAGCGGTGGTTTGTGTGTGTATGTGAGTGGCAAACGCGGAATGTATATTGTTGTTGGATAAAGCTTTTAAGTGTTCATAGGAACGGGATGAAAAAGATCTTCCCGTCTGACCTATGTGGAAACTATTGCAGTTATTACAATTTAATTTGTAAACACCTGTTCTGTTGTATTTGTCTATGTGCGTGTTTGTATCATTGGTGTGTTTTTTGATGGTATTGTTAGTTCTGTATGCTATTTTGTACTTGTGTTTTCTGAATGTGTTGGCGAGTTTGTGTGTGTTGAAGTTATCGTATGTGAGTGTGACGTATTTATTGTGTTGTGTGTTGATGGTATTTTGTGTTTTTTTGTTTTTTGTTTTGTTTTTGATGCGTTTGTGTAGTTTGTTTATTAAATTAGTGTTGTATCCGTTTTTCATTGCTATGTATTTGATTGTGTTGAGTTCGTCAGTATAATCTTGTTTACTTAAGGGGATTTTAGTTAGTCTATGGATGTTAAGTAGAAGAATGATCCGCCATGTTTGGACCAAATAATGTTAAGTGTGAAGTGTTCTATTTACTGTAGGATGATTCGCCAGGATGCAGAAATGATGAAGCGAGTGGACTGTAATTAATACATTTATTTAATTGTTCACATTTACACCAGAAATTGTTAGGTTTCATTTTCGACTAAGAGATTGGCTAATAAGCATATCGTGAATACAATTCGTATTACATTGAAGTTAATTTGATGAAAGAGCCTAAAGGGCCATATATGAAGTATTGGCCTAAGGCCTACATTAATTGTCGTAATGAATAGAATGGAGGCGCGAAGTCACGACACTCGAATACTTGAGTGCAAGTATTAGAAAAATGTGACAGTAAGGCTGCGAGAGCGAGCCGACCGCCGCTTGCGAGCGTATGTGACGAACTGTGCGAGAGCACGGACATGAATTGATCAGATTAAAGTGCAAATTAAAGTGCAGATTAGCTAACCTATAATGTAAAAATTACCGCGCTACTCTACATAAACTGCCCGTCAAAAAATCAGTAGATTATTTACTACATTTTAGTAACTTATTATACATTTTGGTAACTTATTATATAACATACAGAGTTCTTATTAATGAAAGTCAATCTCATAGGCTGCATTGAACCTTGAGTTGTAATCTTAGATAACAGCTGTACGTTAATGGTTTAGCGATAAGCATGAATAAAGATAAGCTTTAAAGATAAGCGTTTGGTAGGCCAAGGTTGGCGAGCAAACTGATTTCATGCATGAATAAAAATGTAAGCGTTGGCAATGTATTGCCCACATATATTGTATGTATACAATATTGAACGTTATAAAACATGAAAAATACATAATTTGACAATGTTTAATAATGTATGATCGGAAGCCCATCACATGATGGCCCGATAGTTTGTAACCCTATGCAAGTCTTAGATGGTTACCGTGAAATAGTTGACGCCAGTAGACCTGTACAGAGTATTGCTTACATGAAGTAATACTTATGTAATGCTTACATGTTTAGACGTAAATCTAGCATGGCGTCATATATTTGAACGAGTCATGCTATACCTGAAGTTTCAGGAATTTACAATATGTTGTTGTGTGAGAAATAGCTGACTGATTGCAAGCACATATGTAATGACATGTATGTCATAATTAAGTAGGAATGATAATTGTGCAATACATAATCACAAAATACAAAATACCATATAAAAATACAATATAAAATAAATCTAGGCGTGGCATGGTTATATACAGTAGACGCAAAAAACAATATGTTTTACATAAATTCAAGTTATATAATAAATATAATAAACACCAATTTAGTTAATTACAAATATGAATACATATATTGAACAATTGTGAAAAATAAATTCAGAGAGTAACAAAATTTTTACATAATATTAAGCAAAGACATGAGGCATAAATCAAATGCTGCATATACGAAAATACAAAATAATAATTAAAGCCTTGAATATTAACTAAACTAACACTTGCTTGAGTAAAACAAACAGTTGCTGAATCAAAAATATACAAATTAAAGCTTATGCTAAAAACAAAGTTGCTTATAACTAACAACGTCTTCTTTGAACATCTGATTTATGTGTTTTTTATAAATATATACAAAGGAAAATAAATCCCCTTTTTTTATTGTTCGTCCCTAGTAGGGACCAAACATAATTTATGGATTGGTCTGCGCAAAACACCAGTAGGCGTGCGAATGTCTACGACTCTAATTAAGTTATCTGGACCGGGAAATGTGGCGGTAATTACACCAAATTTCCAGGCTAATGGAGGTAGGTTATCCTCAATAAGTAAAACCAGGTCCCCAATGGAAACATTATCCTTATCTCATATTCCATTTGTGACGCTGTTGTAACTGGTGTAAATAGTCGCGAGACCAAGCCTTCCAAATGACTTGGACAAACTTCTGGAGAAGTTGCCAACGTCCAAGACGAGAGACAGGAATATGAGATAAGTCTGGGTCCGGTATCGCCGTTAATGGTGCGCAAATCAAAAAATGGCCAGGTGTAAGTGGCACCGGATCATTTACATCCGAAGAGATGGCAAAAAACGGCCGAGAGTTTAGAAATGCCTCTATCTGAGACAAAACTGTCGTAAACTCCTCGAAGGTGAGTATAGACTTGCCTACCACGCGGCGCAAATGAAACTTCAAACTCTTTATGCCGCTCTCCCAAAGGCCACCGAAATGAGGTGACGAGGGCGGAATAAATGACCATGAGATACCCTGGGAGGACGTGAATAATTTGAGTGATGAGGTGGAATCCTTATTATGCCAAAGATTGTAGAGGTCATGTAAAATATTGCGGGCCTTCCTAAAGTTTGTGCCATTATCAGAGCATAACTGACTAGGTATGCCCCTGCGGGCCACAAAACGACTTAAGGCAGCTATAAACGCACTTGCTGTAAGGTCGGAAACCAATTCCAAGTGAATGGCCCTGGTTGCTAAGCAAATGATCAAAGACACGTATGCCTTAGAGAGAGTTCTGGATTTCTGCTCGCCATGACGAATCATGAAGGGACCACCATAATCAACCGCACAGAATAGAAACGGCCGTGATGGAGTGACTCTAGGAGACGGTAAAATACCAAGCCTCTGAACCTGCTGTTTGGCACTAAACCTGAGAAACTGGACACATTTACGAATGATGGAGCGAATGACTAACCTGGCATTAACAATCCACCAACGTTGGCGAAGTGAGTGATGCACGAGTTGAGCACCAGCGTGAAGTAGACGAATGTGTTCGCGTTCAATGATAAGGCGAGTAATATGAGCCGATGGATGTAAGACAATAGGATGTTTAGTGTCGTAAGGTAATTGCGACTGCTGTAATCGCCCGCCTACGCTTATTACTCCAAAATCATCAAGAAACCGATCGAGAGAAGCCAACTTACTCCTAATAGAGACAGAAGACCCATTACGAAGACAATTAATTTCGGCTGCAAAGTGGATCGACTGAGATTGTTTTATGAAGAAATTAAGAGCATGATGAATTTCGACAGGGGTAAGATCGCCCGTTATTTTGTCAGCACTGGAGAGTCTAATATTTTTGATGAACCGAAAACAGTAAGCGTATACGCGTGTCAGACGATGCAACGAAGAAAATTCCTTAGAAAGGTCGATAGCCAGGGTAGACATTAGAGAAAGTTATGGGTTTTTTTCTCTTCCGCAGTGACTTCAGAAGACGACGGATTAGAAGGTAAAAAGGGTGGAAAAGGATTGCATTCGGAAGATTGAGACAAACAAGTGGGACCGTGCCACAAAAGCGAACAATCGCGCAAAACGTCAGGGAGACACCCCCTAGAGATAATATCAGCAGGATTGTGTCTAGAATTGATGTCATGCCATGTATAGGCTTGCGTAAGACGCTGAATTTCAGCAACACGATTAGCGACGTAGGTTTTCCACCTCGTGAACTGGACACCATAGAAATGGTAAAGAGACACCATAGAGTCAGAATATAAATGAACACTATTAATAAACGAATAAAGCGCAGGAACGACCTTAGATACGAGTCGCGATAACAACAAGCAAGCGCAGAGTTCGATGCGAGGTAATGACACCTGTCGTAGGGGAGCCACGCGAGATTTAGAACACAGGAGACGACAAGAGGCCGATGAATCTTGATAAATGACTCTAATATAAATACAGCACCCAAACCCCTTTTCAGAGGCATCCGAAAAACCATGTAATTCAACTGTACTTGCCTCAAACTTGCAACGAATAGAACGTGGGACAAAAATTTTGCTAATCAGACACAATTTGTCGCACAATGAATGCCAATCCAAACGTGATTGAGCGGAAATCGGTTCATCCCAACCAAGATTGCAAAGCCAGAGTTGCTGCATAAATTGTTTGTACAAGGAAACAACGGGACCGATCAGTCCAAGTGGATCGTATATGCCTGCAATAATCAAAATAATTCTCCTCTTGGAGATGCTTGATACAACGGGGAATGATTTAATATCAAACAGAAATGAATCGGCAATGTTATTCCAGAGAATGCCCAGGGTACGCACATTGTCCTGTTTGTTTAAGGGGAGTGATAAATTGTCATGACTTGCGACCACTCTGGGATCATTAGATGCCCATTTATGCAACGTGAGACCGTATTGACTCAATATCGCACCTAAGTCAGATTTCAACTTGGTCAGATCAGAGATGGTGTCTGCACCGGTAAGCAAATCGTCGACATAGAAATCATTTGTTATAGCTAACGCCGCATCAGGAAAAGTAGCTTCATGGTCCCTACCAATTTGAATAAGACAGCGAGTGGCCAAAAACGAAGCACTAGCCGTGCCGTAGGTTACCGTTCGCAATGCAAAGTGTTTAACTTGTTCGAGGGGAGAGTCACGCCACAGAATACGTTAATAGTGACAATCCTTTTCAGCTACGCGAATTTGTCGATACATCTTCTCGATGTCGGCGATGAGAACATATTTATGCATGCGGAAACGTAAAAGAATAGAGAAAAGGTCTTGTTGAACATTCGGACCTACCAACAATAAATCATTGAGAGAAAGGCCATTGGTAGTTTGGGACGAACCATCAAAAACGACGCGCAGTTTTGTGGTCAAGCTAGTCTGCTTAAACACGGCATGGTGAGGCAGACAGTAAGTATTTGACACTCCTGAATTGATAGAGCAATTATCGATAAGCGTCATATGGCCAAGATCCTTATATTCATTAATAAAGTCTGCGTAATCGCGCGCGAGCTTAGCATCACGCCTGAATCGCCGTTCTAAATTCAAAAATCTTGCTTCAGCATTGGTGTAAGATTCCCCCAACTGGAGATGATCGGACTTAAGTGGCAATGAAACCACGAACCTACCCTCATGGTTGCGATGAGTAGAACCCACGAAATGCTCCTCACAAGCTGACTCGTTATCAGTTGTGTTGTCAGGGATAGTTTCTGCTTCCCAAAAATTTTCGAGAGACTGCAAAATTTGACTGTCGTTGTTCCTAGCTAGGAACGAAACAGCAGGACCCTTGTGGTGGCAGTGATTGGGCAAATTGCCAGCCAAAATGTAGCCTAGCTTTGTTTCCTTAATGATGGGAAAATGAGGGCCGCGTACGTATTTGTTGGCTAAAATTAAATCCAGGTAAAATTGCGCCCCTAAGAGTATGTCGATTTCGGATAATATGTTGAAATTTGGGTCAGCAAGAAAAATGTTGTCTGGAATGTTGAATTGATTTATGTCAAACGATTGTGCTGGCAGATTGTGGGTTAATGCAGGTAAGATAGCACATTTTGCCTCGAAGCTAAATCTCTGATAACGAGAAATAATGCGTACAGACGCGAGATTAGTGGCATGACACGCTGTATTATTTATACCCGTAATTGGTATGTTGGATTTAGCCAAATTAAGCCGTAATTTCTTTGCAAATGATTTGGTACAAAAGTTTATTTGTGACCCTGCGTCCAAAAGAACTCTTGCCTTTTGTCTGTTGCCAGCCTGGTCAATGGAAATACAATAGCTGTTGATAAAAGAATATTATTCGTGGATTGTAATTTAAATGAACAATAATTACTACTACTGGCAGAGATTGAGTTCGGCACATTGTTCATGTGCAACAATGTATGGTGGCGTTTTGAACAGATCTTACATGCCTGCTTATTCTTACAATTAGATACAAAATGATCTGATCTAAGACAATTGGTACAACATTTGTGATTTGATACAAATTGTCCTCGCTCAGCGGTGCTTAGTGCACGAAATTTATCACATATGTAAATCGGATGATTAGATTTACAACACAAACATGAATAATTGCTTGACACTGAGTGATAACTCTTAAATGTAGTACTGCCAGCAGCGTTTCGTGATTTATATTTATCAGATTCATTGTTGAGTCTTAAACTCGTCTTGTTGAGTTGCTGTCCGGCATTAACAGGCAGTGTATTTTCTAACAGCTGTCTACGTGCGTTTAAAAAATGAGTGAAATCTTGAAAGTTAGGAAGATTATCAGGGTCAATAGACTCCTTCCATAATTTGAAAGTAGTAGGGTCGAGTTTAGTTGATAATAATTGTATAGCAATAAGTTGAAATGAATTCACTGACAGTTGCATTGCCGCCAGTGAATTAACGGAAGACGTTACGTATTTGTGAATGCTGCCAAACTTTGGACAGAGTCTTTAATTGTCGACTTGACTTAAAGTAAATTTTGAATGTAGTATTTTGCTAGTATGAACTTGTTGTCATACCTTGCGGACAGCAAACTCAACGCTAATCGAGTAATTTTCACTACAAATAGGTAGTGATTTAATTAAGTCTAACGGTTCATTTTTTAGAGAAGAATGTAAATGATGTAGTTTCTGCACTGGCGTTAGATCGGATCTTGCATGCACCAAGTCCGTAAAGATTGAATGAAAATGCTGCCATTCCAAGATATTGCCTGTGAAGCAGGGCAAACCTATCGGTTTTAATTGCATATGGGCCGATAATAAGGGAGGTACAGTCTGAACATTAAAGGTATCAATCAATTGTAAAATATTTGCTTCCGTAAAATATAGCATTTCTTCGACCTCAACTCGGTCTTCTTGAGCAGCGTTTATGTCTTTACAAATAAGTTCGATTTCAGATTGTACCTCGTCGTACTTCGATGCCAAGCTTTTTAAACTTTCAAGTCTTACTGTTAAAAAGTGTTTTGTATTAGAATTTGTATCAAAGCTACTGACAGCTGATTGTATGCGCACTATTGCGGACTTTAAGCCGCCTCTCTTTCTGACTAACACTTTGAGGCCTTCTTCAGCCATTGTACGCACCTTGATATGATGTTAGTGAGGTGATACCTTCTAGGCGATGTCCTGAAGCGTCGACGCCGTGGAGAAGATGGCAAACACACAGCTCGGAGAGATGACTGCTTTGACTGACGTACTGAAGCTAGCAGTCTCTTGCAATGATGTCGTCAGGCGGCTCAAAGGCGACGAGCGAAATGCTGATCGAATCACGCCACGGTCGTATCAGCGGATATGCTGAGTCGCCCGTGATGACCAGAAATAGGGGCAGAAAAATAATAAATGTGAATAATGCATCCGGAAATCCAGGTCCGGAGCGACCAAAAAATGTTAAGTAGAAGAATGATCCGCCATGTGTGGACCAAAAAATGTTAAGTGTGAAGTGTTCTATTTACTGTAGGATGATTCGCCAGGATGCAGAAATGATGAAGCGAGTGGACTGTAATTAATACATTTATTTAATTGTTCACATTTACACCAGAAATTGTTAGGTTTCATTTTTGACTAAGAGATTGGCTAATAAGCATATCGTGAATACAATTCGTATTACATTGAAGTTAATTTGATGAAAGGGCGGGCCTTAAAGGGCCATATATGAAGTGTTGGCCTAAGGCCTACATTAATTGTCGTAATGAATAGAATGGAGGCGCGAATACGCGACACTCGAATACTTGAGTGCAAGTATTAGAAAAATGTGACAGTAAGGCTGCGAGAGCGAGCCGACCGCCGCTTGCGAGCGTATGTGACGAACTGTGCGAGAGCACGGACATGAATTGATCAGATTAAAGTGCAAATTAAAGCGCAGATTAGCCAACCCATAATGTAAAAATTACCGCGCTACTCTACAATGGAGCATATGGTTGAAGGCCGCATGTTTATGTTGTGTTGGGTGATTTGATGTGTTGTGTATAACCATGTCGGTTGTGTTGGTTTCCTGTATATTTTGTACGTGTGTGTATTGTTAGTTTTTGTTAATTATTAGGTCTAGAAAATTTATACTATGGTTTTGTTTAATTTCCAGTGTAAAT
Organism: Magicicada septendecula; assembly: GCA_034769895.1. NCBI lineage: Eukaryota > Metazoa > Arthropoda > Insecta > Hemiptera > Cicadidae > Magicicada > Magicicada septendecula. The sequence continues at coordinate 331,380,633 of CM068375.1, forward strand.
TGTAATTTGTGGTGTATTGTGTTTATGTATTTGTGGAAGTTTTCAACTTGTCTTGTGTTGCCTTTGAATAAAAGTAATATATCATCTACATACCTGTGCCAGTAAATGATTTTGTTGGTGTAATTTTTTTTGTTTATTATGTGGTTCTGTTCTATTTTGTGTATATATATTTCTGCCAGTATTCCTGATATGGGGGATCCCATCCGGAGACCGTCCGTTTGTGTGTATACGTTGTTATTGTATGTAAAGTAATTTGGTTCAGTTATTATTTTGGTAAATGTGATGATCTCTTGTATGTGTGTTTCAGGTGTGTTGTTTTGTCTGAGTAATTGTTCTAGTGTTTGTATGGTTTCTTGAATTAGGACATTGGTGTATAAATTGGTTATATCAAAAGATGCCAGTGTTGAGTTGTGTGGGATGTGGATGTGTTCAGTTTTCTTGAGTAGGTCGATGTTGTTTTTGATAGATGTGTTGTTACTGAGATTAATGTTTCCTCTGATTATTTTGTCTAGGTATTTTGCGATTTTGTGGGAGGGAGCTTGTGTGTTGTTTATTAGTGTTCTGATGGGAATGTTAGGTTTGTGTATTTATGGTAATGCATTTAGTTTATGGGGGTTATGTTTTATTTGTTTAAGGTATTTGGTGCTTTCTGGTTTGATTATGTTTTGTGTTATTTATAAATTTGTTAATCTGTTTTTAAAATTTTAGTATGGGGTCACTATTTATTTCCGTTATATTATTTTCGTTAAAGAAATTTTCAATTGTAGGGTTTAGTTGATGTTTGTCCATTATGACGTTTATGTTCCCTTTATGAGCTATTAGTATTGTTATGTTGTGTTCAAGCAAATTTTGTTTTACATTGCTACGAGTTCTTATTTCGTTGACATGTCTTTTTGGTTGTACATGTGTGTGCGTTGGAGCTTCCGTTTTATGTCGTGACGTATTGGGTCCTGGTCATTAATGTGCGTGTTTTGTACAGCTGTTTCTGTGTCTATGATTATGTCACGTATGTGTTTATTGTGGTTTTTGTTGTTAGTTGTATTGTTATTAAAATTATGTTTCAGTCCTTTGTTTAATAAATCCAACAACAATATACATTCCGCGTTTGCACACACATACACACACAAAACCACAGCTACACCTACATAGATACTAATCTTGAAATATTACATTACTTACACAAAGGTCGAAAACTCAACACAGCAGAACAATACGAAATATACAAACACCACACAACACAATAAACAACATACTTAACGACCAATTACAATATAAATCACATACACTTTTTGACACAATTATACAAAAAACAAACAATAATTAGGATCCCCGCGCCAATCACCTTCCTCCACACACCAACCCCACTATACCTTCCAAGCAATAACCGTTACAAAGTCTGCAGTCTGTCTCTAAGCTGACGAAGGCGAACACTAGAAAAGAAGGCGAAACGCGTTCGACGAGAAAAGACAAGAAAGTTCACAAGTGAAAGTTTCAAAGTTTCATTACTATATAAAGTAAATTTTGGAGTGTTGCAAACAAACTCCGGGCAGTCGTGCCGTGGTTTATTAATTTTATTAATTTCATACGTTTTGGTCTTACCTCTGGAGGCCACCTTCAGTGCATAAAACGATTCATATAACTGATATGACGTTTGTCAGTAACAACAGTACTCATGTTCCAAAAAATGCCACAGTACTGTGGTTAGTGACAAAAATCGTGTCAATTGTGTAAATCGTATTATGCATTGAAGATGGGCTCCAGAGTAGAGGCCGAAACGTCTGAAATTAATAGCATTAGTGGATGACGGCCTAATAGCAAACACTATTCACGTCGGCCGTGAAAGTCTTGAAAATAGAAGAATTTGGAATGTCTTGGAATGTTGTAATTTTTGTTTGTTTGTTCACCCCATCTAATTATTATATTTTGAATCAATATTTACAAATTAAATTGGAAGAGTTTTAAAATCACAACTTACAAACACGGCAAAGAATGTATAATGTTCCTATAATTCTATGATGGGGAAGCAATGATATGTCCGATGGAAAGTGGAAATTCCTGCACTGTGTAAGAGAAGATGGGCAAACCCTTAATGCCGCAGTATCTAATAGTTGTGTTTGTACTTTGTTATTTTATTTACCTTAGTTTATGTCTATTGTTGTTTTCCTGTATTTAACCTTCTTTGACTTTTGGGGGAATCTCTTCGTTGCCTGCGTCATACATACACCTTATTCTTCGTCATAATATTCATCACGACTTATAATATAACCCTCAACCCATGGCCTGTTGCAACTTCTACAGCTTAGACAATATCAGTACCCTAGTGAATCAGTTCAAATTCGAACTTAGAGTTTTATAAAATACTAATTCTCATTAGGATTAGCACACACATTTTCTTCTACTGGGCATCAATCTTTCTAAATTGTGGTACAAGTTTCGTTAATCTCACAGGTTTTGTGTGGAGCAAGCACAACACAGACAATATGGCAAACGGTATCACATAGAAGTTACGTCATAGCAGTATCAACATTAGTTAAAACTGTGGTCACTCCATGTAATGAATTGACCCAGCTATCTTGCCAAAATTCCAAGAAAGAAAATATAAACGATAAAATATTTTAAGAAATAATATAGAGTACGCAATGATGGGTAGGGAATAGAATATTGATATAGAAAAAGAGCGGAGTTGCTGCGGAGCGCAGTACCTGCTTGATATTTTCTTGTTTAATTCCAATTATTCAAACAATATTTTGCCTTTGAGGATTATGACTTTTATCTTTGTTGACAAAATACTTAAATTATAACATTAAAAATTATGTTTGAAGATAAATATTTCTGTCTGTGCCATCTTCCGTTTCTTTCAAAAATTAAAACGTCCTACACGAAAAGTATTAGAAGACATCCCTTGGTCTAACTGTACTTCTTAGTCAAAGTAATAAAGCAACTTAAACTTCTTATTAGAGCAATAGAAATATTAAAAGAATTATTTAGTCTTCTTCTGTTGTAAACTTACAGTCTGTTATAAATTATACTTTGCTGCTGTAGTTGGTCTCCTAATATTGCTGTTAACAGATCCAAGCATTTCAGCCCTTTTGGTTGATATTATATATCGTTTTTGGAATATGAACAGGGTGCATGTTTAATAGGTGATATGAACATTTTGTTTCCTCATTTATAAGTTAATTAATGCTTTGCGTCTACTAGCATAGGCGTTTGGATAGTATGTGTAACGAAAGATTGACTGCATGCTGGGAAAGACTATACACCCATTGCACCTAGAGATGTTGGTCGCGCAAGAAAGTCAGAAATGGTTTTCGGAACAGCAGGCTGCTGTAATCAGTAAAGACAAGAAGAAGAAGAAGAAGAAGAAGAAGAAGAAGAAGAAGAAGAAGAAGAAGAAGAAGAAGAAGAAGAAGAAGAAGAAGAAGAAGAAGAAGAAGAAGAAGAAGTGGGAGAAACATAATCGAAAAGCAAGAGGATAAGATGTTTTGAACGTAGAATTGTTCGTGTATGGGGGTGTATTGCTTCAATTTAAATTACTACATTTTTACAACATGTGTTGGAGAAGCCAACAGATCCCACAAGATTGGTTGCCTGGTATTTTTTTTTAAAAAAAGGAAACGAAGTAACTGTCATAACTATAGGGGAATACGTCTGGTTGATACAAAATATATGCAAGGACCATAAACCACAGTCTGCACACTCTTTTCGAGAATCTTATTTTGGAAGAACAAAACGGCTTCTTGAACAGGATTTTGAACAGACACTGCTTTTATTATTAAACAAATCATTTAGAAGCATTGTGCTTAATAAAGAAACGCACATAACTTTTATTGACTTCGAGAAGGTCTGACTCCGGTGCTGTGGGAGACGAAGCACATGCCCGTCGCCCGCTACTGTGTTGCGTACCACGCTTCAAATAGAGTTCCTGCGGCAGGAACTATAGATATGCTGGATATTTATGGTGTAGCCTGCTACCGGCTGTGGGTCGTCAATTAATTACTTAATTGAGGGTGAGTGTTCGCCGAGGCCGGGTCCAAGATCCACCTAGCACAGATTGGTAGCGACCAAGGGCGCTAATGAGGTGATTGCCCTGGAAGCGAGCTGAGCGGCGATAGAATGTCCTGGACAGTGTCCATATAGTGGCGTCCAGGAAACGGACACTTACGGATTCTCTGATAATTTTATTAGAAGTCAAGTAGTGGGGTTTGTATTCCCAGCGCAATCCTCGGTCCAGGAGACACTGAAGCTCTTGCTTATGGGTCTTGGCCAAATGGCCTCATACAGGAATCGCGTAGGTTGCCATCGGTATGGAAGGCCTTTGATAGAGTAGATAGAAATTTGTTGTAGCAAATATTAAAAGACCGGAATGTCTTCAAAAACGTATAAGAACTAGACATAACGGAACAAAAATAGCTGGTAAAACTAATTGTAGGATATGTCATTTATCTGTCAATGAAGGTTTTAGGCAGCTGCAAAATATTTATGCAGTATAATGTATACTTTTTAACATTTATACTGACGATCTGGTAAAGTAATGGAAACATCTAGTAAACGCTGGTATTAAATTATTACAAAACAAATAGTTGATGTTCTGTTGCTTGATAACGACTTTCTTTTACTTGAAAATACAGAATCTAATTTGCAAAAAAAACCTGTTTTTTAAGCATTATCAGATTTGTAAACGATACAAATATCTCTACTATATGAACAAAGGTAATGGCATTTCGAGGCTAGGAGCTAATAACTAACAAACTAATGTTTAGTGATCAAATTTTAGAACAATTAACCCGCTTTAATTATTTCACAATTATACTGGCTATGATAGGAATTGATGGTGTTGATGTTAAGTTAGGTAAGTTTCAGATGATCTGTGTGATAATGAACCGTATTTGTAGAAACAAGGTACGTCGAAACATGAAATTAAAGTTTTACAAAGTTTTTGCGATCCTTGTGATGCTCTATTAATGTGCATTGTGGACAACAACCAAGAAACAACACAGTAATTTGCCAGCCACGAAAATAGCATTCTTAAGAGGTGTTAAAAGGTGTTCAAAACTTAGCCGTATAAGGAATCTAGCCATAAGAGAAGAGTTAAACTGTTGTAATTTGAATAAAAAATTAAAGATAACAAACGACGGTGGAAAAACACTTAGAAAAAAGGTTAGACTCCATACTCACCAAACAAGTCTGGAAGTATAAACCTACAGGACACAGGTCTGTGGGTAGACACAGGAAGAGATGGTAGAGGATTATTGAAGGCGGAACAGGTAGCACTTTGAAAGAAGAGAGTGGAAAAGAAAAATAAGAAGTAGGAGGAGTAGAAGGAGAAGAAGGAGAAGAAGAAGGAGAATAAGAAGAAGATGATGATGAATAGTATGTTTTAAATGTCTTTCGTGTGTCAACTGTGACATAAATTAACGAAACTTAATTTCTAATCGCACTATAAAATGTATTGTAAAATGTAAAATGTGATACTACAGAAGTTACATTATAAACTTACTGAGAAAGGTGGTGGCGACTATCAAGTACTTCATAATGCAGAAAAAGTTGTACACTTCTTGCCGCGTTGAGCAGTTTTAAGCTTTGCAAAAATTGTGCCTTTATATACAGAATATGTTATCTCTACAGGATTTACACTCCTCATAAATACTTAAGAAAACTATAATATACGACCTGGCGACCTCTACAAAAATAGAACTAAAAGTAACGGCAATTATTAGAGAAAACTTGATTACACAACTTGGAAACAGAAAACGGCGCGCATATATGTTAAATTAAATAAATACATTTTAAAAATAAATTATGCAGAATCGCTACAACGTATTATTTGTTTGAGGTTGATAACGTTTAAATTTATTATTTTATGTATTTTAATTGCAAGTAACTTTTGTAAAATGTCGTGAATATTTATGAACACTGTAAATTCAAAAGGAAAAGGATTAATTCAAAGGTCAAAAACATATTACTCACGCACCCACACACCGACGTATTTTCTTATTATCTTCTTCACTTGTTTAACTAGTTATATTAGGTAATATGAGACAAAGAATTTTTTTTTCTGTTTTTCCTCCTTAGTACTTAACACGTAGACACAAGGTAGTTGCTTACCACACAGCAAATTTGAATATTCACTTTGTATATTCACTTTTCATTGTTTATACAAAATGCATTTTTTTTATTATAACATTTTTTATATCATCATAATTTCATTACTAGAAAAACAGTTTGTAATGGTACATAATAATGAAAGACACACTTTCTATGAAAAATATAAAACAAAGAAAGGAAGTATGTTATGAGTTAAAATTGTATTTGAGGCCAAAAAAGTGTTGTATAGAAAGTGTGAGAAAGTATTTACCACGAAAAAGAAACGACAAATTATTTTCTATAGCACCTTAAAAGCATGTCACTGCAGACAACAGAAAACAAGGTCCGTATCATAAAGGAAAAGAGAAACATTCATGTACCAAAGATGAAGGCAGTCCAACAGGATCTATAAAATTTTGAAAGCCATGAAAATTATTAAAAACCAAAAATGCTCAGAAGACAATATTATATAGTAAAGAAAATGTGATCTAACAAACCACGGAGGAGCCAAGAGAAGTGAAACAAAAAACGAAGAAAACCAAAGAAGAACGAAGAAAGTTTGGCAAAGAAGGAATGGACATCTTAGGAGTAGCCCACACAGATTCCTGTAATGGAAGCTAGGAAACAAGGAATAAGAAAACATGGATTTTCTCTTTTATAAATTTTATTAAAACCATTATAAACTAAAAGACAAAAAAACTCATATAAATAGATTACTTATGGATTAGAATATAAGAGAAACTTTTTTAAATAGTACAAAAGATTAACAGAGACAGTATAATTAGTTTTATTTTGTTGCCGTAAACAGTATTAAATTCTTCTTCTTCTCTGCAAGGCTTAGGTTATATAAACCTATTCCGGAACCCATCTTAACCTCTGACGACCCACATCTCTTATACCAATCGCTTTAGAAGCCATAATTAGAAAGCCATAGCTTTCGGCAATCGATACTCTGTCATCCTTTGCAGATAATTCCACCATGGTCTTTGGTAAATTACAATAATTTCATTCATGTAGTTAACGTCATGTTTTTTTTTTATATCTTTATTTCTTATTCTACCTTGCAACGTGTAATTTAAAGGATTTCGAAAAAAATGCCTTTCAGCACTCTGAATCATGCCGTTTTCTATTTTCGTCATGGCCCACACCTCATTTGCGTAAATCAACGTTGGTATTGCAATTGCCTTATAAAATGTAATCCTTGTGCTGTGTATTGTTTGGTTTCTAAGATGTTTATGAATCGTGCGACAAATATTCGTATATTTAACTTCTCTCTTATGTCGTATTCAGATTCATAGGTTACTGCACAACCGAGATATTTAAAACGGCTCACTTTTTCTAATGTGCTGTTGTATATAACTATCTTAGTCCTCACTGGATGTTTACCTAAGGGCATGGCTTTGGTCTGTTTTAAAGAAATTGTCAGTGATAACTGTCTTGCTACTTCTTGTAATCACCCTTATTTTCTTGAATAAGAACTATGTCTTCCCCATATGGCAGGGAACTCAAACAAATTGATTTGTTAAGGTGTACTCCTGCAGTCATTCTGGATTTCAATCCTCTCAACATGTCGTCAATGTATAATATTAAACGAAGTTTGAAAAACACAGGATCGCTGCATAACTCCCTTATTTATTGGAATGTCACATGAAGGCCTACCATTCAGATCCAAGACAACAGATGTACTTTTATAAAGGATCGTAACTGAATTTTTTAAATGCTGTGGATATCCTCTTGTATCCAAAATATTCTATAACTTTTGACAGTCTACAATATCAAATGCTTTTTCCATGTAAACAGCAGTGTTAAATTATTACTGCAATTTAAAATTATAGTTAATAAATCCAAAAATTATTCCAATATACGCTCCAACCAACTACTTATTCTACGCGACCTCTGTACATTGGATAGCATTTGGCGCCGCAACGTTCTGGGCTCGATTAATAAAAAAAATTAAATTGAAAAAATTAAAACTTAAAAATTAAATACGTTTTCTGAGTGAATCGTATGGTATTTGTCTGTTTTAGTAAAACGAGATTTCTGCGGTATATTACTTAATCATTATTGGAATCTAATAGGGTAATTATGGAAGTATAGCCTGTAAGCCGTTGCTTAAATTCAGAGATTAGGTAAATAGTACACTGCTGACCTACTACGTCGTAATGAATATCACTTTGAATATAACACACAAACACGTATACACCGCTGTGACACAGAAAATAATAATAAGTAATACAAAAATTGAAAAATTGCCGTAAAAATTGGTATAAGTTATTGAAGCCATGACCAGAAAACAACTTAGCGAACGTGACTGTAAATTAGAGGAACGGGACAAACTACTTCATAAATGTGAATTTATAAAACAAAACTTGAAGGGCCTTGAAAAAATCGACTTTGAAAAATTAAATACTGTTGGACACATTTAAGACATAAATTAATACAACAAAAATAAAATTAGAAGAAAACTACACTACACATGACACAACACGAAAATAAATTTTATAAAATAAATCAAACATTACAGGAACGAAACCACAAACACACACAACTCGAAAAACTTAATGATAGTTTAAACTAGGTAATACCGGACAGAGTAGCCGAATAACATACATAATATGGAAGAAGTTAAACAACATACCAAGTTCTACGGCAATGAAAATGACAATCCGATAGAATTTTTCAGACAGTGTGAAAAGAAAATGGAATACATTGGAAACTACTTAACACATCACGATAAAATTAACTTAGTTGCGAAATGCAGCAGAATTTCATCGGCACAATAGTATACTATTATGGTCAGGTCACCATTTATGAAGACTTTTGAAGCCAGATATTAGAATCAACATGTTCAGCAAGAGGTACGTAATCGTCTGGAATTTTTTAATACATGTATGGGCGAAAAATAAAGGTACAATATGTGAATCAGCAAGTGACAAAAGCGAAACACCTGCGTCCAACACTTAAGGAAGTCGAGCTTGTACATAAATTGGCCTATAATTGTAAGCAGAACATACGAGTTGTTGTGATGAGCAGAGGAACAAGACGGTTGGAAGACCTTCTGTTGCTGTTATCGTAATTGAAAGATCCAGTCAGCAAAGTTCCAAGGTCAGGTTGCAGTAAAACATATGAAAACACTAAACAGTTCAAATATAGTCAGAAACATAGTACATTCTCTGTACCAATAATTAAACAAAACACAAGCCAAAACCATGTTTTTATTTGTAGAAAGTAAGTTAGATATAAGGAGATTAGTAACAATAACAATATTAAACAAGATATTTGATGTTGATGTTATGCACCCTGCATATACGCGCGAAGAGTTGTTGAACAACTGTAACACTCAAAAGAAAATTGGTAACAGTGTACATAAAAATAAATCATATACTCAAATTTCTTTGTCTTCCCAGTAATTACTAATATTTTAGAGTTGCAATATAGGCTTATAATTACATTTATCAAAATGTTATGTATAGCCGGACAATTCCATAATAGACCATAATTAATTTCTGTTCACTTGATCAAATGCTTTCACAACATAAATAAACGCAACATGTGTTTGGAGGTTAAATTCTTTTACAGTATTTTCCTAAAATAATGTTATCACATTTAGAAATATTTTTGACGTATGCAGGAAAATACAATTACATTTTATGATAAAAGCAAAACTCTACAACTGTTAACAGGAGGAGTCGCACGTTTTATCCCACAAAAACCTCAACGAAAAACCCACATTGTAAAAGCATAATTTCTCTTTTGAAGTATCGTTCTCCTAGGCTTTACAACCATAGCTGGAAGCATCCAAACGGAAAGTAAAAGACAGCAAACAATCGATAGCTGCTATTGTCTCGTTATATCTCTCTATTTTGATCTTCAATTCATTGTTGTGTTATCATCTGTTTCCTACAGTGATATTGTTTTCATTGTTTTCTGAATTCCGTTTCATTTAATAACGGAAATTGTGGATTATACAGTTTATATTTTCGTTTATATGTGTACTTTCCTGCTACGCTTTTTCGTCCATCGAAATAACAGGGAAGCTCATATAAAGGTAAGTCTTGCAACGCTTTGCTCTGTGTCTAAAAGTTAACAAAATATTTATCGTTTCATAGGCACCTCAAATTATGAAGACGTCATTGAGTAAAATGAATATAAAATTATTAATCAAAATTTATTCTAAATGATTCTATTTTACGAAATGTTGCCTACGGAAATTTCAATATTTTTTCTGAGGCAGTAAATTTTGTAGCATTGATGAAATATTGAAATAGTTTAAGAGACACTACTAGTGATTATGAACATAGTGGTGACTATGAACATTATAAATTTAATTATAAAGATGACAGTGAAAATGACTCAGTAAAAACCTAGATACAATAATAAATAGATGTTATTCCTTTTTTACTGAAATCACATAAAATTCTGCAGAATGTAATTTTTTACTCAATAAAAAAATTAATTTATTTTCAATCACTTTATTGGATTTTTTCTACAAAAATTTAAAACTGAAAATTTTTCGTAAATTTTAAAACATTTTGTAAGTTTTTAAATAGGAATACAATATCAGAACTTAAAACCGAATGTAATTAGTTTATTAAAAGGAAATTTAACTGGAAGACATCATTATTAATTTAGTCTTCCTAATTTCATGGAGAATTGTTGACCGATGCATATTGCGTTAATTCTTCTTTAAGACGTAAAATGTGAGAAACATTTTGTTTGGCTCTACGTAGAATTCAACGAAAATTTTTTATTATTGTGATTGTCGGAATTCGGATCCTAAACGTGGGGCCGACTTTTTTAAACAACTTTGTATGAGGTGCTTTGGTCTTCAGTTTTTTTTCTTTGTATCTATTTTCAGCTGTTTGATATCTTTTCCTTTCATTTCCATTGCTATTGTTATGTTATTTTCCTATCATATTACATAATATGACCAGTAAATTTGTCTGTTCTCTTTACAATTTTTTTTCATTATTATTCTTTTTTTACTTGTTCTACTGAAAACGATACGATAATCACACTTTCAGTGACTTCGTGTGGAATCGTATTTTTAATACTTAAGCCTTTTCATTTCTTGTGTTTCAGTTGTGTATTCTAACAGGTTACAAGTGCTTTTCTACATATAAAATACAATGGAAAACTTATTCGCTTTTTTAAGGTTATTACTGTAGAAGTTTAAAAACTTTCGTGTACTGTTGTCACAGCTTTGTATGCTAATTCTGTTGAAAGTATTAATTTATTCCTGGCCGTTTGTAGAGATTTCCTTTATTCAAACAAATGAGGAGTCAAATTTCTTACATTAAAACAAAATATTGTTTGCCTTGTTGTTGAACTGTTAGGTGACTCAGTTCACTTGAGTGTACGTAAAGTCGATTCAGACCATATGTCCAAGGTACGGTTTCTAATATCGACCCGTTGTTTCTTCAAAATTTAAAATGAAATTTTTATCAACACTGCATGTTTGCTCGTAGGTTGCACTTTTTAAAACGCAACTATTTTGAACGTGTTATTACTGTCGTGTTCGCTCAACAGTTTTGGCAAACAGTAACTGTTTGCTTCATACGTCTTCGTCCATTCTTATCGTCACTTAAAATGGGAAAAAAATTTAACGACAATAAATTATTCTCATTAGCTTATCCACCTTTGTTATTTTCTATAAATTTTAGATCCCAAACTATATCATTAAAATAATTCTATTTGCTTATGATTAAGTTTTACTGAGAACTTCTTCAATTATACGTAACTGGTTATTCAGCTTTTATTCAATGATAGTAAATGTCACACACTAATCACGTCATTATATACAAATAAATCGCAAAATGTATATAGTATATCAAACTAAAGATAATTTTAACTACAATCTAAATATAGTATATAATTTTGGAAATTGTAAATGTTGGGGCTCCAGAAAGTAGAAGTGTACTAACACACTGAAAAAAATTCAAACACCTTTGTCAGGACTGAAAAGAAACAGATTTTGGACCAACGCCTAAACGGTATCGTTTAGCTCGGTAATTTTAAAAGCGTAAGGATACTAGTGCTTAATAAAGAACAATAAGTTTGAAAAATGAATAAAACCAATGCCAAATGTCCAAACAAAATGAATTTTGACCTAATTCCAAATGTAGTGTTTACAATAAAAATTGTTAATTTAACTTTATATATATTTTGCGTCACGGGGCAAAAATTGAATTTAAAAAACTGTAAAATCCTCTGTAGGGCACAAAATTATAAATTCTTTCATTCAATGGGCAAAATTAATGTCATTAATAATTTTATACATTTAGTATGTGTTAAAACGTTTGTATTGTAAACTACGTTTTCAAAGAAAAATTATTAACAGTTACTACTATTTGTAGTATTATGTGTATACCTATAGATGCCTACGTGATCACACATACACATAAAAAGCTAGGCCTCATCTACTCCCGAATAAGTATTATAGTTACAATTTTAACTGAGAAAGACAGTGCTTTGTTAGAAAATTTTGGTATTACTGTAAACATAACAATAACCAATGTAAAATACAAATAATTGTCTGCTCTATTTTTAGTTTACTATAAAAATATAGTACATAAGTTGGGGTTTGATAATTCTCTTATAATCTTACAATTTTTTTATGTATAGCAAAATTGTGTTAACAGCGTTTGACTACCTGTTAGGACTGTTTCTTAGCTGATGATAAGAGTCATACGTACAAAGAACGTTTTTTTTTCGTCAATTTAATTCGTTTATTAACTTCATTGTATCTAATAATAAATACAATATTTTATAATATTGACCAAATTTTGCCGCTAAGGGAGTTGTCTAGTGGTTATTTGTTTTGCTTATATCCCGCCCTGTCTCACAATCACAGATAGCTTTAATTTTGTTTTTGATGTATTTTCGTAAGTAAATTGTTAAATCGTAAACAATAAGTATTCAAATATTCGGTCCATCATGAGGTTTTATAAGTATGTATTTGTTAGTAATAAAGAGTTCAGTGAATAAAGGTGTTTTGTATAACTTACCAAAAGATTGATCATTATAAATGTGTGTGTGTTAAAACAAATTATGTTATCAACTAGAAGGAACGGTGACCGAGAGAGACAAATGACAAGGCTTGTTGAGCTGGTAAAAATGCCGCCAATTGTTTTAGTGTTGAAGCAAGGACGAGAAGTTAGCTTTTCTGTTTTGAGTTAGCGTCCTCTCACCTACATTGTCGAGACATAAAACTACTACAGCACGTCGTGTTGTGTGCTTCTCCATTACCCTAACAGAAGGCACATTTCCTTCTTTGGGATCACATCTATGTCTTTGGCGGGCGCGTCGCTTGTGCTTCTCCTTTCCTCCTTCTAAATCTCTTTCCGCCCCTTGTTGTCACCATTTTATCATAAAGAAAAACAAAACAGTCGACTAATTTTTGTTATGCCATAATTTTTTTTTAATATCACACATAAACACAAAAACTTGGTTATTGATTTACTCTGTTTCTTTATTTTCGTAGTTAGTTCAATCTTCCGCTGCCTCCTTCTTTCGAGTTACTCCAAAAAAGTATTCAAACCATCTGTCAGCTACCACGTTTTACACTACACACAAGACTGGCAGCATAATTGTGTCGTAACTTCTTTTTTTTTGCTTCTTCAGTAAATTTTTTTTATTGAAAGTCACACTATTCGTTATTTTAAGCAGTATTGTTGCAGTGACATCTATTATCGTCCCTAGGTATTTTAATTAGTAGCCAATTGTCTCTCTACGTTGTTTAATGTACTCCATTCTAAACAATATCTCTCACCTGTTATAGTCACTAATTCTGGCCCCAGTGGTGTAGTCGTTAAAACAAGTATTTTTAAGGTTTTATTCCATTACTCTAGACAAAAATGTTGATACTTAATTTTTGATTCACTATATATAGACTTATATATACCACTTGTACAAAGAAGTATCTGAAACTTGTCTGGGGAAAAATTTCTCTGACCAAAGGATAAAGACTACAAATGGACGCAAGTGTGGACCGCCATTAAAAAGAAGAATAAAGCATAGAAAGAGAGAAAGAGAGAGTGAGAGAGATAGAGAGAAAGAGAGAGAGTGAGATTGTGAGAGTGATGGGGGGAGTTAGAGAGCTAGGGAGCCAGAGTAGGAGAGAGACTTGTCTTTTGTTGTGTTTCGCGCGCGTGTTTATTATGTAGAGTGACAAAAATTGTGCAATCAGTTTGTGGCGAGGGAGCCTAGATTCCTACATTCACACAGCACTGTTACCAGTGCTCAGTGTCACGGCGAATAAGGAGTAAAGGAGAGAACAATGGAGAAGTGTAGTATGGAAATAGTAGTACTTTTACTGAAGTAAGCTAATCTGATTTTCTCCAGAATCACGTAACGTTTAGGAACAAACAATTAAAAATTAAAGAGTAGAAATAATTCCTATCAATTCACGTAAATTATGAAGCGCTTTTATCTAACGGAAGCACAAAAAACGAAATAAAGTACCATGGAGTTAGTAGAAACCTTAAGAGAAATTTTGAAGTTGTCAGTATTTTAATAACTTTAATAGTGATAATATTACAGGCAAGTGAACACTACAAAGAAGTAAATAAAATTGTACTTGTGTGAGAACTTTTCAACGCTTTTATTGTAGTGTTTCTTTGGTTTAAGGAAACTTGGTTCAACATATGCCGCACACGAAACCCCAACACCTAACTTACTTGTTTACTTTTGTCTGGCGTTTCTACAGTCAAGTCACGTCCTTGTGAAACTTGTACCTTATAACGAGGAGAAAGTGACACTAACTTTATGTACAGACGACGCCAGTTGTGTCGGAGTCGCTAACGCTCTGCTACACCTTGTGGTTTACATCGGCGTCGTAGTAAAGCCAACATTAACTTTCCTAGCCGCATACGTGCGACGCGACGTGGTGAATTATTATACGTACTTTAAAACAAAAATGTTTTTTCCTTTATTTATCTTTGCACATATAATATTATTTTAGATATCTTTTTATAAAGACTAACTACTTTTTCTTATAGTTTGAAATTTTTAGTTTGAATAATTTGTACGTTTATAAGTTTGGAAAATTATTCTTCATCTATTCTTTACAACTGAGCGAAAAAAAAGTGTTGCTTTTAATTCAGCCACTTAGCATTTCTCTGTTTATCTATCTAAACTTCTGTATATCTGTTTTTGTTATGCGTCATGTAAATTTTTGGATCCAGCAAATCGATTTTGTAAAACTTGGTACTCATTCATTTTTTTGCTCTACAATTACTTATTGGTTTTTAGATTGACCCCCCCCCCCATAAAACAAAACGGAACAGAAGGCGGAAATGTGAGGATTCAAAGTTTTGAACAAAATTTGAAAAACATATTGCCATGTAAAACTCAAGGGATTTGAAGCAAAGGATCTTAGTTTTTGTGCCTATCTCTCTCCCTCCTTCACTCTATCGCTCCCTTACTCTCTCACTCTATCCTTGTCGTTCTTGTATCCTGAGCCAGTCTATTCATGTCTGAATAGACATGCGTTCTACAATCCTTACAATCCTACATCCTTAGCAGAATGGCACAGGTGCTCTAATCTTGTTCTTCTTCTATCCTGAGCCAGTTTATTCACGTCTGAATACCTACAGCATCATACAATCCTACATCCTTAGCAGACTGCCACAGGTACTCTAACCTTGTCCTTCCAATGCACTTCTTTCCATTCACTGCACTGTCCATCATGAAATGCATGATTATTCGTGGACGTCTCAAACAACTTACCTGGTTTACTTTTTTTTGCCGACCTCAAAATTCTCTTGCCTCTCATTATTTCTAGGCTCCCCTCTTTTTTTGTTACTATGATCCACTTAGTTGAATTTTGCATTCTTTTATACCACCACTTTCAAATGCATCGACTATTCGTCCTTTGAGATTTACTATTGTCCGGACTTCTTGCCCATATAGTTCAATGCACAAAATATACAATTTCAAGAAATTTAGCTAATTTATAAACTATTATTTGACCGTAGTACGTATTTTTTTTCTTGACAGTGTTCTGGTTTGCGCAATTCTGATTTCGATGTTCTTTTTGCTTTGCTTGTCCCTTCCCTTCCCTTGGCTTCATATTTCCAGTTACTATGTATGTGCTTTAAGTTTCAATTTTACGTAATATCTAAGTTTCTTCTCTAGAGCTTATTGTGACTTATTGCATCGGTTTTTTTTTAAAACAAAGCCGTCGAATAGTTTATGTGCAATATTTATTAATGTTGGTAATTTCGCCTTATTTTCTGTTAGTAGAATAATATTTTCAGCAAGCCTCCAGTATTTATTAGAATTGTTATTTTTATTTTCTCCTTCTGAATTTTATTCCTTTCACTGAAACACAATTTAATTTCTGTAAAATTTTAACATCACCATTAACATTGTCGTCGTCGTCGTCATTATCATCATTGTAAAGCAAAACGTTTTTACAGATTTAATATTTTTAGGGTGTGTTTTAAAAAAAAATAGAAATTTTAAAACCATACACTACATTTGGTTTTCTGCACACTTTTAAATTTGATACTCACAGGTATTTTAGTAATTTTTTTAATTTTTATCTCTTTCATTTTTGACTCCCTCCGTCTTAATTTCATGTACATGAATCTAAAAAAAATAGGGGACTGTCAAACAAAACCACAAACATTTACGCTAAGCTTATAAAAGTTGGTGGATTCCAACGATTTCGTGAAACATACTTAAAATGTACAGCCTCGTAGAGAGAAAAACAAAAGGTGAAATAGAAACGGTCATTTTAAGACCGAGACATTATCTAATAAGAAAAATATTGAGGCGTCTTAGGCGCTCTCGATGCAATCTTGAGTTGGTCTTAGGAACGCTAGTTGTTTATTTGGCTGGTGATAAGTGAAATAATTAAGTGGACTGTATACGTTTGTTGGAGTTAATGATTTACTGAAATTAGTAGAAAATAGTTGCTGGCGCGTGCAGTTTTGGCGCGGCATAAATGCCGGAGAATTAATATTGAAAACCCATAATAGTGTGTACAGGCCGAGAATCGCCTAAGTAAATTATTGCATGATGATCATGGTAAAATTATGAAATATTGAAACCTTTATGTAGCCGCGGCTGGCGAACAGAGCGAGATGCCCGCTCGGAGTCTTGCAAGGAACTAACTTAAATTTGGCTGCCGCTAGCCTGTACCAAACCGGCAGCAGATAGCAGAGAGAAAAATGAAGTCACTACAAGCACCTGCAATGCGGCATTTTACAGTACAAAGTTTACATAGGTACAAAGTTTAACCAAAGGTACACTTTTATTTTTTCTGATACAGTTATTCACATTTACTTTTATTGTTTTGGTCTCTTTGTTTTATTGTGGGGATATGTAAATACCTCGACCTGTGATACGATACATATTAATAGTGTTACGGCGGTCTACTTGATCGTCGTAGCTACAGTGGAAACAAAATACAGGACACCAATTAAGTCACTAAACACCAGCTTTAATTTTCACAGTTAAACACTTCTTAATTAACAACATTGTCTCTTAAAAAAAAAAAGAAAATTGTTCACATGCAATAAAATGTCAACTAATATAAAACACAATTATACCGCCCTATTTTAAAACACAGCACTTCACTAATAACCACTTGAATGCACACAGTAATGACTTGTAGTCGCCCAACAATAAACTGAATTGAGCGCCCCTGCGTACATGTATTTATATCCCGCCAAAAATCTGGATTATTCCACATACTACGTAAGATGCTCTATACTATGACGTAATTGATTGCGGCCGCACTACACAGTCCGTGCGACCGCGCGAATTCTGTCACAGTCTAGCAAATGCACTGAGAATCACGTACGCCACAACATTCAGACTCTGGAACATTCGACAAACACGTTGATTGTTCTGAAATGTCGTAACACTGTTCCCTCCTTAAGCCTGTTCGTCCCGAACTGGCAAACCGTCTCTGAAGTAATAATTAGCCAGGCGATCTAGGTGGACGACCTTGAACTTTCGCTGTCCTTCCTGTTGAGTCCGATAAATAATATCGTTGATTATTTTGTTCACAGTATAGGGTGCTTCCAGTTAGTTTTCAACATAGGTGAGCGACCACGACGGCGCTTTGGGTTGAGCAAGCAGACCTGATCTCGTTCTTGCAAACCCACACTATTCCTCCGAATGTCATACCGAATTTTCATTTTACCACTGACAATCTTCAATCGCCCTCTTACTAAGCGATACATTTCTCGCAGTTGGTTTCCTAATTGCGAGGAATAGTTCTGTCGCTCCTGGGACTGAGTCTCAAGTGATCAGAACATCAAGTCCCCAGGGAGACGAATCCCCCGCCCGAACACCAATTTTGCTGGAGTCATGCCGTTTGTGTCGTGTACTGATGATCTATACGCCAGGAATAGTGGTATACGTTGGTCCCTGTCTGTTTAGTTCTCATCAACAACCTTCGAAAGATGCTGCTCAAGTGTCCTATTGAATCTCTCAACAATCCAGTCCGACTGAGGATGCAGAGGCGTTGTCCTGGTTTTCCAAATTCCTAGTAGACGGCATAATTCCTTAAACACTCTTGATTCGAAATTTCTCCCTTGATCGGTATAGATTTCCATAGGGGCTCCATAAAGGCAACAGAAGTTGTAAACTAACTCCTTTGCCACAGTGCCAACCTACTGATTTGGAAATTGGATTCGCTTCCGTATTTTGTCAAGGGTTTTGTTACCGTCAAGATGGCCTCCAGATGTTCCATCATGCATCTCCTTCAAAACAGACTGCACTTTACTTCGGGGAACTATCAACTGCATGACCACGTCTCGTCCATCTGCACTTTCCCAAGCCCTTTCCAGCAAACCGTTATCTACGTTAAGAGATTCCCATTGTGCCTAGCAGCCCTTCAGCACTTCGGAACCATGGCAGATATCTTGCCAATCCGGGCGGCGCGACCTTCCTCTTTTGCTGTCAAGATCGGTTCCATGTCTTCATCAGTCATCTGTTCTTGTCAACAGTCTTGTGTTGTCCAGCCGGCTGCCAGGAAATCTACAGTGATGGCTTGAACATTTTCGCATGAGATTTGTTCTTCCTTTCTGTGGCAATGTCGGCAGTCTTCCGGGCACGGTCTCCGTGCACCATGCAGGCGCCTCTGACGATGTTGTACCTTGAAGTTGTACTCCTGCAGACGTACGAGCCACCTTGCCAACTGTCTTTCCGGATTTTAAATCTCAAGACCCATGCAAGCGCGGCATGGTCGGTACGTAGTGAAAACTCTCTTCCATAGAGGTATTTATGGAAGTGTTCCAAAACTCTCTCCTTGTAACAGAACAATTTCTCTCTGGTTTAGAAAGCGTCTTGCTGTAATACACTATTACTCGTTTATTCACCGTTCTGCACTTGAGACAAAACTACTCCTACGCCAGTATTGCTTGTGTCTGTGTCTATGATGTACTTTCCTTCGGAAGCTGGAAAAGCAAGAATTGGCTGCGACCATAATGCAATCTCCAAAGTCCTAAATTCTTGGTCACGATCTCTTGACCACTGGAAGTTTCGTTTATTTTCCGTTACTCATGTAGTGGTTTAGCAATAGTAGCGAAGCCTTTCACAAAACGTGTGCTATATGAACATAATACCAGGAAACTCAGAACTTCGTGTTTACTCTTTGTCACTGGCAAGTCTCTTACGGTGTCTACTATACTATTAGGATACATGCTAACACCTAGATGGCCCAGATACTGTACTTCGTTCTGGAATAGAGAACACTTCATCGGGCTCAGTTTCAGTTGGGCACTGTGATTTCTAGTTAGAACGTCCTTAAGGTTTTCCAAGTGGTCTTTGAAAGTCTTCCCGATCACTATGACATCGTCAAAGTAAACAAGGCAAGTTTTCCATGTCAGGCCTCGGAGTACCAGGTTCATCAATCTTTCAAATATTGCCGGTGCATTACAGAGTCCAAATAGAATGACGTAAAATAGGAATAAGCCACTTGGGGTTGAGAAACGGTCTTCTCCATGTCTTCTAGATGAAGACCCACTTGCCAATATCCACTCTTGAGGTCCAATGTAGAAAACCACTGTGCTCCAGGCAGCGTGTCGAGAGTATCATCAACGCGAGGTAATGCATATCAGTCTTTCTTTGTGACGTCATTCTACCATCTCTAAAAAAACGCCGTCTACCATCATTCTTTGCTGGCAGCACTCACGGAAAAACCAAACACTTGACGAAGGCTCGATTACTCCCTTTGTCAACATGTCCTGTACCAACCATGACATTTCCTCTTGTTTAGCTAATGGAGGCCTTTGAGGAGTTTGGCGTATTGGTGTTGTGTCTCCGGTATTGATGAGATGTTGTACGAGAGAGGTTCTTCCCAATGACTGTCCCTGAACTGCAATATAATCTTTGAATTCATGTAAAAACCGTCGGAGTTCTTTTACCTCACCCCTTGAGGGGCGTTAGAAGATCTGTTTAATAATTCCTGCAGCTCCTCTGGTAATTTGAAAGTACCCGAAGAACTGGATCTTCGTTGCTTCATACCGTCTACCCAGTCTACCCAAAATATTCGCCACTCTAATAGGTACATTTCCGGTTTCGTCAGGTTTTACTAAACTTCTGGCAATTAGTATGCCCGGTGTGTTAACTATCTGGGATTTGAATATAGACAACTGATTGCCCCTAGTATCTACCTCGGTTCTAACCATGATGATCTTTTCGGAGTTTGGCGGAACAGTTACGGCCACTTGATTTACCACGTCCATCAGTTCTTCTGATGTATTCATGGTGAAGAGCATTACAACTTCTTTCCCGACTCTCAAGACATTGTTTTTGAAGTCGACTATAAATCCGTATGCGTTCATAACGTTCACACCAAGAATTTCTTTATCCACAATGTCTGCAAAAACTGCTTGATAAAACTCAAGTCGACCGAGCCGTAGGCGTATCTCCACTTTTCCAAACACTTTTACAGGCCGTCCTGTAACTGTTCTTCTCAAGCTGCCAGAGCATCAGATTAGCTTGAGATTTTTAAACACATCGGGGCGCACAATGGAAACTGTTGCGCCTGTGTCAACTGTAATCGAGGTTGGCCTTTCTTGAACGAATCCGGTAACCACCAAGCTCCCGCTACTTTTCTGAAGTGTAGAAATTGCGATTTGTCTAGGGGCTTCCTTCCTCCAGTTAGTCAGCACAGCCCCGTTGTGCCGACTGTTGCTTGTTTCCCTGCTGCATGATTTCTAACCCGACAATCTCGTTGCAGATGTCCAGATTTCCCACATCTATAACACTTCTTTCTTCCATGCATTCTTATTTTACTCTGTGGCGCCGACCGTCGAGTCTCTGTTCTTTTTTCTTGTTCCTCATCGTCTGTGCCGTCGCAATTTTTTAGCGCGCGCATGTTATGACTTGTCCAACCAGACGCTGATTTGTCGGCCTCAAATTGCAAAGCATGTACCAGGGCGTCCGCACGGTTCTGGTGTCTTGCCATTCGTAAAAGTTGCTGTAGTTCGTTATCTCGGACACCGGCAGTAAATGTCTGCATCGCAAAACTCGTTCGAAAATCTTCTGGCGCTTTAAGATAGGCCAGTCTAATTAGTCTGTTGATACTTGCTTCAAACTCTTGTAGGCTCACCCCGGAATGCTGTCGCCTTGCTCTCAACTGGGTGCAGTACACAGCTCGCAAATGTTTATCACCATACCGTAATTCCAGAGCTTTTATCAATTCGGCATAGGTGTTTTGTTTGTCAGGTGCACTTTCTGTAGTAGTTCTGTCGTGGGACCTTTTAATGCATGAACGAATGCGACTGCCTTGTCTTTTTCTCTCCAATTATTTGCGCTTGCAGCAGCTTCATATTAGTGGAGGTCCGTTGCCCAGTGACTGATTCCGTCAAAGTTTGAAGCTTTCACATGAACTGTCCCTACTGCAGGCAAAGTTACTTTCTGTATTGACTTATTTTCTGTTTCGTTTTGCGACTTTGTCTTTGGTACAGTCTGTTCAGAAATTTGATTTTGTTGTATCTTTATGAAGTGCTCAATTTCAGTTTTAATTTGTTCTCTTATGTTTGCCATTGTGTTTTCTACTGCAGATATTTTTGTAGACATAGCTTCTTCCACAGTCAAAACAGATTTGTCTACTTCAGCTATTTTATTTGACATCGATTCTTCTACGTCAGATATTCTGGTAATCTGATTATTAAAGTCACCTCGTAATTCACTTACGTTACCACGTAGGAGACCCAACTCTGGGGTAGTATGTTCCTGCAACTGTTTCTACGTAGCTTCAAAAAGAACTTCCGTTTTATCTGCTTCCCGCTTACGTTTTCCATCCTGTCGTTTTTCTGCTTCTTCTGTTTCTTGTTTTCTTTTCTCATCCTGTCGTCTTTCTGCTTCTTCCGCTTCTTGTCTGCGTTTCTCATCTTGTAGTTTTTCTGCTTCTTCCTGTGTCTGCCGCAGCAGCGTTTAGAAAGCTTCCATCATCTGACTGTCATCCATGTTTACAGATTAATTACGAATTTACACTAGCCTTTTACAATTTTTCCATTGTTTCCACTGTTGGTGGTTCTATCCCAGTTCTGACACCACTGTTACGACGGTCTACATGATCGTCGTAGGTACAGTGGCAACAAAATACAGGACACCAATTAAGTCACTAATCACCAGACCTAATTTTCACATTTAAACACTTCGTAATTAACAACACTGTCTCTTACACAAAAAAAAGTGAAAATTGTTCACACGCAATAAAATATCAACTAATATAAACCACAATTGTATTACAATTGTACCGCCCGATTATAAAACACAGCACTTCACTAATAAGCACTTGAATGCACACAGTAATGACCTGTAATCGCCCAACAATAAACTGAACTGAGCGCCCCTGCGTACCTGTATTTATACCCCGCCGAAAATCTGGATTACTCCACATACTACGTAAGACGCTCTACACTACGACGTAATTGATTGCGGCCTTGACATAGTGCGTGCGGCCGCGCGAGATCTGTCCCAGTCTAGCAAAAACGCTGTGAATCACGTACGCTACAACATTCAGACTCTGGATCATACGATAAGCACGTAAATTGTTCTGTAATGTCGTAAAAATAGTTTATTAGAGAAACTATAATACCAGGAAGGAATTCAATATCCGATACAGGAATAGCAGAGTACCGTAAAAATTGAAGGAACATTTAAATACGTTATACATAAATAACATCACGAAATTACCTGTACAGTATGTAAGGGAGTTTAGAAGTGTACGATTACCCGAAGCAATAAAAAACCTCTGAGGTTGGAACAAACATAACCAAATTCATAATAATTTGATAAACATAACATTCTAATCATATTAATTCGAATTTGCAACGAATTTTTTAATCAGAACTTATAATATTATCAAAGTACTCAGATATCAAATATATGGGGCCATAATATATCAAAAATTCTATAATATCTGACTTGCTTAGGATTATATTTAACGCAATTAGGAAATTTATTGCCATTACATATAGTTTGAGATAATATCGTTTTATACTTTACTGGCCGAGTATTCAAATTTTTGTTCTTATTATGTACAGTTAGTTACAAATTAATTTTAAAAAATATCATATTCTTCCATCAGGTAATAGACAAGTCGCCTGTTCCGGTCCCAAAGAAAATACATTAGTTTTATAAACGCTTTCTAGGTTTTCCTATAGGCCTACTTCTTTGTCTAACAGGCTTTACTGCCGAACATTAGTAGCCAACCTGCCATCCGGCATTCCATTCAGATGTGAATCTGCAATGCTTCAGCTTTGTTTTATGGAGTCTGGATTGTTTTCCGCAATGATAACTTGGATAATAATTTCTAAATCTTTTGGTACGATTTCATTTTATAGACTATCTCTTAGTGTGCAGCCTTTAACAGATTGCAAGGATCTCGCGTCTGATGCCAGTTTATCCTCGGATGTTCTTTACCGAAACCTAAGTTTAGAAACCATACAACACTGGCACAGTCACCACCTTGTAAACTTTAAGCCGAGTCTCTTGTTTTCCTCGACAAGGTTTGCGAATTGTTCCACAAATTGACTCAAATTCTAGCGGCAGCTATCCTGTTTTATTCATACGCCATTTTAAATCATTGCATAAGGTTCCTATTCACAAGAACCAGTTAATTGCTTTTTTTACTTATACATAATTAACAAATCCAGCCTTGCTTATTTTATTCTATACTCCAATTTCCTAATAAAATTTTATTTCATAGTTGGTATTTTCTTACAGAAGTCCTAGGTTTGTTTTATTCACAGATATTTTGAAGTTTGAGTTTGAATAGATTTGTCGCAACTGAAGTATCAATCTTCAACAGAAGGTCTAACTGATGTTACTTGATTATCCCAAAACAATATTCTAGGATATTGTATTCAACTACGTTCTATTATTTATTTTATGCCTTTGTCTATGTTGAATTTCTACTCCTAATGTCATAACTGTAGAACTAAACAAGGTTACATATTGGAAGTTTAAAAAAATTTAAACTATATATTTTAGTGAAACAGTTTACAGGTGAATTTCTAATGTCTATTTAAAGAGTAGAAGCGACTCGTACGTGTCTGCTGTTTATTTCGCCTGCTAATACTCTCACGCTATCAACGCGTTCACTTTATTCTTAAACAAATATCTTTTACCTTGCTGAAATATGAGCACAATTCCATAGTGGTAAATTATTGCTTAATACTATGCACATTTCACTTAAATTGAAATAGTATAAAAGAAAAACAAAATTGTAAATTATAGTGAAAAATCCCGTTGAACAAGTAATTGCAAGACATGAAGAATTTAATTTTAAAACTGTATTTACTTAATTTAAAATGCTGTGAACCTTGGAAATTGTGGGTTACGTAATGTTTTATTTTTCAGTTGCATTATTTTCTTATAAGGATATGCTAACAGTGTCAGAGGTCTACCTATCCCTTTGGTGCGCGTAAATATTATGCATATCTAAGAGACTAAATTCCCTATAAAAGGTGAATACTTTATCGCACAAATCAGTTGTACTCACCATCATCAGATTTAGCATTTGTTACACAATGAAAAAACTGTTTTTCATGGCAGTGTCCTTTATTAAGTATTTACTTATACTCAATATTTCTTTTCAAACTATATAACTAATTAATATAATATTATATTCATTTACAGTTTAGTTTCAAAATTTTATTGTTTTAATTCTCCCAACTCTTCTCCGTACGCTCCCGTCTCTATTTGATATAAAAGTTATACCGAAATTCCAATTTATAAATTATCTTGTCCTTTTTCACAACTGTAGCATTGCGAAAAGTTTGGTGTACAGAAAGGCAAAATATTGGGTGGCAGAATTATTTATTTCAAATTACTTATGTACACAATTATTTGTTTTTGTAAAATTAGTTATTTTATGATAATGTACAGAACACCATATTCCAAATTTGTTTATTTTAATGAAGCATTATTATATGTAAATTTAATTTAGGCCTTTCAGGGAAATTGTGAGTTTGTAAAGTTTATTACATTGAAATTCAAAATCGTGAATATAAAAGTATTCATTTTTAGAAAGCAAATTTTTACAACGAATTTTATTCCAGAAAATAAACTTCTCACCTGAAAAAGTCTCTCCAAAGATTTTGCTGCAACATTTTTTTAAATTTAATAAAACTTCACCTTTGTATTTGTGAATTAAGTAAACTTCCTAAAGTGACTTAGAATTTTATGATCACGGGTAGTGTAGTGTAGTAGAGTGATAAGGAACTTCTGACACTAGAAAAGCCCTGAACAAATTCAATTATTGAAGGAGCCATGATTCCTGATAACTTTACAAATTTAACGCACGCGTTGGCCAATGCGTATTCGTGTTTTATTACATTTGCTAATAGTTTGTCTGACCGACAGCGTATTCGCATTATCTCATAGTAACTACGTACAATTTTTCTTAATTTTGCAACTTTTTTCTAATAATTTTCACATGTCTGGGTTTCAGTACTGTGAAATGTATAGCAAGACAAGTAAACTTGCATCGTTCCTTATAAAAGAATATTTTTAGTGTCCAGTTTATTTGTTGTACACAGGACTGCGTTCAAACACTGCTTATAAGCAAACAACGAACTTGTGCTGTGTGAAATTGGAACGTGGAATGAGTTGTGTAGAAGATAAAAAATGTCTATTTTCTATTAGTCATTGTAAATGAGCAGGAAAAAGTCAATAAACAACGAAAAAGGTGCGGTCGGTTGCTATTCCCCGGTTGCCAATAAAGAACCATACCTATACCACAAATAAAGAAGGAACACATAAGACCTACGGGAACCACATGGCCATTTAACTCGGTTATGTGTAATCAACCACTATCCAGTTCCGATGAGCCGGCTAATCAAATGATCGGTTATTCTCACCACTATCTCACACGACTGAAATCCATTTTTATTTTTCAAATAAACTGTGACACTTACTGCAAACATTAATCCCCATAATAGTGGATTTCTCGTCAAGACAGAGCCCTTTACAGGTCTTAAAAGCATTTTGTCTCAACACATTGTAAATTACTTGAGTCCATCATACTGCTCACAAATACGAGACAAATGATACCGCTTCCATTTTGGAAATAGTAAACTCTCTATGAAGATTTTTTTTACTGTATTATAGAATATAGAAAAGTTTGTTAGGTTGCCAATATATCACGATCACGTTACATCCAGACATTTAAGTGATATACGTTTATGAAGTGTGATAACTTTGGTTTCTTGGACAGGATTATGGCTTTACTGTGGAAAATCATTAGTCTTATTTTTGTTGCAAAAATGTTAAACAGTCACACTCTCTTCGTTAGAATTGACCATATGATATCTGGATTTCTTTTTAAGTAACCTTCGGAGCTAGCTGTTACTATATTGTCCGCCGATGTCACAGTCTTCCCTGTTAGTGTTATATTTACACGTATTCTGTTTGAACGATATAGGCCAACCAATTGATATTTTAAATGTACAGTACTCGGTTTTAATTTGATACGCGTCTCATTTCAGGTGCCATAGCATTCAGCTACCGACAGCATGGAGACATTTAGGAAGCGGATTACACGACCCTGCAGCGGCATGACGAGAACACGTACAAGGACATCGCCATTAAGGTAATGATGCAAGCCATGTCGGAGTTTACCGCTAACGTCACCACAGTTGACCGTCTGGCCGCCACACTGGATCTGTTCGTCAGCCCCAAGTGTCCTCGCTACTGCTGCAGACATTACTATCCGGTGTGCGCGTGGCACCCCAGGCGTGGATGGAAGACTTTCAGCAACGCATGTGAATTCAACCCGTGGAACGCATGCTGCTGGCCACGTGAGTACTTTAATGGGTCATAAGTAGCTTGACAATAGAAACTCCTCTTAGTTTTGTAGCAACTGAAATAATAAACAATAAAGTGATGCCAACTTAATTAAGCACAATAAATTACAATTGCTAAATATTGTAATGACGGTCTCACGGATCGTCGTATGGTACAGTAGAAACAATACAGACACCAATGGAGTAATAAGAATTCGAAATCAACATGATACTTTCATACAGCAATTCTAGTTAAATTTGTCCACACGCAATAATAATGAAATTGTTAAGATTTCCGAACTAATTAAACTTATTAATCACTTTCCACTACAACATTTGATCCGCACACTACAATCTCGCCAGATGTAACTAACTCACAAAGGCGGCCGCTGTTGTTTATATAAACCTCGCAGATGTTTCAGAATAATTTCCATTCTTTTGGAGGCGTGCCAGCATAATTTTCGTAGGTAAAATTTACTCGAATAGTTTAGAAGGTACTTTACTGCGTGGCCTTGACTCAGACACTGCGCATGATCGACTAGTCGAGAAACGTATAGAACATTCATGTAACTGCACCCGCCGACTTTCAAGAGCGTTACGTACCTTTGGAGCAATATTTAGACTACTATAGACAGTGGATTATACGTTGCTTGACTTAAATGTTTTTTTTTTCACATGGCCTGATAGTTTTCCATGTTACATTTTGTACAGTTCAATTATTAAGTGCAATAATTTAAAAACATTTTACAAACTAACTATATTTTTTGTCAGATTTTAAAAATTTTTTCTCGTCATTTGGAACTGACTGATCTGACCTGTATGGATTATACAAAAATAAGTAATGCGCATAACATTATAATCAGTTTTATTAATATAAGAACACTCATATCGGTTACGTGTGAAAATTAATATTTTTCAAAATTGAAATATACACATACGTTCTTCAAAAAAAATTTGTGTTATTCGTATAATTTTAGTGTCATGTACACAAACTGTGTTTATGACAATAACATTTGTCGAAACCTCAATACAAGTGTTTTAAAATTACGTGCCTTCTTGGAGAATGTAATAAAGCTTGAGAGAAGAAGCAGAGTCATATAGGCTAAACATGATATAGAAAGGAGGATGTAGAAAGCCCAAAATTAGGAGGCTAACGTATTGCTATGTATATTAGAGCACGAATGCTAAAAGATTTCGACGTCTACAATGAAAAAATGAGAGATCTACTTTTAAGACTTTTATACCGTAGCAGAAGTCAGAAAACAAGGACAATACGTGAGATTAGTATTTGGGAACTTAAAATTTGTGATAAAATGGATATTTATCAAGAAGTGAAGAAAATTATGCACAGAATACAAATACAAAAATATCCCATTACTTTTGCAGACGCGAGTAGTAACCCTTTTACAAATTGTCAACATAAAATTTAAATTCAACCTTTCGTCTCTACGGTGTTAGAGTTAAAGTTTAAATTTATAACTGTTCTAAAGAATCAGTTAAATTTGAAAGTTTGAATATTTTTTTCATTTAAATAGATGCAATATCCATATTAGCTCTAATTATAGCTTATAAATCCATAGAATTATTAAAACAACTATCACGGCTGTGAGCCCGTGGTCTTCCGTTTTCTTCGTGTCGAAAAATAATGACTCGAACACACGTTTCGGCCTCACCTCTGGGAGACATCTTCAGTGTAACGAATTAACGCACTGAGAATGTGTATGTCAGTGCTACAGTACCACGGTGAACTTAACAAAGGCCTTTGCCACAGTACTGTGGTTGTACTGATGTACACCGTGTCAGTGTGTTATGTCCTTACACTGAAGATGGCCTCCAGATGTGTGGCCGAACCGTCTGTTAGAGTTAACACTTTCGCCATGAAGAACATTGAAGACCACGGCCACGACGCGGATAGTAGTTTTAACAATTATGACAACTACCGTAAAACCTAAGAAGCAGATTAAATCGACAAAAGTTTTCATTTAAGTTTTTAAGTTTATAAAAGTTCTGAAGATTAAACTATAAAAAATTTAATGCATGACGAAAATATTACTTTCCAATTCCAGGTTATTACTTTGTCTTCTATGGACCCTGCGAACTGCTCTTTCCATACTACTGTTGGCGATTCTAATGATCACGAAGCGCAGAAGGAATAACAAATTACAACATTTTTATATTTGTATAGTGTATAACCACTGGGACACACTGTTGCTTTAAGTACTAATAAATCTTCAAATCTATTGTAATAAACTAATTACAGAATAAAAACTATACTGGAGTTCATTACAGATTTTATCTTTCCGTGAATCCTTTCATCTTTGTTTTCCTATTCATTTGAAAATAAATCCACATTCACGAGATTTAATTACCAGCCCATCTTTGGTTAATTACCTTAGTAGTTAATGCATCTTTAGCAGCCCATCTCATTGCATTTAAGTACACAGGACTTGCACTAGTGCCAAATATAATACTAGGCACCACCCGTAACTGGGTGTATTGTTCTCGGAGATACCCTAGGTTGGTCGCGTTACTATGCCTGAGCTGTTATTTTTAATTTCAGTGTTATTTTGTTTCAACGGCCCTACTCCACAGACTGTTTTGAGCTACTGAACCTTCTACCTATCCGTCAGTTTAGGAGGAGCCAGATAAGGTATTAGCAAACCCCGCCCAAATAATGCCTAAGAGAAAAAGGCCTACTTTTCAGTGCACCTTGCTCTGATGCTCTCCAGACAACATACGGACACAACAGGAACTAGTGCCCCGGAAGCCAGTTCCGGATTTAGATATGTATGCTCTCTCGTGCTAATATAACGGTGTTTCCTATGTAAGGCAAGAAAATGCTAATAGAAATGACTTATTGTAACAATTATATAATACAAATATTTCGTAAATTTGGCTTGAATAAAATACATCAATTTATAACTAACATATTTTTTATTTAAATGCAATAAGTTAATTATGAAGTACTTAATAATTTAGTAAAATACAAAATCTAGTTATCTATGATGTTATAAATTTCTTCTTGGTTCGAATGTTAAACAGAAAAATTTTGAAACTATTGTTTCCGTTTCGTCCGAAAGACTATGAACAAACTCATCAGTAAGATTTCATAGCCTCTTATTAGTTTAAAGGGTGTTAGTAAATCCTTTAAACTATTTGCATTCTTACCTCGATACATATTTGCTCGAGCATGTTTTCACTCGTGAGAAAGTCAAGCTATCAACGGAAACATAATAGACGTTGGATCAGTATCAAATCTAAGACCCTTAAATATTAATAACGGAGTTTGTATAACATGTGATAGGTAGTATTCACAATGTGCACATACATTGATACAATACAATAAACATGTTTCCGTTCAAACTTAATTTTTACAAAAGTGTCTTTCTACTCTACATTAGCGAGTATCGTTCTGTCTCGTCTGTTTGAATAAACCTGGAGGAATAATACAGTCAGCCGTATAAGTTTGCGAGGACGGTTCCATTGTAAATCATTTGACTTGTTGAGGGCGGCTGCATAGCAGGTACAGACAAGGGATGTTAGTGCGGACATGTATAGAAAGGAAGGAAAGTTGACGCTTAAACAAACGTAATAAAAAGTAATGTTAATTTGTGCAAATTTGTTTATAAATTACTAGACAGAATTTGATAGCAAAGATTTATGCTGGATAATCCCCGGTAGTTACGATATTTCTAGCAGAGTCTGTGTGGTTAATATAATGTAATCTTTTCAATACTTGCCAAACATCTATACCTGTGCCTGGAATAATTTTCTATATTTCAACATTACAATAAATCTGTGTTTCTTGAAATCACTCTTTTTTTTATTATGATAATCAAAAATCTTAAATATGAAATTTTATGGAACGGAATTATTTGGTTTTTATCATAATCGTTTTTATCTCATTACTTACTACGGGAAAGATTATAGCAACATCATGAGTTAAACCTGGATTGCTGGCGGAAAAACATAGCGTTGTTATTTTACAACGCAAACCGAATTAAGTACACAACAAACTAATGCACTTGAAAATGAAACTCAGTTCTTATTTTCTAATCCACAATGAAGCCAACTTGCAGTATGACGCCGTAGTTGGGGGAAAGTTTGCTTTAAACATTTCTAATAATTTTGGTGACTTTCACATGATGTGTCATCGCACTACAGTTCCAATGTCCTCAGTATTTCAGTATTCTTCAGTATCGTATACAGGTTTTAATACAATGTGTACAGCAAATGTGAATTTTGTATTTTCACAACAACGTGTGTGTGTGTAAAAATTATCTTATCGTTACGTGAGCATGGGTAAGTACGGAGGTTTCGGTTAACACGGTTTTCTGTTTTCTATTTGTTGAAAACCTGTTTTTAATTCACCAGTATTGCCATATAACTATTAATGATTGTTATACTTTGCATAATTGCAATATTCAAAGCTTTTTGTGCTAGGTATTTGTGCTATGTTACAATAAATATGTCTTGTTAGTAATCCTTATATGTTGTAAGAACCAGACTACTGTTCTCTTTACAAAACGTATTGAAAACTAAATTTTTTTTCTGAGAGCTTACATATAAATACATTACGTGTTTTCATTTGCAGTTATACAAAACAATCTTTTACAATATTGATACACTTCATCTTCACAAAGTGGTACGCATTGGTATTATCTCGTAGTTAAAAAATCAAACAGGAATAATGAAAGTAACATTTTATTAATTATGTTTAAATTACAGTCGAGAAAACCAATAAGTCGTACCAGGCGGATAGAGACTGAAAGAATAAATAAATTAAATAAATGTAAACGCTGAATTTTAAAAGAGGGAGATTTGGACTGAAAAGTTTGAAAGGTATAAAATTGTTGCTTTATTTCCAATGACACGTTTCTTTGTTGAAAAGACCCAGAACAAATTTTTAGTGAAATTAATTTTAAACAATACAGATAGCAAAGGCAAGGTATAGAAAAGGCAACTGATTCGCAACAACTATTGAAAATAAGATGCTATAGCGGAGACAGAC
Source organism: Magicicada septendecula (assembly GCA_034769895.1). Taxonomy (NCBI): domain Eukaryota; kingdom Metazoa; phylum Arthropoda; class Insecta; order Hemiptera; family Cicadidae; genus Magicicada; species Magicicada septendecula. The sequence continues at coordinate 331,412,991 of CM068375.1, forward strand.
AAAGCTGAATGTCATTTTTTTCAGCCAGAATAATCTAGCTTAACAAACGGGGTTTAGAAACCCAGAGACAATAAAAACTATTTGTTATCTTAGAATTAGAAGAACGGTGTCAGGGATGGCACGGTATGTACTTGACATAGTTATGGTGTGCAGCTTCCTAGAACCATGACTCGTCGATTTTAATGACTACAGATTTTCCTTTTTGTGAAAATACCTCTGTTTATTATCAGCGTAGTACTTGACGCTGCTTACACTAAATACCGCCAGCTTTTCTTTCGTTATGCGCACTTATCTTTACCTTAATCTGGAATTGAATAAAGTAATGCAGATTCTTCATACTAATGTAAAAATCACCTATATGGCAAGGCCCAATCATATGTAGAATATATCGTTCTGCTTACTAGGAATAATTATAACTATCGTATATTATAGAAATGTTTAAATGTCTAGGGAAGCAATTCCCAAAGTTCTTAGCCCACGGCACACTACAAATAAATAGTTAGAAGCCGCGGTACACCATCTTCCTCTACATAACGATCCCCCCGTCCCATCTTTACCTTTTCAGATATGTCTTTAAAAACACACTGCAACGTAATATACCATAATAATGAATGTTACTCATCCACCTAAATACTACTTGTGGTTTTCCAATTGTGTCAGTAGAAGTTTCCAACTGTAATGCAAATTATCCACAAACATAGATTTTTTGTGACATATAAAGTTACAAAAAGCCATTGAAACACATTTTCTTACATAACTTTTATTTGCACTTTCCTAATTTGCAAAGTATTAATAAACACCAAATATTACAAGATTAAAGTTTATTTTGTACTCAGTAGGTTTTTTAGACTTTCTGCTTCCAAATTTTAATTCGATGTATGGAATTGGTGTTTTTCCATTAGCTTCCTGTTCCGCTGTCGAATAGTAGACAAAAACACTCTCGTGTCGTGTTCCAAAGTTTGAAGTTAAGGTAGATTTTTTTAATTTTATTTGTTTCATTGAGAAAAATGCTGACACACAAATATAAGGTGAGAAAGGGAAACAGCTCTTTGATTTCCTTTTATTTTAAAAAAGTTACACATTTTATTTTATATTTCTATTATATTTTCCAAACTTTTACGCCTCACCCAGCCGGCATTTTTGGAAGACAAGGAAAGTCTCGTGTCTAGGGAAATGCACAGAAGAAATGCACCTAAATCTAAGAGAACAAAAATCATTGTGTGTGTGTTTGTGTGTGTTGCAATGTACGAGTATATGTGTTGCAAAGAATAGAATATGCAGTCGAGACATATGTTACTGCAGTGAAGTTGATTCTGACCGCAAAAATGCTATTCTTTTATGACAGTCTAATGAGTTTACAATAGAGTTTATACAAAAATAATCTGCCTCTGTTGATCTGTGTAACACATCTAAAGAGTTACATTCTATACTATTAAATAAATTAATATTTGAAAGATTTTTTTGTGTTATTTACTAAAAAGTCTTTACTGATAGGATAACCTGTATTTGGATGAGTACGTGGGTTGATATATTCTGTCTGGGCTCATTGTCGCTTTCGGGCGCATAGACATTTCTCACGAGCATGCTCATATCTTTTACCGCGAACAGACGTTGTTACTGCTAAAATAGTCACTGCTTACACATTTTTCCCAGTCAGCGTAAAGTTTCTGTATATCCTTAGTTGATATCTTGAACGTTTGTGTAATAACAGACATAATATTTCTTGCAGTAACTGGGAAATTTCTAACTTGTGTTAGTCGCGATTACCAGAGATCGTCATGAACTACGTGACGTGTACACGATATCGATTCTAAAGAGAGACTAATCATTCCGTATAAAGCTATTGTCATAGAATTAATTCTCGTAATCTGATTGGTCCTTTGGTAATCCCTACTCATGATTTTCTTATAGATATCAATTTTTTTCTCCAAGAAGGCTTCCGAACAGAAGAATTGTTCAAAAACCTGATATGTTTACGACTGATTTATGGGCGTATAACGTTTTACTTAAATTATGCATACAGTAAATACTGACTTTTTAAAATCACTATTTTCATCAGTTAGGTCTTTATTTCAAACATGCTTATACACATCCTAGCTAAAAATTTCTCATATCAAGAAAGTTATTTGAATTAACATGATTTTTAAAACTATAACGTAAAATAATTGCGTACTCTCGCGCACACGCACTACGCACCCTGCTAAGCATCGTTACGAATTATTTCGTAGAACCTAAAGTTTTTTCACAAGCCTAAAGTATTCAAAACTATTATTTTCAACAATGTTCCTCATCAACAAATTTATAATGTTTAAGCCTGCAACCTCTACTTATTCACACGGTGTCCTTATATTCTATCGTACGCTTTTCCTCTTTGCTACATTCCATGTGCAATTAGAATGTCCATTGCAATACATAAATACCAAGAAACGTCTACTTTGGTGTGGCATAATTGGGAGAAGGAAGGCGTACCAGAACATGTTCCAGAACATTCATGTCGCGACTCCATCTGCTGACACAATACTTGATCAATTTATCCACTTATGACAGTGACACTACCAAACGTTGAATTCATTTAATTTCCTAAATTTATTATTTGCAGGAAAACTACACAAATTGTACAGTTGTACAATTGTATTGTTTAATATTGTAATTTTCAATATAGTTTCTTCTGCAAGTAGTATTTTGTGTTTTTATCGTTTAAAAACCTGACCCACGTTTTACTGAAAAAAATAAGTATGATTAGGGTTTTGTAAATAGGTCAATAACTATTTATAAAGTAGTTAACGATAGAAACACAATGCACTACTCGCAGAAGAAACTATATTAAAAATCAAAATAATATATAATTGCTGCAAGGAACTTAGTGTTACGTATATAAGAAATTGTATTTTTGTAATACGATAAGCTTCTTGTTTTAGAGAAGGATAAATAATAATTATGGTCATAAGTTTTTCTAGAGTTTAATAATCATTTTTTGGACTGTTTAACATCGGAATTTGTGCAATTCTCGTAAAAAGCATGATAATATTTAAAAATATCGGTATGGAGAACCATACATGACTTCCATGTTCTAAGATTTATATTTAAAATCATATTCGAAATGAAATATTTCCATAGAAACTACGTCTTTCTACTTATTGCTTCAGCCTTAACCACAGTACTGTGGTTACTAACGTATACCACCTCACGTTTTCGCACTCGATTTTCACTAATGATAGCAGTCGATGTCATTTCCGAAAAGTCTGGTTTTGCAGAAAGCATTGGACTAGGGCTAAACAGCCCGGGAAGGAATTTTAACAAAGAACTACTTCTTTGTTGCCGATAACGTAGTACACATATAAAAAATTCTCCCCTCCCCTTCAACTATAATTTTCATTAATAGAAAATTACCCCCAAACTCGTTCACTTAACCTCTTCATTTATAGATATTTCATCTACGTTTCTACAGTGGATTATTATGAGCTTCTTATCAGGATACTTTATTTATCAAAATTAAGTACTTTACTCTTGTTAAAACATAAAACGTTGCAGGTAAACTACCCCTTTCTCTAAACCGATCTTCACCAAAGTCAATAGACCTACAGTCCTCTACAATGTAGGGAAGCATGCAAAAAATTATTTGATTCTGTTTGAATGTGCGGCAGTTATCGTTCGTCATGAAAACCTTTCTCTTGTTACAACATAAAATGTTGCTACTAAACTACCCCTTTCCCTTAACCGATCTTCACCAAAATCAATAGGCCTTGAGTTCTCTACAAGTCAGGGACGTATGCAAAAATTATTTGATTCTCTTTGAATTTACGGCAGTTATCTTTCGTCAAACAAAAATTGCCCTTCCTAAAACGTAAAATGTTGCTGGTAAACTACCCCTTTCCCTTAACCGATCTTCAACAAAATCAACAGACCTTGAGTTCTCTTTAATTCAAAAAGGTGTGCAAAAACGTAGTTGATTCTGTTCGAATTTACGGCAGTTATCGTTCGTCAGAGAAGAAATTACTCTTGGTAAAACATAAAATGTTGCCGGTAAACTACCCTATTCCCTTAACCGCTCTTCACCAAAACCAACAGGTCTTGAGAACTCCACAATTCAGGGCGGTATGCAAAACATTATTTGATTCTGTTTGAATTTGCGGCTGTTATCGTTTGCCATAGAAACAAATTACAATTGATAAAAAAACGTTGCTGGTAAACAACCCCTTTCCCTTAACCGATCTTTACCAAATCCAACTGGTCTCGAGAGCTCTACAATTTCGGGCAGTATGCAAAATATTATTTGATTCTGTTTGAATTTACAGCTGTTATCGTTTGCCAGAGAAAATACCCTTGTTAAAATATAAAACGTTGCTGGTAAACTACCCCTTTCCCTTAACCGATCTTCACCGAAAACAACAGGTCTTGAGTACTCTACAAATCAGGACTGTATGCAAACAATTATTTGATTCTGTTTGAATTTGCGGCTGTTATCGTTTGCCATAGAAAAAATCTACAGACACACATACAGACACTTTTCGAAAAATTACTTTTTTTCATGTTTTGAGTTTAGTGCAATCAGAATCTGCAATAATCTCGAACACGATTTTTTTTGCCATCACCATACTTCCATTTCCTTAAGGAACATGGAGTAAAAAGAGTATTACAAACGTTAAGTAATCGTTTTATTCAAAAATTATTTTACAAAAATTAACAATGTTTATGCAAAACTACATTTGTAATATAAAATAATATGATGATTTGTATGTACCATCGCGTCATTTGTCTTCTCTTATGATAAAACATGTAATATTAAACTCTTAAATTATATCTTCTTATAACTTTACATTTCACACAACATAAGGAAGTGCAGAGGCGTACTTTATTTTAATGAAAACATAATTACGAGGAACGAAATTCACGATGTACGGAGGAAACAGCGAATCACATGTCTTCATTCTTTGCGAGAACAGTAAATAATAGCCTCTTCCTTATATGTCACGCCTTTGTGTCAGAGTAAGGATGACAGATACTACGACTCTAAACTTGATTGTGACTAAAATATGAACTCAGTGACTGTATATACGGTACCAATGTGTCCGTTTTGAAAATATTTGACATAGGTATACTGGAACAAGCAGTTTACGTACCGCTAAACACTCTAACACGTCATCATTGATTAATTGAATGTGTTTACTTTAATCGGCAGTGACAAAGACTGGCGAAATGTAAAAACCTCATGCGTGCGCGAAAACACACAACACACACAACACACACACACACACACACACACACACACACACAATTATTCATACAGTTTAGGATGACACTATTCTCAAACAGTCAAAAAGGCATTAAAAAAATGTTTTAAATAAACAAAATATTATTCGTTGTAATCGGTTTAATTTAAACTAAAATGTGTGTGCTTGTGAGTATGTGTACACCTAACTGGTTATTCATTCACTATTAATACAAAAACCTTGAATAATATTATTCATTTGCTTATGAAACCCAAAAATTTCCATTATAGACGTTGGTTTTCTAAGAAAAACTGTAGAAAAAATATCAAATAAGTTGCATACTAAAATATGCTGCAAGTAATGTCTTAGGGACATTGTAGCCTACGTCTTATTAGTTAATGTTGACAATAAAATAAAAAGTTTTATTTTCAAAGAAGACATTTCTAAAAATATGGTGACGTTCATATATCTGCAAAAATCAGTTAAGTAAAGTAATTATTAAAATGGAAACAAAATAAAAATTTTTCCAAAATATATTTAAATATAATTGGAATATAATATGATAATAGTTGAATTTGCAACTTTAATAACTAGTTTCGCTTTTCCTGCCGTTGTAAACATAAAGTTTTAGTGATACGTGACAAACAGTGTTACCTCAGATGCCTCACTGGTTAGTCACAGTGTCACTTGTAGACTTGCTGTAAACCGCAAGTTTTACAAGAACGTGACTTGAGTGTAACCAGGCGTGGCAGAAGTAAGAACGATAAACGGACAGGTTTAGTATTGTGTTTTCATCAGATACTCGCTGAACTATGTTTCACTAAACGGCAAACACGTTCAAATAAACCCTACCTTAAAAATAACAGATTTAATTTTTATTGAATCTGAAATGAAAAATAGGCTACTTGTTCTGTGGCACTACTAATTTATTTGCAAGTATCAGAGTACTAAAAGAGTTTTAATCAAATATTTCTTTGTAACTGCAATAACTGTATTGTAACGACGCGACGGAAAAGTCGAGACTGTCTCTCCACCGTTTCTCGGAGCTGAACAGGTGCGTGTCTCTCTCAAGGCCGCCCACAAGTACTCTCTAGAGTGCTTGTTGGCGGAAATTATGGAACATTAATCTGGAGGCTATATGTAGCAACAGCTGCCTGCTAGAAGTTAGTTACGTTGGGCGATGTATTAAAGTGCGGATCGAAGTGATTGTCGCTGGAAGTGATTATTGTGTTACAAATTAGTGTGGAACTATAATACTTGACATTATTATTGCATGTCTACAAATTTAACTGGAATTGCTGTATGCGGGTATCCTGTTTATTTTAAAATGTGGCTCATTAAAATGTTAACTAGTGAATTCATTTGTGTATGTGTTGATTTCAAATTGTTATTTGTGACTCATTAAAGCTTGGTGACTGTATTTTGTTTCCACTGTACTATGCGACGATCAGTGAGACCGTCGTAGCAGTATAACGGCCAGACAGGGGAAATCAATTATCTATTGTTAAACCTATCTTCAAGGCAAAAAGACTTTTCTAAACCAGCAATGTGTGAGAGCAATCTGGGCATTAATCCTTATGCGCGAAACATGTTACCGACACAAAATACCCATTTCTTCATACAGAAAATTTCAAAATTTTAAAAGGAACAACAAAACTGAAAAACTATACTTCTTTGAAAACACAAGAACAATAGATTAATTTTTTGTACAAATACAAGCTAACAATCTATAAACAATTACTTTTAATTAATAATAGATTTAAGCATTGAACAATGTTAAACAAACACATAGAAACACACAAACATGCAAACACTTTTCTGGGCTTGCACGGCAAGCGTCATAATTATTCAAATTATTAAACGGGCTGTAAGGCCGTGGTGCACTGCAATTTCAGGCTGATCGATGTCGATGTTATATTCAACTTCCTACCTGCTGCTATTGAAACATTATTGCTCGGTGTGTAAGGAATTTTCTACGAGTCATTCTGATTATCTGTATACAAAATACATAAATTTTTATGGAAAATAACATCACAGAAACGCGACTCCTTCTCGTGTTTGTCTGTTGCTTACGTAACATTGGATATTTACGTGTTTATACATACAATCAGAATGACTGGTAGAAAATCGTTCTACCACCGAGCAAAAAGGTTTCAATACCAGCAGCTATGAAAATAATTATAATATTAACATCGATCAGCATGATAATTGCAGCGGACCATAGCCTTACAATCCGGACAATAATTTGTATGATTATTAACAGAAACGTTCAATCACACCTATACACCAACAACAGTAAGCCATGAAGTAACAATGAACAAAAACCGAGGTTAATAATATAAATAGTAAAAGTCTGCTTCTCCAACGCAGTCGGAATAAAGAAATCAAGAAAAGGGACTTCGATTGAATACATTATTAAAAAATTATTTACAAGAATATTCAAATCACTTGTACATATTAAATACGGCTGACCGAATCAAAGTCTTTGTTGTCAGTTGCAGGCATTTTAGCCTAAATGTTTGGAAAATTTCATGTAACATTTTTGACACTACAGTGAAACATGTTGGTATAAAAATAACAGTGTTGTTTAAACAAAAATCTTATCTACTTGCCCATCAAAATCCAGTTCAGGTATGTAAAAATACCTATGTTTCCTCTAAACATATTAATATTGTAAGACGACGTAGTTTTTTCTTACAAGTCTTTATAAACCTGTCATATAATTCCAAATTACAAATTGTTTCTTCTTTATTTAAATCAGTTTTGTTTTCAATTGTTTCCCGATTTAGGCGCCAAATTGTTTTGTCATTTAAACAATTAAAATTACTTACTTTATTTATTTATTCACCTTCTCTTTATTGGTTTTATTCAACTTATCTTTTTAATAATTCAATTCGATTTCCGTTCCTAAAATAATTATTACCAACCTCTCTTTTGTGATAAAAAAATTCACATTTGGCTATATGAAGACATAAAATATTGAAAACATAGAAATAAATGAAACATACAATTAATATCTTCAATACTGGTTTTATTGGTTTTTTGATTGCGTATTTCTTTCTTTTAAAACAATTAAATAATTTTATAATAATATACTGGATTTGCTTCAGCAATGATGTTTAAATAACCAACGGTTGGCATTAAGGCTCAGGCTTTCAGAGTTTGATGTCATACAATTTTTGGTTACTAAAATTAGATTTTTTAGGCCCTTTTGATTACAGAAAGTTAACAAAAAACACCCTTTAAGAAGTACAAAGCTTCACATAAACAGCAATTAAATATTGCATAAGTTATTAACAACTTAAATTTAAGGTTATAAATATTTTGTTTAACAACAGTCTGTCCTTGTAGGCTGTGTCCTGATTAATATTACACTTCCAATAAGTTTATCACCATATATTAATAATTTAATAGCGAGATAAATTAATTATTACAATTTCTTTATGAAGTGAATATTGAAATATAGTTTATGTGTAATTGAAAATGTGTAAAAGTGTTTTATGGTTTATTATACTTATTAGTTTTTATGATCTGATATTATACTTATCACCTTTCTTAAATTATTAGGTTCAACTCATAATTCACTGTTTATGAAATTATTCTTCCATTATAATATGATTTCACTTTCAATTTCCTTCTTGTTATAACATTATTCTTCATAATATCAATTCATTTCCAAGCAATATCATTTTTTATTTTATTTGGTTGTATGGAAGTTTTAATCCTTTCTTTTCTGAATCCAATAAAGAACTAACTATTTTTTCATGTAAATTTTGGATTGTCAAGGCAAAAGGTATATAATTCTCACTGGTTGAAGTTGTTTTACATTGTTAAACGTGGCTACTGTTTTCGATACAAACTTAACAAATATATTTAAATTAGTATAACCTTTTTACACTATTTTTAATCCTAAAGATAATAACATCATTGTCTTGCTTTCTTTGCATAAATTAATTTGAAATCAAACATGAATGATTTCTGTCCAGTACTTACAAAGTTACAATTTCAACAATTTTGTTTTCTATCATTAATTAATTCAAAACTAATACTTTTGTATACATTTTGTTTCTCTAAAATTATATAATCAAACCTAATATGATAATATACATTGTACCATTAATTTCTAATCTTTTAATATCTAATTTTCCAAAGTTCTTAATGTTACTATAGGCTTTTAAGGCCTAGTTTTTCTGATGTTCATTATACATTTATTATAATATATATTCCTTTGTTTTTACAACCTTACACACCTTACAATGCAAATACAATGACCGAAATCAACTACACAACATTTGATTATTCATAATCATTTTCAAACATAATATAGCTCTTTTTAAACATTTTGTACAAATACCATTTTTCAATACATAACATACACTCTTTATTTTACTAATAATCATTCATTAAGCATTTTTTTACTCTTATATTGTTTTTAGTAATTCACAGTATATCTTATCTCTTCTTTTATTATGTATTAGTTACTGTTAAAATTATATTTTTTTTCTACTACTGACTTACAGTTAATATAACATTCATGGTTTCTATACACTCTTTATTTATAGTACTCACTGTTCACATTCATTTTATTCCCTTTAAACTAATCACATACATTAACTTACCATTAAACATTGTACACCTATAATAGTTTTATTCTTTTATATTCTATTAACATGACTGTCATTATCATTAACTAGTTTATCTGTATATCCCTAGAGTTTTACATGGAACGATTTTTATTTTCTAATTCAGATTTTTATCTACAGCTTTGTACTTCCACTTTTGTTTATCATATTCTTATTATGTGAAAAGAGGTCGGCGAATAATCATAATGTTAAATATGTTTCTCACTCACACAACCAATCAATTGGGTATTGTCGTAGTCATAGTCGTTGTATAGTCCATATGTTGATATTGATTCTATTTTATAAATTCTCTCGATCAATTCTTTCGTAGTTTCTAATGGTAATTGTTTTATCGTTCTGCTACCTTATGTCATGTTACAATATATAAGTTTACATAGACCTATATACACATACGAGTGTTTTCGATATAGGACCGCACGTTGAAAAATCTCATACAAATTTAATTTCACAGTTCTTGTAATCTCTTTTCCGTTTTAATGTAGGGAATGTTAAAAATATCGAAGTTCTTGTTGTTATAAACTGAAACATGATATTTACTTTCTAAGCGCTGAAACACTTAATATAGGATACCAGATCCAAACACTAGAAATTTTATTAAAAATTGTTATAATAGTTTTTTTACTTGAATAGTACAGAAAAAAAAGACTATAAAAAGCCTAATAGAAGAACGTTAATATAAATTTCTAGAAATTCTGTGAAATTACCTTTCAACATATTAAGTTATAAATACATGTTGAGTATTTCTTTTACAAATATACTTGTAAACGTAGGACTAAAATCTAGATTTAAAAACCTTATAAAAATTAAAGGAATATTTTTCTGGGAGACCTGATTTTATGCACTTAAATCTTTGAATTAAACCATTACCATAAAATGTATCTAATGATGCAGTAAGCAGAAATACACTGAAACAGAATTACACTTTAAAACCGCAAGACAGTGAATTACACTGAGACATAAAGTTTATTGAAGTTGGTTGCTGAAATAAACACAGAGAAATCAGCTCTTGTAAGCGTAAACGAGAAAGAATTAAAACAAAATTTCTGCATTCTCCTTATATACCAAAACGTATTAAAAGTGGCAGAGAACGTTTACAAAACAAAAACTGTGTTATCAAACTCGGAAGTTTCACAACTGTTAGTTGAGCTCTGAATATATATATATTTTACATGTTATCATATGGTGGTGGCTTCCAGCAACTGGCGATTCAACTGGTTTCATAACAGCGAGCAATTTTAGGCTTTGAATAAGGTCAACCGTAAAAAGTTCTATTGGCACGCTTTTAAAAAGCGAAGTAAATGTCTTTCCTTTTCAAAAGATATTTATGACTCCGAATACCAGATAATTGTCTTATAAAATCCGAGTTCAGTCAAGGTTAACTGATTACCTATTTACCTATTTTCAAATTAAATAAACGTATGGTTAAAAAGATGTCATAAGGGATGTTAAGTGTGGAATAAACGTTTGAACATTAGAAACATTTTTATTCAATATTTCTGTATAATTAATTTGAAAAAGTTGTAAAAATATATCTAATATCACTATAGTAACCTGTATCATACCGCCGATAGTAAATGCCCTAGCTGTTAAAAACTTAAAATAGTCTTTGAAAGAAGAGAATTCAGTATTATACACTGTCACTAAATAGCCCTATTTAACAGATAGCCAAACAAACAACAGATTACAAAAATCACAAACGTTTCTCTATAACTCCACTCGAGAAACAGTTTTAGTAATAGACAAAATAATCGTTGTTAAAACAATTACCTTCCAGTAGATTCCACTCCACTATGGCACCAATACCTGTAAAACAATTGGCAGAGTCCAGTAACCCACTTTGTGTGTATATTTTTCTATGTGTATGTAGCACTTTATATAGCCGAGCAAAGGTCGCTGTAGCGTAGTACAGGCTAGACGCTTCCAGACACTCCTACGGTAAACGGCGTGAGATTCAGGAATATGCGAATAGCCGTTCTTTTTCCTGACTTATGAGTTCTTTCTGTCCCACTTCAAATTAGGTTAGACTTACAAATATATTATTTGACTCGTAGTCGTAAAATTGTTTATACTAAATTAAAGTTCGTCTGACAAACAAAAAGTACAAGTTAAGTTACTCTGGGCGGAGAGTGTAGGAATTGAACATACAAAATCATGTATTCATTTATAAAACAATAGACTATACAGTCCAATGGAGGAGCTGAAACAGGTCTTTAAGAGTTCTTCAGTTCCAAATTTGTTTGCTGTGGTTTAGCCCGCCGTCATCCGTCTACTTTGTACAATATAGTTTCGTTGCGCTGTTGCAGTATACGTAAATTATACACAGTTGTTCCTGTTTAGAATTTTCTCTCCAGTATTTTCTTCAAAACATATATGTGTGTTTATTCGTCCTCTCTTTTGTACTCTTTCTGGGGAAAACTATTTCTGTAATGAGAAAAGAAATAAATTTACTAGTCAGAGGGTTTTGCTTTTCAGGCCTTAATTTACATATTGTGTTAAAGATATTTAGCAAAGTCGAGTAGAAGTAGAATTGGTAAGATGTAGCAGCTAAAAAAATTCAAGTGTAACTAAAACACATTCAGCAATTAAAATTTTACTAAATTCCAAGTACGTGCAAGCAATTGTATCTGCTCGTTCCTAATATTTAATAAAAGTTACGAATGGTTTTCTGTCAAGTATGTTTATTATTGCCTACTACGATGATATATGTTCCAAAGTGAAACTCATTTAATACTGCCAGTGTACAGGTATATTACACTGAGAAAGTGTGTCCTTTTTACCACACAAACGTTTACTAGAGTGGTATCTAAAAATGGGATTTGATTCATGTGTTTTTTCTTTTCGCTGGCAGTGATGTCGAAATCGTGGGCGGAAAGAGAATATTTTATGCGTAGTTTGGTAAAAATCTTTTATTTTACGCGTCGTACCATTTATAAACTATAAAATACACTAATTTATAAACGTGTTTTCCATTGAGTATAAGGGAACTAAAATTGTGAAGACAAGTGTGAGACAAAAAAAGGTTTATTTAAATGTTTTCGTCAGCTTTAAATGTTAACAACAAACAAGTTATTAGGTTTAAGTACTTATTAAAAACTTCAAAGTTTATTAAAAACTAAACTATTGAATGGTCACAAATAAACTCGACATACTTAATACTATGCCATGTGAAACTAAACCTATTAAACTATAACCACATAGGGCTATTTATCAGTAATAATAATAATAATAATAGTAACAATAGGATCATAATAATAATAATAATAATTTTAAGACGGTACTGTGGAAAACTAATGTTTGCTGCTGGAGGGTTTGCACTCTTACGGTGTGTGGGCCTCCTATTCACCAAAAACGCTTCCTTTTTTCATTACATGGCTATACCCAGTTCTCTCAGTATTTCAGGGTTGTGATATCTGCTCTCCTACCATACAAGGATTCGTCTGGAAAGACCTTCAGGGGGTTTAGGTTACTTAGTTTTTACTTACCTAGCTCATTTTCCTTTTTCTTGTTTTGCCGTAACAACTAGTCTATTTAGGTTGCTAGATGATCCCAGTGGCCTTCACTTTAGAGCATTAGGCCAATTATATTGCAGGCGTGCTACGTCTTATTGTGTTTTGCAGAGATACGCTTTCGTCATTCCGTTTATCACAGACGAAAAACATTTCGTGCACATCGCCTAGTTCCTGTTTACAGCAAATGCAGTCTAGTGTGCACCCATCCGATAAAGATAAGTTGGGAACAGGCCATGGTTTGTTAGAAGTCAGTTCTCTCTATGTTTGCGGTCACTGAAGTTAAGTAACTTCTTAAAGAACCTCATGGTATGACTTCCTATCGTGTCACTTGTCCATCTTTCATGCCATTAAACCATAGTCTGTTCCCTGACCATTAATTAAGCTTGTGCTTTTCGTAGTTTACCCTTCTTTGTGTACCTGTTTATAGCCAACTATACAAGTCGTCTCATAATAACCGCTGGAGTATCCTCAATTTAAATCGATAAGAGTATTTTCTCAGGCATATTGTTATATAACCTTCGGCTCGTACGTTGTCTCTTACTGTCACGCGATTCTCGTTATTTCCGCCCCAACGTTGCCGGCGTCAATTTGTTATATATCGGGTACGTACGGTTTAAGCCCCACTGTTGGGTTCGTCAATTTGTTACTAAACCTATGCCGATGTGTTTTGAATTATTTTAATTATTTAAATATCTGAGATATTTGGAGTTGTGGGATATATTGATGTAATTAATTAATATTAACTTAGCTCTCTAAAAAATATAAGTGTTAGTGTACCTGAAACTTAAATAATTAATGCGTTATTCTGTAATTTCGTTCAACTCTATTATACCTTGAAGAGAATTATATCTAATTTTGTATTTTTACGCTCTCTCTTTGGTGTCAGATAATCCCGCTATAAGCGCTGTAGTATCGGCTCAACGAAACTTATAGGTTATTTCACTGTTTATGTTAACCAATTATTCTATACTTATTCAGTTACTTTTTATTCCCAACTCATTAAATCATACTCCAAATGACAAGATTTTGCAATTATATAAAGGTTCTTTATTTGTTTACTTCTTTAACATTGAATAAGATATGTTCTAACTAACATATGCTTGGGCTATAGATTGCGTGAATCGATTGTTGATTATTCCGATCCTTTATTTAAATTCAGTTATATAGTGTGTTTTAATTTTTAATTAATTTAATTCAGGGTGTGAAGGTTCTTGTAACTGTGGGGAAGATTAAAAATACATAGATAAGAATGCAAGATTTACAAATTTGAAGTGTTGTGTAGTTAGTATGATTAATATAATAATAATTTACCAGACTAGAACGAAGCCAATCGTGTAGGCGGTTGATTGATAAATTTACTGTTCTGGACAATTATGCCGTACGACATTCTTTCTTCGGTTTAATAAAATGGAATTCTTGTCCTGTCCACTTCGGAAATACAGCCCGATTGATGCTTCTTCTGCAACTCCAGGATCCAAATAAGTTCTTCTCTCGGTTGAAGCAATTAATGTTGTTCCGTGTATTTGAAAGGTTATAAATTCTGGTGTAGTGTATATTAATATTTGTGATACTTTTGACTCTTTCTATTTGTTTTAATGTATCGTCAATTCCTTTCGGATATGGGACAGTTCAAGTCCTTCCTTGTAGAATTCAGTTATTTATTTCCTATTGCGATTTCATACTATTGTCTTGTTTGGTTAATTTACACTGGCAAGAGTCATAAATATTATCATTAGTATTTTGTATTTTATAATAGTATTTACTAATTTAGTATATTCCAATTAAATAGATATTTCTTGGTTTTTTATTAATCTCATCACATTCAGATCATCAAAGCAATTATTGTCAAATCAACAACTTCCTCTTTTTCTGTCGTCCCTAGCAACACATGATTTTTCTTCCTTCCACATGTTTTGAATATAGTGTTTATTTCATATATTTTTTGTCTATTCCTTATCAATTTGCTGTCTTATCGGAATGTAACTTTACAGATAGTTGGTTTATTATTTTCTACATATATTCTGCTGGTTTTTTGATATAAGCCTGTTTTTTTTTCTGTTTAAATTTAATACCTTTTCGATATTAAACGTTATTAATCGATATCATGGCATTATGGCATTATCATAATTTGTATAATTTTTATTATATATCATTATTAATTTAATGTTTTTTTCTAGCTCTTCAAATCGTATTCATTAATTATTATTAATTGATGTACCTAACCTTTATGTTATGAGTGGTTATATAGTGGTTTTGGTTGTTAGGCCTTTTATTGTAAACGGATCTACCTGTGTTTATAACTGGTAAACATCTATAGCCCCTTTTACATAAATTCATACATATAATCAAATCTTAACTATTAACATTTACATAAACAATTATTTTTCTATATCTAATAACAATTTTATCTTGACCTATGGATCACATATAAGAAAATTCAAATCTATTAACGTTAATTAGCTGCTTCACACTTCATTCTACAACAGTCATTGAATAATACATCTTGTTTCATTATCTTTCATTAACTCAACACATATTTCGTATAACATAACATAAACTTTATCATAATATTTGTTGTCACAAAATAATATCTCTTAACTCAAAATTCTTATTTGCTATTACTATAAAGTAAATTATTGTTTCATTTTTTGTTTGATGTTCACTGAACATATATCATCAACTATTATCTAACTTACAGGTTCGTTTATTCTTGTTAATACTACCTTGCATCCTTATTTACCTTTATCTATAATTATAAATGTAATTATTAGATCTTTGTTCTATCATGGGGTTAGATATTGACTTGTTTATTATTCTGTTAACCTTGTTTTTATGTAACACGGATGCTAGCATTTCTGTTGCGTTACAATATTCATCCAAAGGATCATACCATAGACATTTCCGAAAGTCTAGTACTGAAATCGAACCCTTGTTACCTCTCCAAATTCACATTCTTCTATAGTGTGATTTTGATATTTATCAATCACCTAGGTAACCTATAATTGTCCGCAATAGTATTTGGGTATTGGAAAACTATGCTTCAAAGGGGTCAAGCATCCCGCTCCAATTCTCTGAGTTAAAAGCGTTTTTAATGTCCAGCGTACACTGGCTATCACGTGATAGGCACGTTAGCCACGAAAAGTGATTTTCTTGGTATGTTACCCTAGCGACTTTTCCTACAATATTGTTACGAAGGTCTACACGATCGTCGTAGGAACAATGGTGTCAGAACTGGGATAAAACGGTTAACAGTGGACACTTTATACAAGACGGGTGTGATTCATAATTAATCGGTAAACATGGATCCCAATCAGATGATGGAAGCTTTACAAACACTGCTCCGGCAGACACAGGAAGTAGCAGAAAAACGACAGGATGAGAAACGCAGACAGGAGGCGGTAGAAGCAGGAAAACTACAGAATGAAAAACGCAGGCAGGAAAGAGAAGAGGCTGAGTAACGTCAGAAAGCATTAATTCTAGAAACAAAAGGAAGACAAAAAGATAAAATGGAAGCTCTCTTTGAAGCTATGCAGAAACAGTTGCAAGAACACAGTATCACAGAATTGGGTCTCCTACGAGGTGAACTTAATAAATAAGGTACTAAAATATCAGAGGTACAAGAATCAATGACATTAAAAGTAGCCGAAGCAGAAAAATCTCTCCCGAGTGTTAAAGAATCGATGTCTAATAAAATAGCTGAATTAGAAAAACCAGCCACGAGTGTGAAAAAAGCTATGTCAACAAAAATAGAAGACTCGATTTAAAATATAAAAGAGCAGATTGAAAATGAAGTCGAGGAGTGCCTGAAGTTACAACCAAAACAACTTTATGAATAGACTGAACCAACAGTAAAGACAGAAAAAGATGCAAAAAGTAAGTTAATAGAGAAAGTCACTTTGCCTGCAGTAGGGACAGTTCATGTCAAAGCTCCAACCTTTGACGGAAGCAGTCACTGGACAACGTACTTCCGCCAATTTGAAGCTACTGCATGCGCAAATAATTGGACAGATAAAGACAATGCAGTCTCACTCGTTCTCGCATTAAAAGGACCCGCGTCAGAATGACTACAGAAAGTGCCACCTGACAGCCAGAACATCTATGCCGAGTTGATAAAAGCTCTAGAATTACGCTACGGTGACAAACATTTTCGAGAGATGTACTACGCTCAGTTGAGAAAACAAGACGTCAACGTTCCGGGGAAAGTCTTCAAGAGTTTGAAGCAAGTATCGACAGATTGATTAGATTGGCCTATTCTAAAGCACCAGAAGACTTCCGAATAATGTTTTTGCAGTGCAGAAATTTATTGATGGCATCGGAGATTGTGAACTTCAGCAAGTGTTACGAATGGCAAGACGCAGAAATAGCTCAGAAGCTCTTGTTCACCATAGAGTTTGAAGCTGCCCAGTCAGCGTCCCGCTACATTAATGGGTTTGTGCCATCACATTGCCTTTACGATGGGTGCAGAAAAACAATGTTGTCGGACAAACAATTCAAAAGTTCAAGAGAGTCGCAACGATTTGAAAAAGACAGAAGACCGAAATGTTACAACTGTGGAAAACGTGGTCATCTACAGGTAGACTGTTGGGAGAAGAAGATACCGAGAGAAGAGAGTGATCGCACTAATTGGAGAAGTAAAGCCCCAGAACAGCACACAGTTTCCACGCTACATAAGACCAGTGGAACTCGATCGTTTATGGATTTGCGGAAGGTAAACCAACATCATTTACAGTTGACACGGGCGCAACAGTGTCCATTGTGGGCCCTGATTTAGTCAGCAACCGCCAACCTCTAATTAGCTCTTGTACAATACAGACTGTGACTGGAAGCCCCGTCAAGGTTCTAGGAAAGGTGTACGCCTGGGTCTTCTCGAGTTTAGCCACCAAATGCTCGTTGCAGACATTGTCGATGAAGTGATTCTTGGCACGGACTTTATGAATGCCTACGGATTTGTTGTGGACTTAAAAGAGAATGTCCTGAAAGTTGGCCACGAGAAGATAAAGCTGCATGGCTAAAATGACAGGGTCTACCAACCATTCGATTAAGCGAGTGGCATTAGTCGAAGGAAAAGTCAACAGGTCTGGCCAAGAGGAACCCTCCCTATTGCAAGCGGAAATGGAGGAAGAACTACAAAAAAGCGTAACGACAAAAGAAGTGATTGGAAAGCCAACTATGGGTGTCGAGACAAAACTCTAGCTTGTTCCTGAGCTGATAGAAGCGCCCGAGGGCAAAGTGGCTGAAGATGGGGTTATAAAAGAGGTTGTTGACTAGAACCAAACAAACTTGGATCAGCCAGTGGTGTTTAGGTCATCAAAGCATGACGCAACGGAAGAGATTCCAGCGAAACTAGTGGTTTAGCGGAAGACTCGCATTCCTGGGAACGTGATGTTCGGATCACACGAGACTGAATTCGTAGAACGGGAGATTTATCTTTCGAAAGGACGTCCACCTAGATCGCCTGGTCGAGTATTACTTCAGAGACGGTTTGCCAGATTGGGACGAACAGGCTTAAGGAGGGGGTGGTGTTACGACATCACAGAACAATCTACGTGTTTTTCGAATGTGCCAGAAAAATTTCGATGTAACGCGTGTGGTGTACGTGCTTGTCGACGCATTTTCGAGAGGTTTCTCGAAGGCGCCAGCCGCGCGGACCGTGCCAAGGCCACAGTTAATTACGTAGTCCACACGACCGTTAAGACGCAATTAGGAACATTCCGGTCTGTGAGCGCCGGTATAAATATATGGCGGCAGCCGCCTTAAGTTTCAGTATTAGTGCGGATTATTTACCGTGCGGTTCGAGAGTTATAGTAGCGATATTACTGTGCGCGTTCAAGTGGTTATTAGTTAAGAGTGGTGTTTTATAATTGGACAGTATAATTGTAATACAATTGTGTTTTTTATTTTTGTGGACATTTTATGGCGTGTGAACAATTTTCATTTGATTTGTTGTAAAAGACAGTGTTGTTAATTACGAACTGTTTAACTGTAAAATTAAAAGTGTGAATAGTGACTTAATTGGTGTCTTGTAATTTGTTTTCCACTGTACCTACGACGATCGAGTAGACCGTCATACCAATAGTAATTGCGTCGGCTGTTGATCCGCCTTTCCAAAAAACACACTGCATGCCAAATAAATCACCGGTGGCTTTTATAATTGCAGAAGATGAGGTTATAATATTTTTTTACCACCTAACTAACAATGTCCATCATTCACAACAGTGTCTAAGATGGCGGTGAATTGATATTCATATTGCCTTTCCATTTAAGGACCAACGTTGCTCTCTACCAACGTGAAAACAAATATCTTTCAGTAAGGCAATTATCAATCATGTGAAAGAAGAGTTGCGGATGGGTTCGCCCCATTACCTTCAGCACCTCTGCTGGTATCTGTCAGACCCTTGTGCTTTTTCGTATTGTAGCAAGCCCAACTGCTTATGTAAGATCTTCCTCGCTGATTATCGGAATCTCTGCGGTCATTATCACTCTGACCTCTGTTATTCTCATAGTGTGAGTTGGGAAAAATGCATCTACGACATTCTGCATCCTCTTTGCTTCCCATGACTCTTCTAACGTAAACGTTCTTGGCTTTAGTGTAAAATTTTTTATCTCAGTTTTTGGGATTCCTAGTCGTTTCTTCTTCCTGTGAAAACAAACATGTTCTTATGGCCGTGTGATACTTCTTTGGAAGTCCCTTTTGTCACTTTATTCTTTGGTTTCATAAGGCTGGTGATTTTCTCCGCCTATGCCCGATAACAGTAAAAAGTTAATTTTTGTAATTCGTTATATTGTCGCGGTAACACTTCAAATTTTAACTAATAAATGGTTGAATATATTAAATGGTTATAAAGATATTAAATCTCGTACGTAGAAGGCAGAAACTACCAAAAAATTAAAACGTCATCATGAATTAATGATAGAAATTATTGATAAATAAATGTATATCTATTATGATTGTAAGCGATAATCTTAAGAAATTCTATTTTAAGGAAAAGTAATAAAGTATTATGTTCTTCCACTTTCTATAGTCCTCTTATAAAGCCTATTACAGAAACAGGAGAAAAAGGCAGCACTCATATTACCGTTGCTATGCAGAGTAAGTACATGTAATTTTAAGGCAGCCGACTCGCTGTTTCTTCCTAATGTAGCCATAAAATTGGCTGTATTCGTCTCCATTGGCCTGTGTTTTACTTTTTGTAATCCAAGAAGCCCGCGTAACAAGCATGTTGTTCTGTTTGTGTCGCAATCACAAATAAAGCTATAATATTTCTTATGCTAAAGATAAATCAATGTGAAGCTATATTATTACGTCTGCTAAAGATGAATCAAAGCTACGCCCCGCTGTGTGCGTACTGTAAGAAATGAATTTTGACTTGCACAAAAACTGTGTCAAATAACAAATATTTTTTAATATATAAAAATTTTTTAGGTAGGTTTTTGGATACACATCCAACAAATTTAGGTAAAACGTTTTATAAATTTCTTGAAAATTAGATTACGTTTAAGCAAATATTTGAGTGACTAAAAATAGCTTATACCTAAGTGTACCAAAAATGTTATAGCTTATGGCAGGTAATCGTCAATTTTGCTAATCACCATAACACGTATTGACGCAAACTTAGTAACATCGAAATCTCACAAAATTTAAAAATGTTGTTATAAATTATAGTCTGAAGAAACAATTGTCGTATGAAACAGTTAATACAATTTTGAATATTCATCACTTCATTGTTCACTACTATAATAATTATTAGTATTGTTGGTACTTTCACTGTGAACTTACTTGTATTTTCTCAGAAAATACTTTTGGACACTGTTCAGATTTGAATAATTGAATTCTCCAGGCACTTGGTGGAAATGAATAAGCTGAAATAAATGGAAAGATAATATTTATTATTTTCATAAAGTGCGGAGAACAATAATACATTAATTTTTTGAATGTAGGAATCACCTACAGGCCGTTCTAGGTTTGATTTTTCAGTATTGGGATATTTATTGGAACTTCCTAGCCCTTTCTTACTTGTGTGTTTCTTCTATGCTTCTCACCTTTCCTGTGTTTTGTAATTTTGCCACTCGCCTTAAATGTAACGTAACAAGTTTTTACAGACATTTAATTTATACAGTTACAGTTGTTGATGTTCTGCATGCGGCAAATAACTGTATAAATTGAATGTCTGTAACACAATTTTACATTCTTTCCTCTTCTTCAAGTTAGAGGAACGTTTCAAGTGACTGCTGTCGTAATATACGATTCATAGTGTTACTTTTTACTACGTTTTACTTACAATAGATTTCTATTTGCTATTAACACATTTTAATAGGTACAGCTTAATAAACAAAATGTTTATTAACTTCTAATCTGTGTAATTAATTACACAATTCTAGCCTGTGTCTGGGTTTAAAATTTTTAGTCTGTGTGGAATTTTAATTTTTCTTGAGACAGACATATACTGTACATAGATATATAGATAGACATATATAAGTATGAAAGTTGTAGTTAATACTGTGATTTTAATGCAAATCCTTATATCGTACTTTTAGATTGTTTAGATCAATGTACAATTATTTGTAATGTTTATATTAGACTCTTCTAAAAACAAAAGATCCATTAGCAAAAATTCTAAAAATTTAAGGATTTTAATGAAGAAGAGGAATATAACAAAGACTCTCGGGACGAAAAAAGTAAGAAAGACCAAAGGGAAACAAAATAATTTAAGGACAAATAAATGTAAAGAAGAAAACAGCAATGAACAGTTATTTCACGAGGTCTACTGGTGGACAATGTATTATCCTTACCTTGCTCAATAGTCACTCTATGCAATGACAATCCGTACAATTATGAACGTTAGTAAGCCACAGTTACAGGGAAATAATCGTATATACTTTGCACAGATCATTACGCTGATCGTCGTATGGTACAGTGGAAAACAAAATACAAGACACGAATTAAGTCACTAATCACCAGCTTTAATTATCACAATTAAACAGTTTGTAATCAACAAGATAGTCTCTTACAACAAATCAAATAAAAATTGTTCACACGCAATAAAAATGTCAACTAATATAAAACACAATTGTATTACAATTGTCCCTCATAACTATAAAACACATAACACTTCGCCACAATACTTCAACCTGCACTGTGTAAATCGCCCGACAATAACTAAACTAAGTGTCGCTGAGTACCCCGATGAGCTAAGTGTATTTATACCCCGATGAAGTTTGCAGCATATTCAATACTACGCATCAGCGCTACACTAGAGCTGAACGCATGTTGAGATCACGTACGCACACAACATTACAGCCGGATTCCACTGAAACATCCGAGAAACATGTAAAATATTTTGTAATGGTGTAACACTTTTCCCGTATTACGTAACAATATGCAAAATGAACTATGCAAGGAAACCTTAACTTGTCACTGTTCACAGTATCCGTATCTAAATCCTAGTTCTCTGAATTTAATGAACGTTACAAACTTTAATAATGGGAATAAAGAGATTAAAAAAAATTCATGGTGGCAACGAATGTCACAAGTGACACTCAGCTAGTTTTAACACAGCCAGTCCAGCTTCTTATACAATCTAACTTTTGTTGCTTTGCGCCATCGTTCGGTTTCACAAATACTTTCTGTTGAACTTTTAAAACATGTTGAAGTGTACGGCAGGGTAGCAGCTCAGTGGTGACCAGCTCGTTTTTCATGGCCTACTTTAGTCATTTTGTACTGTGACGATCTGTACTTCTCCCAAAGTCGAGTTAATCTTATCCCGTCGAACAACGCTTAGGATGAAGCTGCAGACCGTAATAACGTGACATTTAAATGTGAACACAAACACAGCATCACTCTACAATGATAACCTCAATCGAAATATCAACATAGTGTTCAGTTAAGACGATTTTGTATATTTTGGAACTCCAAAGCACAAAGAAGCGATACAAATTAGGTAACCTGTATAAACGTTAGCTGAACACCAGATTCAAGGAAATTTATCAATAATACGAAAACAGTTTTTAGTTTGAAAACTTTCTACTACACAAAAGGCTTTATACTCTGCGATCTCTTTGTATATTTGTGAAAAGTATTATATTGTAGGACTACGTCAGTTTTTCTTACACACACACCCGCGCGCGCGCACCCACACACTCTCACGCACGGAACAGGTAATAGGGGAGAGTTTGTTCTAAAAAAGAACGTTTGGCGAATCAGTTTGTCAGACAAGACAAGTTAAGTATTTGGCTTTTCCTTTAGTCTTATTTGATAAACAAATATGCTTGTAGTGTTCAACTTGAAATTCTTTTGCAATTTATTTCCAGACATATGCAAATACGGCTTACCTCTGATGTTCATAGTTATTTTGGAAATAAAATATAATAACCATTCAGTTTTGTGTAAACATTTGCTTCTTGTTTACGCTAAAAATTCATTTAATTTTCCTGTTCTCTGTCGTTTCTAAACGTTTACCTTACTAATAGAAAAAGCTTTAGCAATTTCCAACTTTGAGCATAGATCAAAGAAAAGGGACTGACCTAGGAAAGTGGAAGGTTTCTTGTTACGTTTAAAGTAAAGTTGAAACTTTAATATTTATATCGTGTTTATTTTTCTAGTAAAAGAAATAATATTTAAACTTCTGATTAAACATTAGTGTAAAAAAACTACTTTTCTAGCTCCTTCTCTTAAGCTCTCTCTTTCCCCCTATCTCTCTCCCTCACTCACTCTATCACTCCTATCTGTCTGTCTCTGTGGCGGTTTTTGCCTGTCATTCTACCTGTCTATTTCTGTATGGCTCACTCCCTTCCCCTCAAGCACTCACTCTTCCTCACTCTCTCACACTGTCTCACTTAACTGGGTTGTAAAGTCTAATAGCTGTCCGGCCGATAGTTTTTCTTCAGTCCAGAAAGTCTGCCCAGCAAATTCTGCAGGCCATAGTTTGGTGTGCAGCCCAATTTACGTCACTATTTGGGCGTATCCGTACTAGAGAATTGCTGGGCTTTATCTGTTTTATAAACAAAATTTCCAATCGCACTTAGTCTTCTTACTTCATCACGTTTGGATTAACTGTCTTTTTAACCGCCAACCTCATTTGGCGTCATTTGCATTTATCCATCTTCTGTGGCATCCATTCTTTCTTCACGATATGTCAGTGTCTTTTTTGTAGTTCAACTGAAAATTCTCTACTTTTGCCGTTTCTTTATTTTAATATTCCGTAACTCTACATTTGGACAGTCGGCGCCTTTAAAAATTAATCTTTTTTTTCGCTATTTCCCTGTCGTTTGTCCTTCATGAGATATGCTTTCCATTTGAAATGACTGAATATGTTTAATGAAAGAAAGGTTAACTGTGTCCAGTTAATTTATGCTTGATGAAAACAGTTAACCGTTTCAGGAAAATGTAATCCATAGAGTTAATTAAAATACATACTTTTAACAATTTAACTAAAATTATTTTAGTTTGGCAGAAATTGTTTATACACGTGAAGAAAGAAATCGTTTGTAGTAGATTTAAACCTGATATAAAAATTAGACGGTCTGGACAGCATCTAAATAGGACGTTTGAGGACAAACTCTTACAGTCATAAACCTTTGTTAATGCAATACTACAAACAAGTAAGGAGTAAGGAGTAACAATGACAATTAATTGAATGACAATTATTACAATAAGAAAGTAGGATTAAAATACTCTATGCGCCTAGTAGAGTGCCAAATTTAATATTAATAATCATCTCAATATCGTTTAAGCAAACCATGATCATGCACGAAGACATCACATACTTCTAGAAGGTAATATCAGAGTAGAAGGTGGAGGATGAAAGAAGACGGAAGACGATAGAGTAATACAGGGAAATCAGACAAAGGCAGAAGAAGACTAAAACCCCCAAAAATTATAAAAACTGTAAATTATGAATCTTAAATTGATAAAGGCTCACGTTAGTGATCTATCGATCTCTAAAAATGGTTAGTATGTTAACAAGTATTTATAAAGTGTTTTACACTCATATCAGATTTTTTCAATAGCAAATATTGTAACCAGCCCTCTATATGCCGGTCGTTACAAAAGATAAAAAGTTGATAGAAAATTTTATAAAAAATAAAATTTTGAAATAATAAAATATTTTCTTTATATTTATTAATGTATGTAAATAAGAAATAAAGTTGTTTAGTGGTTTTGTAAAAATTTTGTTGATCAGGCGGGTATTTATTGACTATCGAGCACTTCTTGAAGATTTGAACCAAGTCTGGAGTTAAATAGATTAACTCCAGTTAGCAATCGATTGGTGATTTTTCTTGCTGGTCCAATATCTCACTCAAATAAAATATTTTCTTCTTCTTTAAGTCCCTCAGTCTTAATAAATACTCTTAAATTAACCTGTGAAATAAATAACAGATAAGAAATAATGGAAATATAAAGATTTATTGAACAATTTAAATAAATAATAGATTTTTTATCGATGGAGAGCAATTATCGACTCCGTCTCGGGAATTATCGATTGTGCATACAGAACAAAATTTATGATATAATATTATATAAAAGACAGGTTCTTTGAGCGATTAAAATTAATAGTCAGAGAAGGGTGACGAGAAAGTATAACATTAACAATTAAAATAAATACAATAATTATTATTCAATAGTATTTAAATAATTCTGATATGTAATATTTATAAACGTTGTCGTCAAACCATAGGCAGACTATGACGTCACTGCTGGATGACGAGGAAGACAGGCTTGAATTTCAAAATGGCCGCTACTAGATATGGCGAGTTCACTGCGAAATCATTGTGTCAAAAAAATCACAGCAAATATACCTTCATGAATGTTTGAAATCTTCCCGCACTGGTGTAATATGTCTGTTAAGTTATTTGGTGTGTTCTGAAGAAGTGTTCCGTGTAAACTTGTGTTAATTAGTTTAATTTGTATGTGTTCACTACTGTGGGTTAAGTTTCTGTAAATGTGGTTATGCGTTGTAGAGTGAATTGTATCAAATATACTGTTTTATATCACTCGTATCATGAAGTTAGGTGTTATTTCTCACTATTGCCGTTAAAGGTTAGGTAAATTTAGCTATGAAATTGTTCAATTCATCTACCTCTCGTTGCACTGACATTAATAGTAATTAGACGTACCATTTTCTACTCGATTTAAAGAACGTTTTGTCACTCAACTATTCAGCTTGATATTCAACAAAAGACTAATTAACTTGGTCAAAATTTGGCCCAGTTAATCCTTGAAAAAGTATTGTTAACATATTTCGATTACCCATACACATGATAAAATATTACATTATATATGGAATTTATTTATTTTATTCATCACTTTTATGAATTATGAACCTTATCATTGGTTTAATCATCTCATTCCTTTTAAATTGATGTATTGTAGTCCATATCTGTAGACATTTTGTGGAAATTAACAAATTTCTTTACTTTTTGGAAATATAGGCTCAAAATTGGATTTCCGTCTTTATACAGATTTCCTCCATTTTAAATATCATTAATACTATTATAATAAATTTTAATTAGTTATATTCCTCTTTCTTTCCTTAAATACATATAAATTAAACCTTTAAACTGGTTTTTTGTGTTAATCTCTGAATTTGACATTGCTCTTTAAAATTAATTAATTTATATATTTTGAAAATTTACAATATTTTAAGGCATATTTCCTTATTATCATTTTAACTCCTAGGATCATTCCCAGTAGTGGTTAACTTATTTACTTTATCTAAATCTTGTTAGTTTACAGGATTATTAAGTGAATTATTCTGGTTTATATCGTTTCTGTGAATTCACCAAATGGCCTAGATTTTAGAATTTTATATTTCTGTTTTTCTCAAATAAATTTAATACTACTTCCTCCTCTGACATTACATAGTTACTATAACATGAAAATAAAATGGTTTATAATTTATTGTGAGGTGCAGTATTTAATTAACACTACTGTTATTAAAATAAATAATTATGAACATTATTTAGCAATCTGCACAATTGAACATATTGCAGATATGGTTTGAACATATATCTTTTAACTATTCTTGAGCTAACATAGCATACCTATTAGAACATTATTAATGGTATGTTGGCTATTATTTATCAAACATAATTCTTTTTAAAACACATAACATAAATCTTATTTTCTAAAAACCCTTACAAATACATTTTATTAACACATTGATTTTAGGACTGTGAATAAACAGTCTATTCAAACATTTTACACTTATCAATACTATATTAATGCCAGTCCTTTCTGGTCTAAATCATGATTATTTGTGATCCCCTACATCAGTAAACATTAACTCCCATACTCTATTTATTAGCATTTTTTACAAATGTCTTGTAAATAAAGAGTTACATTAAAATAATAAAATACTGGAAATCTTCCATTTTATTATTTTATTATGCTGTTTATTATTGGATATTAAAGTTGTTATATAGCATACTGATAAGTCATAGTATCACTAACTTTAAGTTTATTGCATTTCTAAAAAAACGCTTACACAAATTCACTTTCACTGTTGGTTCTGATATTTTGAGTCTTATTATCTCAGACCAGACCTTTAGTAATCATGGACTGTTAAGACTTGTTTATTTTCTTATCACACAATAGCTTTAGTCGGTTCACTTCTTATAATTCTATACAGCACTTTAGTTTTCTAAATAATTACATTTTTATAGGATTTTGGGTATGTTATACTTTCTTTTTAATCGTTTTTGTGGGTTTGGGGTTGATGGTATTTAATTATAATAATAGGTTTTACATCGGTGTTTCTTTCATACTATCTCTTCCTCTCCTCCTGTCTTCTTGCTTGTCCTTCTTCTTATCTTCTTTCTTGTCTTCATTCTTCTCCTTCTTCTGGTCTTCATTCTTGTCCTTCTCCTAGTCTTCATTCTTCTAGTCTTCTTGTCTTCCTTCTTCATTCTTGGGTAAACCAAGGTACTTGGTGTATCTCGACTGATGTTTAGTTTGGAGCATCTAATTTATTCACTGATACTGTTCTTATTCTTCTCTAAAGGTTTCAGGGTATTGTTTTCTTCCTGATCACAAACTTTATTCTTCCCTCTTCTTGTTTTTGGGGTATTTTGGAATTCACCACTCTTAAACTGAGTCTCTTTCTTCTTGATCTGGTGTTATTTATTTTGTTTACTGCTCCTAGCTTCCTGGGTAAATTACTGATATTATAATATGAGTTGCTTCCAATACTTTCTTTGATATTTAATCAGTGGTTTTTATATAATGTCATGAGGATTTTTATTTTATCGTGGTTCATTCCTTTGATTTCCTTAAATCTCATTCAATATTATTTTAACATATTTGATGTAATTAAACTTTATGATTTTATATGACTTAATAAGTAGTGGATTTTCTGTCACGCTACAATATAATGAAGAAGATTGTGTGGTAGAAAATCAAAAATAGCTTATACAGCTGTAAGAAAATATGTTATAAATAATTTTTTATATTATAAGATCCTGATATTACTGTTTAAGGTTTGATAAACGTGTTCTAGTCAGTGTTTATTTAGAGCGCTGTCTGCATTTCTTACCTTAGTGCCAGTTTCCAATTACTTACAAGTAGGCCTAAATGTACACAGCTATTGGTGCGCATTTTATTATCACACCAAATGCAGACAGCACCCGCTTTCATTTTTACAACAGTTTCGCATTAGCGTGGAACTCGATAAAAGTGAGAAAACGTGAATTTCACATGTTCTCGCTGCAAACGTCTCCGTTTCCTGCGGCGTAGACAAGTGGTGCTGTAATGGCTATACATTTCCTATAAACTCGGCTGCTGGAAAACAACAAAACGTCTTCCTTTACTACAGCGACAACATTGTGTATTTTGGAACCATAGTTGATTTACTTCAATTTTTTAATAGCGGAAAGTACACATTTAACTCGCTCTGTTTAATCTGATTAAATATGGCTTGGTTATTAAAATTTAATGTAACACATATTAAATTTTTTAATTAATTTTGTAAGTCGTAAAAATAAATTAGCTGATAAAATCTATATCTACATGACGTGTGATCAAATATTTGTCTATACTTATAAAAAACGTATGGGCCGAGAATAAATATACATCATATAAATGTTAACATAAATTAAAATGAAAAAATTGAGACGTATTATAATATACTAAGATTTGTTGACTGCTAGACATATTAGTATAGACCAATACACAACTAACAATTATTAATTTTATGCTATATGCTATAAATTATCAATTAGTGTTTGAGAATCATTGTAATTTGTTTAGTCTTTTTTACGTTGCAAAGATTAGTAATTATTCTTGTTATTCAAGATGTTGCATTACGTTGTTACTAGTTCAAAAATTTATATGGATTCCTAGCCTTCCCTACTTTTATTCTGAACACTCTTTTTCCATATATTAGATTAAAAAAGTTCAAAATAGTTACAGATGTAAATTCTTTTTGATTAAGTTTCATCAGAAAATGTAGAAACAAATTGTTACATTAGAAAATTGTATTGTTACAATTTTAACATATATTACGTTTACGTTACAAAACGTTAAAAACATATCAAATTTTTTCCGACAATAAGTTGCAATATTACTTTAACTAGTGATCTTTTAAATTTCTTTATGTCAACGGAGTGTTTCATATATGTCAATTCAAGTATTCACAATAAATAATTAAAAAAAAATTTATAGTTTCATATAGTTGTATTTTTAGATCAAGGTGAAATTAACATACGATAGTATATCATTGGTGTACCAATGATATAATACGAAACCTATATTATACACTTATATACGCGGAAGTGGGAAGTATGATGACGCTACACCCTTGTATGTCTTACAAGTCTCTGCGCATTCTACACTGTGCTCAATTATTTGTCAGGATCTTGAAGAGTCTTGTAGTGCGCTCCGCTGCGCGAGAGTATAGAAACTGATGTTTCGGAAGAGCACAGCTGCTGCATCAGCAGGCGGCTGGTAATGGTAGCAGTGAATTTGTTTCACTATTCTCTCTACCGTAATACTGACATTTAGAAAATAAAGATGGCGGTTATATGGATTAAGTAGTTGTAAAATTAAAAATAAACCTGAAATAAATATGTGTTATGTGTTTGTCAAAACATATTTAATGATAATGTTTTCTGATAAATTCAAATAAAAATAAATAAATTTAACACAGACAAGTAGGGAACTAAATGTCTTCGCTCAATTTTCTATAAATAATTAGTCAAATATTGAGCAAAAAGGTAGCAATGTAATTGTTCCTTTATATACCACTGAAGTAATACACGTATCTTTTGATTACTGACATCAGGCTGTGTTATACGACGTATGGCAAACAAAGTAGTTAGCGTGGCTAGTACTACGCCACTGCTGTTTATTACCTCGGGGCTAACAAACGCTTACATATATGATGGGCCCGGGAACGGAATCCAGAACCTGAAAGCTTGTACGGAGGACACATAAACTATGGTTTACTTAATTTCTACAAAAAAGAGTTAATAAGATTCATAAACTTAAATTTTATAAGTTTAAAAAATTTCCTTTTTTATTCTCTAACAGAAAATATTGTGTCCAGAAGTATTACAAATGATATCCAAAATTGTTCGTACAAAAATCATATAGGAAAATAGTTATAAAGTATTTTAATACTCTTTTATGGGCAGATTGCAAACATACCTCATCCCAAATAATTATGGTTTGCTCAAGACGGAAACAATTCAAATTTTGAATCTTTGTTAGTTCTTCATTTTACTGTGTTACTGTTGTATGATAAATCATTGCATACCACTTCTTCCCACAGTTTTAGGTCCAGAGGGTTTTAGCCTCTTAAACAATTTTTCTTCATTCTGCCCTCTCATTACACAATCTTAGTCTTCTCCATTCCCTTATCCTCATTTTCCTCAGATTCTCCTCATCATGCTCAATCCTTCTCTTCATTGGCCTTTCTTGGTGCCCTTGGCCACCTGCTAACTACTGGTCTCTCTTACTAGAATTTTTTAAGAAACTCTGTTTTGTTCCATCCTTGGTCCCAGCCAGGCTATAATTTTACTCTTTATAAACCTTACTGTATCCGCTTCGGGTATAATAGTATTTATTTCATGGTTCTTTTGTATTGTACACAAGCCATTTCTTTATTTTCGTGTTATAACATTTTTCCCTGGTACAATATTTTTTCAAATTTTTTTCTCAGATTCTTTTTGTCTATTTATGTTAACACCCACGTGCGATTAACATAAGTTAAAACTCGTCTAAATACGACTTTGTCTATTTTTAGTTATATAATTATTATAGTATCTGTGTAGGGCTATTACTACTACTACTACTACTACTACTACTACTACTACTACTACTACTACTACTACTACTACTACTACTACTATTATTATTATTATTATTATTATTATTATTATTACATTCTTCTTATTATTATTATAGAGCCCAGCATGTCAATACGGTGACTTTCCCCGTGAAGATGTTTCGAACATCTTTTTCCAGTGCTGCAGATTCGCAAGAGAGAGGATGGTACTTGAAATTGAGCTCCGGGAGTTCACGCCCAAGAGCGTAGTTGTGCTTATGCTTCGCAGTAAGGCAAAATGAGACAGCATCCATGTATTTATTCAGTGGGTCCTACTATAAAACAAAACAAGTCCAACTTGCACCTAACGGGCAGCAGAAGAAAAGGAACAACTTAAGGACTCCGATAAAGGCGAAACAGACTCCATCTTGAAATAATATGTTAAGTGGTTCCAGGATGGATACGAATGCCTGAATTAGAAATGACTTTAGGAGTGAAAGTACTACACAACAAGGGAAGGTACGGTCTTCAAAAGCATTTTCCCCCTAAATAAAAAAGGAATAAAAATTATTACACATTTTAATATTACGAAAATTAGCTATTGTTCGGAAACAGGTTCAAACACAGCTTTCGATATCAAAAAAATCTGAATTCGTCTTCAGGTATGAAATATCTATCATATTATTATATCTATCAATAGAATGAACCTACTATGAATACGGACAAGGAGGCCCTTGACCATGTTACCTCGACGGTTTGTTTTGTGGCTAGTGGTGAAACTCCACCTACTCAGTTCTTCGTAAGTAAAATTTTTTACTTTTATTATTTAATTCTTTTTTTGTGTATTGGGACAGAATCAATTTAGTATTGGGAGACAGGATTTTGTAGTAATTTATCTTACACCTAAAGACGACCTCAGATTTGTAGACTTTGAAACGTTGTATTAGAACCGAAACGACGCCGAAGGTTAATGTCCGTAACTCTGCAATGTCCAAAATAATAATAATTATAAACTTAAATTTTTACATTAACATAATATAAAGTTGTAGAGGTTGTAATAATATATAATTTTACTTTCAGAAATAGTTAATACTTGAAGAACTATCCATAACAAGTTATATAGTACACATATACAGGCGTACACACACACACACACATACTTGCCTTGCCCAACAGTGTTTCTAGTACGAATTAATTGGTTACTAGACCATAGTGCAACTAGAGAAACTGTTGTCTTCCGTGCGTGATAATAGATTCATATGTTTCAATCAAGAGCTAAATAATGTGGTCCCTATTTTTTATGTTTAATAATTTATTCCACTGTTTAGTAACAGTCCTGGAAAAAATATTTAACTCTACGTTATGTTTTCCTGCGTTATTGTGTCCGGGACCTTTATGCAGATAAGCGGTACGCGTTTCCTTTGAATGCAAACTGGCAAGCGGGAAACAAAACCAAACATTCTTCCCCCCGCCCCAAGCGATAACAGTTTTCCTTCTCGAAACATCGTATTTTCCTTTCTATGTAAAGTAGCCTTGTCACAGAATTTAGGTCATTCCTTTACCAGTGTCACTTTCTCTAAGAAACGGAACTCATTTCTCTGTGCTACCGCACTCAAACCTTGTGTTACGTACGGACAAAATTTTTTTTGCTTATAAATTAAACCCTATTTATCGAAATAGTTGTCTTTGATTTACTAACATTGATAATGTTCAGAACATTTAATTAATAAAGTTGTGTTAGATGTTATAATCAGGAACAGAAATGAAAATGTTACACACCACTATAGAAATTTTTTCTGATTAGCGATTTCAAGCTTTACAGCTCATCATCAGTTCGAAAATATAGAGTAATGGTTCCAAGTAATGCCTTTACATCTGTACTCTAATATATTATAATATAGTTAAAATTATGAATGAGAGAGGTTTTAAAACGTTAGAACTTAAACACACACACACACACACACACACATTGTGCTAGAAATAAATGTAAAATACCGATACGGGTGACCGAACCCGCCAATAAGTTAACAGCCAGAAGGTGAGGGCGTTTATCTCAAGGCTTGTTTAGGAAAATATATACGCGCTGTTGGGCAAGTAGAGGCATTGTCCCATTCCATTACTGTATACTTCCGATCTGATGATTAGTTGTGAAACACGAAAGCGCTAACTGGAATAATTTTTCTATAGTCGTGTGCAACAGTGTTTTATCTGTTTCATACTGTTAAATGTTTTTTTAAAAGGTAATGAAGCAATATTATTTTCAGCTTCAATGAAAACACAATTCCACAGATGCCTCTAAATTTTGTTACCTTACTAGCGCTAATTTAGGTCGTTTACGGTATTTCCTATCCGATTTCCGAGCTCGTATGAGATCTATAAATACATATACTTTTACTTAAGCAGGTTACTGGCCTGGTATAAAACTCCTAACGTAAAGGACCAGGAAATTTTATTTCAGGCTGCTCTTCCCCTAGAGAGTTGCTTTCACTTCACCTGACGAGCTCTTTCTGCCCGAACGCAGCAGACAAACTAACTTAGCCCATCAACGGATGCTAAGTGCATCCGTTGCCCTACTGTAGGCTCCGCTTTCACACTAGATGCACACCGTGCTGCCGATGCGCACTAGCACTATTCCGCCAGGCCAGGACCCAGGATACTCGCAGGCTGGCCTGACAGAACCCCTATCTCTCGTTTGCTTACCGATCCACTCCGCCGAAGGGATTGGCTACCACAACCTTGGAGTGGATTGCTCGGCGTAACAGGGCGCACCAACGTGTAGGTGAGACTTCAAAAGTACAACGATTCATAGGTACCTGAAAAATAAAACACGGAAGGATACCCAAATAAAATTTTATAAAAGTATGTGTTTCCCCACATTCCTGTTTGCTAGTGAGACATGGAATCTTGGTAAAATGAACGTGCTGAGAATTCAGGCAACCGAAACAAAATTTCTAAGAGGGACGCAAGGTTGTTCTCTCTTGGATCGGAGAAGGAACGAGGACATTAGACGCGATTTAAACATTGTATCATTGCACCATGTTATCATTGTACCATGTAGATTAAAGACCACAGGAGGAGATTAGTGTGAACACTTGAATCCCATTTCTGATATCCGTCTACCTGTGGCTGCCTTGGGTTATCACCCTACTTGAAACAGATATGTCGGTAGACCGAGGAAGAGATGGGTTCCGGAACAAGTCTAAGGGCTTGTACTTGGAGTGGTGATGATGTTGACGAAAACCCTGTGTGATGTAGAATGCACAGTGGCATTAGTTTTTTCACGTCTCATGTCATACAATAAAGCTCAATGGCAGTAAGTGATGTTTTGAATTTAAATATGGTGTCCAAAATTACTGCAATGCAGCTAAAAACTTTAAGGCGTTAAAGCAAACCTATGGAAGCAATACTATGTTCTTGGTACGGATTGTAAGCGACACAACACATTTTTTGGGTGACCTTGCAACTGTGAGGAACGCTGTTTTGGACAATCAAGTGCGACAATATGA
This sequence comes from Magicicada septendecula, assembly GCA_034769895.1. Taxonomy (NCBI): domain Eukaryota; kingdom Metazoa; phylum Arthropoda; class Insecta; order Hemiptera; family Cicadidae; genus Magicicada; species Magicicada septendecula. Next base: position 331,448,119 of record CM068375.1, read on the forward strand.
ACTGGTTAAAATTGTTCAGACGTGGAGGTCTCATCAAGTCTAAAAACAGATGAATATAGCCAAACTGTTAACGAAGTTCTAATGCATGATTCGATACCAGTCACAAATTATCATTTGTTGAATTGTCCATCAAAAATGTCATAGTCGCTTAAATGACATCATACTGCCTTTCTGTAAACAAGTATTTAGCCCCAAAACAAAATTCTTTTGTTCACCAGCTGTACTATTCCTTTGAATTAATTTAATAAGAAAATAATATGCTGTATCTTCCACAGCGACTTTGAAAGTATGGAAACATCAAGCTTTTTCTATTAAAAACCACTAAAAGTATCGTATTATTATTTCTCGGTAAAATTCACATTTACAGTTGTTTATTACCATGAGTAAACAAAATAACTTTACTTACTGAACAGTTCTATACAAAGCCTTTAATATTAAGGCATTAAGATAAATTGTTTCATACATATTATTAAAAGGTAAAAATTCATTACAGTGTGTTCATGACGATTAAATTTTGCGGCGGCACAATAGAAAAGTGTGTAAAAGAAAATGCAGAAGCCAGACTTTTTTCAAAAATTGTGCAGTAATAGCGAGTTACTTAGTAAAGCGTGGTGCACGTAATGTCTTGTAAACCGCATGTCTCACCGGTAGTTTTATTACTAAAAACAATTTTGATTTCATGCGCGCGCGTGAGTAATTTACGAATCCTTCAAGGAACTTCATGAGTTACTTACAAAGAAAAATATCTGTACACACTGTTGTGTGTGTGTGTGTGTGTATGTGTGTGTGGCTGTACGCGCGGGCGTAGGGTGTGTGTGTGTAAATACACGGAACTATTTGAAGGGAAAAATGAAAGCTAGTTTCACTTTTAGTTTCGTATACGTAAACATAAGGTTTTAGTAGTACGTGACAGACAACTCTACCTCAGGTACTCCACTGGTTAGACTCACACTTACATTTAGACTGGCTGTAAACCACAAGTTTTGCAAGTACGTGCCTGACTTGTAGTTTGGCGGGGCACCACTAGCAACAGTAAAGAAGTAATTTTTTTAGGGCTTTCATCAGACATGTGTACATATTGTACTGTATATTTCCGTCTGCTATGGTAATTGCCCCTATGTTTGGGCGATAAGTACACGTTGTCTAATTATTTTAGTATTTGTATAATATTTAAAGTGTTTGCTTGTATTAAACATGCGATCATGAAAACTCTATCTCAGGGTAGACAACTAATATTTCTATTTAAATTATTTAATATTGGAAGTAATTAATTATTTTCTTTAGTCAGTGCCAAATAACTATAGTTAACAAAATTTTAAGAAATAATATTGTGATAATATAACGTGTGAATGTTAATCGTTTGAATCCCCGCTCTTCCAAACTGCAACGGGTTCAATTCTCGTGCTCTTGTAGTTTACTTGCAATTTGTCACCACCATAGATGTCGCTCTGAACAGTATTACTTTGTTCATTAAATTCGTTTCATTGTTTGCTACTAAAATACATTATTTTTATCCTCTTCTTTGTGTATTTAAGTGTTAATTAATTCTTGTTGTTATTATTTGTGTTTTCGTACAATTTCGTGTGTTACTATCTTAATTATGTTAATAATTTCGCTTCGTGTGTGTGAATTGGGCGACTGGGCTTCAAGCGAATTTATTTTTCTTCCAATTTGGGATTACAACATCGATCAATAGTAGATTCTTTTCGATGACGGTACTGTGAATAATGTACATTAAACCTTTAATAGCATTCCTTATTGAACTTCTTTTACTTATAATATTTTACAAACTTCGTTACAAGTTCAGAAAAGGTTAGATTTCTTTGGCCTATTGTACCAAGAGATTCTTTACAAGATTAATTCTATTCCTTTTAATTTAGTTTTACAGTTCTTAATAAATTTTTAATATGTTACTTTAACTCTCACTGAGATGTGTATTCTATTAATTCTAAAATTATACTTATTTTAAATATTACAGAATCTCTCTCTTTGATGTGTAAGAGATTAAAGAAGAAATTAGACTCCTTTCATTTAATATTTGTACAAATTTAGTTACTTTAACTCTCACTGAGATGTGTATTTTATTAACATAAAAATCAGACTAAAAACAAATTTTTCTTACATTTAAAAACAATCCACTTATAACAATTTACATTGGCCTTGGTGATATATCACTAAATTTGTCACATACTTTCATAATATTATTCTTAAACACAGATATAATGTTACTAATTATTATTTTTACATTTCTCTGACTTTTTACATTACTCATTCTAATTTGTGTCTATTATATTATAATATTATTACCATTTAGTTTTATTTTAATGTTTATTTAATTTTATTATAATAATTTTCGTTAATAGTACAAAATATTTTTTCTTCACTCTGTGCTGTATCATACTATTCCAAACCTTAGATTACCTCTATATTTATCATAAATAATTAATTAGTTTTTTGTTTATAATTTTACTGTCTATCCAAAATATTACTAAATTTATCCATATTATTTTTCTGAAATAACTATTTTATTTTTATGTACTTTTGTCAATTTTTACAGTAGTACAATATATATAATTATATCTAAAACACTTTGAAGTAAAATTTAAAAAACTGAAAAACATTTAACATTTATTTTAAAACATTTTATTAAACTAAAAAGAAAATATTAATGTTCTGTTTCACACTAATTTAATTTACGCAAAATTACCAGCGCTAAAATTAATTTACACAAATTGTTAATTGACACTGCCATTAGAGTACGTGGCACAGAAGGAAAATAAATCATTTATTGATAGGCTTACCTTTAGCACAAAAGAAAACATTTTGTATACCCATTTTTTTTTTCGACCATCATTTTCTGGTATAGAAAATGTTAGTATCCTAAAGCATAAACTTCTTCTTCTTCTTCTTCTTCTTCTTCTTCTTCTTCTTCTTCTTCTTCTTCTTCTTCTTCTTCTTCTTCTGCTTCTGCTTCTGCTTCTGCTTCTGCTTCTTCTTCTTCTTCTTCTTCTTCTTCTTCTTCTTCTTCTTCTTCTTTCGATTTTTCTTCATCTTTCTCTTCTTCTTTCAGAGAGTAAGCGAACCACCTCTTCTGGTACCAAAGAAATATATCCACTTCACCAACGCTTTCTAAGTCTTCCTATACTTTGTTGTCCAACAGGTTTCTACTGCCAAATTTGTTTAGGCAAACTGCCATCTGGCGTCCTATTCAAATGAGCAATCCATATCTCTTTGTCTTCTGTAATACGATCTTGAAGATTGAAAATGTCCAACTCTATACAAATGTCTTCGTTGTTGAGTCTATCCCTTCGTGCGCACCCTTTGACACATACCAAGATCTGATCTCCGATACCTATAAAGCATCAGAACATTAAAAAACTAAACGTAATAGAAAACACAAGAACAACAGACTAATATTTGTGCAAGTACAAGTAACTGCTTAAAAATACACATGAAATCAATAATAGATTATAAATTTTACGTCTTCAAACACACACACACACACACACACACACACACACACACACACACACACACACACACACACACACACACACACACACACACACTTTCGTGCAACAACACAGAGAGCTAAGCACTAACAAACAGATTACGGAACCTCGAAAGCCGTCTGTTGAATACATTATTCTCTTTGAAAAAATTCCTTTTAATTTATGCAACAGCAAATATTTTTTTATAAATACATCAAAATTAATGTTTATACACTACAGCACGGTTTATTCGATCAGAACTTTATCATCTTCACGCAAGTTTCAATTCGCGCAGCTAATTCGTGCTTTATTCCATGTGAATCTCCAACAAATCATGACGAAATAACAGAATCGATATCGACATAGCGACAAATACCATAACGACATAAAAAACCATGACGTATAACGTCAAGATATAAGTTACGTGGGACAATATTTTGACTAAACATTTGATAACACGGTATTTGTGAGTTTTAATTTGTACGTTTGCACTCGTTAAAATTATGTGCTACAATTTACAAACACGGAAACTGCAACAGCTAGTAAACATGGGTATTATAAGCATTCTTATTTTTTATAATTTATATTCAGGATTCGTGGAGCAAGGCCATTTGTCTTGTTGCTTCCCAAATAAGGGTGCTATTATTTTTCTTGCAAACGTTGAGATCACTGCACTAATTTACATATGCCTAGTCCGTAACTGAATCTGCCTCCTCACAGAAGCCACACACCCGCCGAATATTGTATCTTGTCCCAATGTGAGCCGATGGAAATGAGCTGCAAGGCAGTCCTGTCCAGTGACAGTACGCGCAGCTGACACAGTAGGTGTTCTCAATGTGTTCTAATTACAGTTGTTTTCCAGCCAAACGGGTGATTTATTCCTGTCTGCATTTTCTTTCGTGATCCCGTTAAAAATACTTTGTTAGTACACAACGTATTGTTTAGTAAAATAAAAGTTTATCTATACTTTAAATCTGAATCTAAATGACGAACGGTGTACATCACGCAATCAATATAAACGTGACGTTTCGGGAACCTATACAGTCCGCATCCTTCAGGCAAATTATAAACTATTACATGAAATTTAACAAATAACATTCTGTCAACAAGTGATAGAGCGTCAACAAAATTGTAAATAACTCATGATCACAACACTGAATAAAACATATAAATGCTTACTACAAAAACATACAACAATCACCCAATTGTTTCTTGGGTAGCCTAAACGTCGTATTTATATTTTATCTGTAATGGCAAAAGTCAGTCTCTTAAATTCAAATTCGAATATATAGAATCCGTCATAACCATGTTAAAAAAAGTATCAATATATTTTTTTATTGTATTATTGTTCTTGTTCATCCAAAAGGGAATAAGCTAATCACCTGTTACGATATCAAAGATCCACGTATGACTTTGGAAAGATAAATAGAAATGTAGGAAATCTTTTATTAAATTGGTATGTTTGAAACAAGACTGCAAGTAACATTATCGGCGTGAGTACAGTATACACAAAAAAGTGTCGGTTTTGGGACACATAAGTTTACAACAATGATATCTGAAAGTGTGATTCGAGCCATGAGGGAATTCACTGACGGGAGACAGGAAGGGTCACTGCGTGTTTGTTGTGACATTTTGATGACGTCCAGAGTAAATTAAATGTCATTCCTCTTGTTTTCTGTCTTGTCACTGGCAGTGTTGACGGAAACGTGGGCGGAAAGGGAATTTTTAACGCGCAGCCTAACAAAGTTTTGTTATTTTGTGTGTCGTACCGTTTATAAGTTATAAAATACGTTTTGCTATAAGTATTTTCTATTTTTGTTAACGCAAGAAAATCTGTTCTACACAAATATTAAGGTATATTACATAACTAACAAGTGGGTAGATTTAAATAATTATCTTAAAATTTTTTTGATTTCAGGAACAGGTTATGTTCGATTAGATACAAACTCTGTATTTTTAAAGTAAATTCTATTAAAATATAACAAAAGTTTTGAAATATAAACTTTGTGCCGCATAAGGGAAACGTCAAATGAAACTTGAAACACATAAGGAATTCATATTTTTAATACGGTTGTATCGTCGTATTGTATAGTGTAAACGAAATACAGACATCAATGAAGTCACTAGTTAGCCACAAATAACAATTTGAAATCCACAAGGTACTTTCAAGTTAAATTTGACCACTTGCAATAATAATGTCAACTATTAGAATTTTACAGTAATTATAACTCGATAATCACTTTCCACTAATCCGTAACAATCACTTGATCCGCACTCTACAATAACGTCAGATGTAACTAACTTCTAAGCCGGCCACTGTTGCTCATAATATATGTCCCTTAGATGTTTCAGAACAATATTCCAAACTCTTTTGGCAACGTGCCAGCATAATTTGTGTAGTTACAACCCTCTAACAGTCTACATGCTACTTAGTTCCGCGGCCTTGATCGGGGCGCTGCAACTGCCTTGCTCAAAAACACACTCATACAGAAAAGACCAAAAACTAAACACTGTTCAGCAACTATAAATACACAAACACACAAAAAACGTATGGAAACATCATTTTAAACATACACACATAGTTGAAGTCACACGTAGTATTTTTACATATTACGAAACACAAACAACAACGATCTTTTGAACAACGGCGCCGCACTAAAAGCAGAACGGACAGAGCTAGGAGACAGAAGCCTCTGACAAAGCACTAACAAGGATAAGGTTGTTAAAGTAGTAAGGTAACAATTTAATTATTTTTATTAAGAATAATTTTTCTTCTGTGTATTATTATGGACAACAAAATCTAGTGATTTTTATTTGTTACACAAAAATAACTGACTACCAAGAAAATGTAAAAAAATATATTTACACTACAAATATATGTATTCTGACAATTGTTATAGAGTCAAATAGAATACTTCAGTAATATAATTTTACCCTGGATCATGATCTTGAAACAGTAGAAGGTTCGTTTGTCACGGAATACAACGGAAAGTTTTAACACACCTGTAAATATTATCACACAAGATAACGTCTTTCTATCACCTTGAGTACTTTGTTTTCCTACTATCCCAGAATCTTAAGATTATTTTGTTTAAATTATGATAAACTGGAATCCAAGCTACTGAAATGATATTTCTCAGGTAGTGGCAGGGTATACTCTACACGGTCATAGACGAAACACAGGTGTACAGCAGGAAATGGTATATTATGTATATACTCGACAGGATTACCCAGTGTTGGCTGAATTGGTGGGAACATCTTTGCCGAATGGATGACTGGCGCATCTACAAATAACTATGAAACTATTAACCGAGGGGACGGAGAGGTTTGTGACGTCTAAGGAAGGGCTGAAGTAACCAGCTCTAATCTTTGGCTGTTTGAGACCGGAACAAACCATTCTTGGTTTAATCCCTTGCAGATGATGATGATAATGATGACAAACTGTATAACTATACAAATTGTTAAGAAAAATTCATCAATTTTTCTTAATGAATTCTTGTATTTATATTAATATTTCTTTTATTCCCTGTTTTATAACACATATTTTTAGAAAGTTTTAAGTTCGTATTTTACTCGTCTTTATAATGTGTTTGTACGATGAGATAGAAATTGTCTATTAATAAATTTCTAAGTTTGCAGCTTTTTCTTATGTTACTGTTTTATTGAGACTATTGTTCCTTATTAATTGAGGACTCTAACTATTGCTTTTATTTGTTTCTCGTTTTCAATTTTCGAGTACATTACTTTTCCTTGTAGTTCCTACATATGTTAAATTTTATATTTATAGTATTGTGTGGACTTGTTTCCTAGATTTTAAAATATTGAACTCAGTTTGTGTTTTCCTTGCGGCGCTACTTGCTGGTCACTTGGTGTCACACCTGACACCATAAAGATATTTACAGAAGCTTCTGAAAATTCTTATATTTTATAAACAATTTAAAAGTTTAATTTGCAAATATTTTAAATAAATTAGGCTGCTTTGTAATTTTATTGTTTTGAAAAATTTTCAAATTAACTTGTATACTATTAATTTAATTTTTTTGTATCTTAAGGAGAATTTTTTTATCGTCACTCATCATGTGTTTTCTGCCCAAGGGCAGGACTTACAAGGCATAATCATTCTACGATTAATTATGCTGGGATAGTCGCTTTATTTCTTGTTATGACATTTATTGATAGTTCGTTATCTGGCTTTTCCTCCGTCGTACGTCATGCTTTCCATTTATCAGGCCCTCCAGTGCTTCCACCTCACACTATCCTATGTTTGCGCTTGCAGTGTTTTAACAAATTCCTCTTCAATGCCCAACAATTTTATCCAACGGTCTCCTTTTTTCTCGTACGTTTCTAATCACCTCATCTTCTGTCACGATATCCTTCCAGGAAATCCATTCTTTCCATTTCCATATACACACCAAGAACTGTAACCTCCTCTCCATTTTATTCTGACCTCCTGTTCTGCTACCTAGCTTTTGTTATTTAAACTGTATGGATAACTTTACTGAGCAATACAGTATCAAGTTTGTAATGTTTATAAGAGAAACATGAACTTTGTGCAAATTTTTTTTTTAATGTTTAAGTCTACATTGTATGAGGTGTGTATGCGATCAACACTTCTATATGAGCAATTGAGCAAATCCACGGGAATGTTGCGACAAGTAGAGGAAATATTATTTAAACCTAATTAAATACATTTTTTAAACTAAATGAATTATCATGTTATTTTTTATTGTTCCGGAATTATATGCTTTATGTGACCCTTGTTTACAAAATCCAATTACAGAACGCAGACAATAAAGCAACAATTATGTTACCGTACGTACAAGGAGTAAATACTTGACGACTTAAACGTAGAATATTCAGTTTCATCTTGATACCGGAATTGAATTACGAGACGTTTACCGACCCCTTTCCCTTTACCAACCCCTTCCTGTAATTCAAGATGCACGAATAACAAGCACGTGATATTGTGTATGCCGTATTTGCAAACGAGTAACAAACACGTCACTTTGCTTGTGCTGTATTTACAAATCAAGCTGCACTATTACCTACGTTAAACATGAATCAAAGCGAAGTCCCTCATTGCTCGTATTGTTAGCGACAAGTTTTCACTAGCACTAAAAACCTATCAAGTAACAAACATTTTTAAATTACCATAATTTGTGAAAATATCTGCAACATGTGGGCGTTAAATTTTATATAACTATTTGTGAAAAGTTTTTATGAGTAACTACAACTCTATTTTGAACGTTACCGGATCGTAGGCAAACCAGTCGTTTTTGACAATTACTCGCCATATTTGGTGGCAAATATAAACAGTCCCATCAAAATTTCAAGATATATTGAAACCATTTTAATCCACAATTACTCTTTACAATAAGAAATAAGTTTAATCGGGAAATGTGTAAACATTTGAATAATATTCATCAACAAAGAACTGCATGTTATATAAGTAAAATAAATACACATTTTGTTGACTTCAACAAATGTGCTATTTCCATGGCTATTGTTTTATGAGTTACAGCGGCTTCATAGTTTACAAAAGAAGTGATAAAACGACACTTTTGTTTGGACAGAGTATTAGTCGTGGTGATGAGGTGTGGTGGAGTATGTGGCTAAGAGGTTTGGGTTAGAGCAATTCATTTCAAAAGAGTCGGTAGACATTACAAAAACTAGCCTACAGTAACTATAAATTATTTGTGATCATCCAGTAAATCTACTTTGTTCAATTGCAAATTGTAAGGGGACAGACTTCAATCTTTGTTAACCAATAACAGATATTAACACAAAGCAAACGCTACAAAGCTACTTTCTGGGCTTCAGTTACCAGTGCGATTGCAGCCAAGCAGTGTCACAAGCTAGCAATATTCAAACGTTTCACAAAGTCAGTCCAAGTCTCCAAACTGACGGTTTTCGCTTTGATTGTCCAATTCACCGGCTTTTGAGAGGCTGCTGATAAATTCAAGAAATACAATACAGAGTACGGCATGCTCTTTGTTTCTCAGGTCATAGTGTGACTATTAGGGGATCGGCACAAAGTGGAGACAATCCACACCCGTGTGTTTACCATTGGGATAAAACGGCAGTCTGGACACAGTTGGACGCCCTTAGCCAGAATAAGGCGACATTTACACGTTTGCAAACACAACAACATTTCTTTCCACGATACGTTTAGTCACCGCATTTGGCTAAATCCAAAACGATTTCCCTCCGGTGGTGCCGTGATGTGAGCTAAACCGCGACTGCCTCCCGTTGTAGGCGTCACGGATTTCATGCATGAGGAATTATGATGGCAATAGTAAAAATCACGTAGATTATAACATCTGTTTAGCAAATAAAACATCAGATGTTTTATAATAGGTTAATAAATTGCGGTTTTCGTCTGATTCTAATTATATCAGGGCAAAATCAAAACCTTGAAACAATGGAACAGAAAAAGAACATACTCGTTTTGTAAACGTCTCTGGAGTGAGCCGCAGTGATTTTTCTGGATGGAGACAATAAATTTCAAAACTGAATAACGAAGTTTATTAAACGTATTTGATTAAGTCGTCTTGTGACGTCATCGTCTTGTGATATTGCAGAAAGTAGTGAAATGGATTTGAATAAAAAAATGTTAAATTATGCATTGAAATATTCTGCAAATATTTTATACTTTGAGGATACTTTTAATGTTTGGCAATCCTGTAGAACTTGATATGCGTAATGTGTAAACGCAAATGAAGTTGAAAGATGTTGGTGTCGATAATGTGAGAAAACAAACCACAATAACTGATTTCCTTTTTAAATTAGTGGCAATGCAGCCTGTGAAGTTTTGTCTAGTACTGTAAGTCCTGTACGTAAATAAAATTTAAGAATTCCTTGACACCGGAATTATTCTTAGTACAAGTACTGTATATAGTACATAGTACTGTTATAGGCATATAATTACGGTTAATTAATGTATAGGCGTAAAAGTTACCGCCGTATTCAAATTTTAATATAGCATATTAGTTTGTTGAATAATGTTAATGTAATCTACGTATTTAATGTTTAATGAATGCATACGTTTTTGATAACATCATTTTACTTGTATTACGAACTCCTCCCACCACCAACAACCTGACGCTGTTTTCAGAAATACGGACACTTTTGAATAGCGAACACATTTTCTTTCCCCATGGGTTCTGCTGTAGGAAGATAATATTGTGCATACTTTGGTAAAAAAAAAATAGCTAGTTTCAAACGTGCAGTAATCATCACAGTATAGATGTACTGAACTGTGCAAAGCTATGTGATTCCTGTTACATTTCCAAAAACACTATAGGATAAAAGGTTAACAAGTCTCTAGTACTGTTTCCGTGAGGATATTGAAACAGGTTCACTGACCTTGCGATCAGCTGACTGCCTACTCAGTGTATACTGACATATAGTCAAATTTGTTTTACATTAAACATTTTTACTCTTACTATGCTAGTTACTGAGTCAGGAGTTAGCTGATCGTGATTTCAGTAGATTTCGTTCGTAATTCTCTCCAACATATGGGTGATATAACCCAACAAAAGTGAATCATATATAGATTAAGTTTTAATTACAAAATTTATATTACGATTAAAATAAATCCGTTTTATGTGTTCGCTGGACGTTTATTAGGAATTAGATTTGTTCACAACATCAAGCTATAGGAAGATTTAAGGGCAAAGAGAACTATATAAGAAACCGTAGAGAATCGTACAAGAATGTTTATATTTATTTTTTTTACTACAAACGTTGCTTTGTAGATAAACAGTACATTCGTGTACAAAAAAGTGGAGTAAAAACACTATGCTCTAATTGCCTATTAGCTAATACTAGCAAAAGCAATTTACTTTAATTATAAACCAGGGTAACAGAGGCCGGAGCCTGGGGAATGCCACCATAATCAACCGTGTGAAATGTACGACGATTACATATGTTTGCATATTATGAATTTTAATTTTTTTCTGATTTTTATCTTTGACTGTTTATATTTGCAACAGAAATACTATAAAGCGATCTCTATCTTTTTTATTATATAACAAGCACTCGGAAAGTAAATGTAAATTATTTTTATAACCTCTTTAGAGAATTTGTAAATATAACTCACCTGACATTTATAGTTGTTATGAAGTAAAATAATTTAAAATTAAATTTCCGCTTTTTTTTAAATTTGCTTAATTAAAATAATTTTGTGTGTTACTATATCTTTTTCTGCAAACATGGAATAATTCTATTTTTGGGAAATAACTGGAAGCTTACATAAATAAAAGTTAGTAGGTATATTCGTACATATGATGCTCTGTCTTTTACATAGTTAAATTGATATTTTAGTTTTTAACCATCGGTACACAGCTCTCAATCTCAGGACAAGAATTGGGCAGATTTATTTCACACGACTGGGGGTTGCGCGGCTCGCACGAGGCGCGAGTTGTACAGTGTCCCGAGTCTTAATTAGGACTCCTGCCACTGGACTGGGTCGTTTAGAGATATTTTATATTGTTTTCTATTTAATGGAGGGCCTGAAGCGACACTCGATGGTGGATTTTACCACGAGGGCTAGTATACGGGGTCGCTTCCAAGACTCACTAGGTGTCGGAATGTAGTTATCAAGTCCGGAAATGAGGGAATCGTGGGTCACACGTGCTGATCGAACACAGAATCTACGCGCCAGGCGTCTCGCGGTGTCATCAAAAGATCGGACACCGAGTCCTCTCCTCAAAAGACGAGAAAGGCAGCTTAAGTCTTTACAGACTTTACACGCGAGCTTAAGTCCCCGGTCGAGAACGCGCTGGAGCACTGATCTATGACATTGAGCAAGGTATCCCCAAACAGGAAGGTAATCACGGGCAACACGTATGAGTTGACCCGGCCGGGGGGTCAATGCCGGATTAGAAAGCACGGGCCAGAGTCTACTGAGTTGCGCCGAAGCGCGTTGACGGATGTATTTTGTATGGGTTCGCCAGGTGAGTCGGGAGTCCACGTGGAGCCCGAGGTACTTGACGCTATTGGTCCAGGGCACCTCGACGGGGCCTAACTTAAGCTGCCGAGGCCGCTTGCGTTTGCGCGTGAATATTACCGCGGCATTCTTGGAAGCGTTGATGGCTACTCTCCAGTCATCGGCCCACCCGACATACGCGTCGAGTTGGCGCTGGAGCTTGATTGCCGCATAACTTGCGTTCGGCTCTGAGGCAAAAGCCGCAGTGTCGTACGCGAACAGCGACAATCTTACTCCAGAAACTCGGGGCGTGTCGTTGACAAACAGCGAGAACAGGCGAGGCACAAGTACACTTCCCTGAGGGACACCAGCGGTAATACGCCTCTCAGAAGAGAGAACGTGGTCTACTCTCACTTGGAAGCTACGGTCTCGCAGAAACCTGCCAATCAAATGAACGTAGCAATCTGGAAGAAGGACTTCCGTTAGTTTGTAAAGGACACCCTCGTGCCTCACGCGGTCGAAGGCTTTCTCTACGACTAGGAAGATTGTGGTTCGTCTATTTGCACTGGCAGCCAGCTTCGGTAATGCATTCCACGAGTCTCATCAGTTGATGAGTCGAGGAGTGCAGCTCACGAAACCGAACTGTTCGGGGATCAGGACGTCCAGGCTTTCTAGGTTGCGGATCCTACGCTGGATGAAACGCTCGAAAACCTTAGACGTTGCGGACAAGAGTCTTATGGGTATGAGGTTTTCCGCGCGAAAAGAATTCTTTCACGGCTTGGGTATCACTATTACTGTAGCCGTTTTATATTTCGCCGGAATGTAGGCCAGCCTGAGACAGACATTGAATAGTTCAGAGAGGAACCGTATTCCTCGCTCCCGAAGACGGTACAGTGCGGAATTCATGACTCCGTCAGTGCCAGGTGCCTTCCGGGGCTTGAGCTGAACTATCTTCTCAGAGACCTCCTCCGGCGAGATGGGCTCCGGCTGGACTGTGATACCGGCCGGTAGAAAGCGCTCTACCTCGCGGCAGATTCGCTCAGTGAAGGCCGGGTTCTTGGATGGGTTGGGAGCGAACTGACACTCGAAACTGTCAGCCAAGAACTCTGCCTTCTCCAGGGGGCGTCCAAGGGGTTGACCACCAAGTTCTTCCAGTGCGGGGAGAGGCGCACGTTTACGCTTTCCAGTTAGGGTACTGGCAATCCGCCAGACATTGCGGTTCTAGGCAGGGCCATCCATGTGTGGTACAGCTAGCTCCCAGTTGCGTCTACGGAACGCCAGCGTGTCACGACGCAACTTGCCGGTCGCTCTGTTAAACGCAGCCTTGTCGGCCGGGCCACGAGTCCTCTGCTAGAGTCTCCGGAGGCGATTCCTCTCGCAAGCGAGTTGAGACACCTCTTCAGGGATCCCCTGATATTCGGGCGTGAGTCACGGCTTCATCCGGGAGGACACGTCTACCGCCGAGACTACGGTTGTGTCGAATAAGGCAACTGCCTCGTCGACATGCTGAGTAGTGTCGAGTGGTATACGCTCAGGTAGGCGGCAACTGAACGCCGGGCCAAAGCGTTCCCACTCGATTACCCGCCGCTCGTCGCGGACGGTAGAGATGCACACTGATGAGCCAATGGTCCGAGGACAGTTCCGAAATGACGGAGACGTGAACCGGGCAATAAACGCCCCTAACCGCAGCAATGTCCAGTACGTCAGGGCGGGAGTTAGTCCTCAGGGGATAGTAAGTAGGCCCGGTAAGGCCCATGACTGTGACCAGAGCCGCATCAGCGTACCTGCGTAAGCGGGCCCAGTTTGGTTTCATCAAGCGGCTCCCCCAATCAGAGTGCTTACAGTTCAGGTCGCCCGCCACGGCTACCCTGCTGTGTGCGCCAAAGACGGCCTCCAGATCGTTTGACAGGAGCTCCGTTTGTGGAGGCTTGTATGCGAAAACCACGAGTAGACCGCCGATAGCAGCATGGAGCTCAACCGCGGTGCATTTGAGGTTCCGCCGCTGAGGCAATACAACGCGGCGATGGCGAAGACACGCCTTCACCGAGATCGCGGTGACCCCTCCTGCGCGACCCGACCGTTCGTCTCTGTAGCACACGTAGTTGGGTAGTCGGAATCGACGATGCCGGGTTAGGTGCGTCTCACCAAGAAGACGCACATCGGGCTTGTGACGGGCAACGAAATCTAAGAGCTCAGAATGCCGGGAAACGAAACCGTTGGCGTTCCACGCCACGAGCTCGAGATCTCGCTTGAGGGATTGCAGTGTTTCTCCGTTGTTCATAACAGACCAATAACACGGCAGGCTTCTACCAAGAGGAGGAAGTTGACTTTGAGCAAGTCTGCTGACAAGCGTTCGTTGATATTGCGGACAGTTTGGGCTACTTTCTGCAATTCCTAGCTTGTCAGAAAGTCGGAGACGACGGCGAGATCATCGGTAGATGATTGTGGAGAACGCTTGGCGGCAGCTGCATAGCTGCGGCGGGGCGAGGCGGAGGAAACCTTGGGGGCAGGCTCTGGAGCGGGAGGTCGCTCTGGCTTTTGGCGGACAGGCTTGGGTCCAGTGGCAGGTAAAGGCTGGCCCGTGTTCTTGGCCTGAGGTCTTTTACCTTTCTTGCCTGGTCTGGGGTAGCGAGGCTTGGGTGGCGGCGGCAGTGAAGGATCAAGTTCCTCGTCATCCTGCGGCAACGGGAATTTACCATACGCGGGTGTCTCGCGTTCCGGTTCCGAGGGCGCGACTTCAAATGTGGCCTATTTAGTTTTGCTCGGGCTCACTGCACTAGGTGGTATCGGAACCGGAGCAGACTTTGGGCTGGTTTCCGTGCCACAGGCTCAGAGGCTTTGGCCGATGTTACTGGCTGAACAGCATGATGAGGTTTAGGCTGGACCGGCTTTACTAATTAGTCCAGCTGCTCTTTGTAAATAGGACAGCGCCTGTTATTTGCATCATGGGCGCCTCCACAGTTTATGCAGTACCTGTGATTGTCAGGAACATCGGAGGCCTGCGTTAAGTGGTCGAGTCCGCATCGGACGCAGGTCGGCGCGTTCCGACAAGCAAAGCTGCTGTGGCCGTACCTCTGACACCTGTGGCATTGAGAAATCTTCCCGGTCTGACGTCAGGGCTCTACGCTAATGCAGAGCCCGAACAGCCGTTTCAACTCTAATAGGGCCTGGGTGGGTCTGCCCTTCTCCACCTGGAGTATGATTAGAGGCAGGGGTCGACGAGAGCCGTATGTTGTATACAACCGAGAGGCTGCAATAACCTTGTAGCCTGCGTCGCGCAGTTCGTCTAGAACGACCTGCGAATCCGCCTTTATGTCTAGCCCCTGAAGAACGAGGGCTACAGGCTTGATGCGGTTGACAGTGTAGGTGTGGAACTGGAACGATTCTTGTTCCAGCCACTGGATCACTCCGAAGTGTTCGGATGCGCTGTGGCAGGTGACGCGTACAGTCTCACTTGCTTGGAGCTTGACAGAAGCGTTCTCTGCCAGCGAAACGACCTTACGGATTCGGCGACTAAAGTCGATGATATCCTTGACGTTCGTGACGAAAATCGGCGGGATCCTTCCTTCGGAGGTACAGCTAGGCGCAACCCCAGCTGAGACTTTGAATGCCGCCGAGTCCGTAGCCGAACTCAAGGAAGCCAGTGAGGGAGACCTCCTCGGCTTGCCACCGTGCACTACTACCACTCAGTCGGTGTAAGCCGAGGTCTCTATGTCAGGGGATTCCGGTGGAGGAATAAGGCTGCCTGGCCGGCTAGCGGCCGTGCAGCCGGGAGGTCCGGCCCTTGGGGTCATTGGTGACCCTAATATGGACCGATCACGATCTTGCGCGGGTTGAGCAGGGATGCCCGCGCAAATCGTAGGGTTCCCGACTGGCCCAAGCGGCCGGCCGGGGGGCTCGTCGCTGCCGCACAGTGCATTTGGGGCACTAACTGCTGGACCAATGCTGACTACTTCAACTCTTTGCCCTGCAAGTGTCCGGTGGCCGAAATGTGACACCGTCATTGTGGAAACGAAACGGCATGTCTAATTGTTAGCCCTACTCTCCGACTCCCCGTATTTCGCTGGGCAGCGTAGCTACCTAAACGACTTAATTGCACTGTGCGGCAGGTCCTAGTCGTGCGTGGCGTTGCGTTGTCTTCTTGCTCGCCGCAAGGTTGGTCGATTTCCATAGCCGGAGCTGATGTTCTTGCTGTCGGGGAAGATGTGAATGCTGTTCCGGCAGCTTCTTCTTCTCCTTTACTGCCGCCGTTGTAGCAGTTGATGGCTTGTCCATTGCAGGTGTGTAGAGGTCGAGGCGATCCTCTTCTGCGCTGGTGGTATGAAGATGTTTCCTCTTCGAGTGCTAGCAGTCGAATGTTTTTTTGCTTAAAAGAGATTTATTTCAACAAATATTGAAATAATATTAACATGTTACACGTATTGTTACGACGGTCTCACTGGTTTTCGTATGGCACAGTGGAAACAAATGCAGACACCAATGAAGTCACTAATAACCAGTTTTAATCACGCACAAATAACAACTTAAAAACAAGTTTTTCGGCAAGATTAAACTTGTACAATAATTCAAAATAAATTTGTCCACACGCAACAAGAATGTCAACTATTAGAGGTCCACACTAATTACAACGCAATAATCACTTCCCCACAATAATTCGAAACACATTTCAATAAATCGCCACTTATAACTGACATTGAAGAGGCAGCTGCTGCCTATTTATAACCTGCAGGGTTACAGGCTAATGTTCCTTAACAAGTACTCGAGAACTCTAGAGGACTCTTAAACGCGGCCTTGGCAAAAACATACACCTGCTCGGCTGGCCGGAAAACAGATAGCACGACACTCTCCATTGTTATAGAACGTTCTGTCGTTGCAGTATATTTAAATTATTATAAAACTAATGGTTTACAATTTAAACGTACTTATTACAATCTAGATGAGAAATTATTATCAGCTCTAATAATGGCCACGTCATTCAAAACGGCCCTGCTAGCGACCTTTAAAATTTTTTTTAACTTTGCTATCCTCACCTTAACTATACGCTTGCTTATGTGTTTTTATTAAAATTAAATTGTATGTGATCACTCATTGCACTGTATACACTGGTGTTTGCTTTAGGAATTATATTCTTTAGATATACAGATTAAAGTTTATTCTCTAGATGACTGAATTCAAATAATTTTTATTTATTCTGCACCCGTAGTGTTAATTTTCATGCTTATTATTTGAATAATCAATTAAATATATTTATGATTAGATATCTTACTTCTTGCTTAATTTGTAAAACTCTAACCTTAATGTACTAAGTCTTACTTACTTTGTAATTGGTGTTTTACACTTGTCTATCTCGTCAATTGGTTTCCTGAGTCATTTTTTATCTGCTAGCTTGGGTTTGAATCCGTTACGTTCCATTACATTAATTATCCATAACATCCATTATGATTAATGTACTCTTACTAATTACGATAATTTTTCTCTTGATATGCCATTTAACGATTATTGCTTAATGTGATCTTGATAAGGATTCTTACTAGACTGGTGTCCAAATAAATTTATTTAAATGATATTTTGATTTCGTTATCCAACCTAATATACTGTATTAATACACACTACTTTTTAACATAATACACATTATTTTTATAGCTTTACGATTATTAATTTTTATAGACATGTATTAAATACCTGGCTTTCTTTAATATTTCAGCAACTTGATACATCATTACTTGACGTTACCCGAATAGTCATGTCTATCTTTCAGAAAAAAATATATGAAAATTAATGTTTCAAGATTGACTATAGCAAATACCTGTTCGGTTATTATCTGAAATTTGTAAGCAATAATTATTCATGAAAATAAATTTACTACTAATATAATTACTAATTGTTTCTGTCCAGTTTATGACATCAAAAGCATCCAAGTTTATTTCTGCAAACATATATTTTTAAACCAATTTACAAATTATGAACTTCTTATCGTATTTGTGTGCTGAGAAATGCTTGTCTGTTTAAATCTCTCTTAATATCACAATCCCGTGAACAGTATTTATTTTCACGTTATGGTTCTCCTGCGTTATCTTTGTGCACGTGACATCTACATTTCAGGACCCCTTTGCTCTGTATGCAGATAAGCGTTAGGCATTTCCTTTAAACGCGACTGGGAACAGGGGAAACAACAACAGCAAGTTTTCTGTCCTCCACAAGCGATAACAGTTTCCTTGTGGTGACTTCGTATCTTTCTATGTAAACATCGTGGCCTCAGTCTTTATTTGGGCTATTTGATACCTAGTGATTCTATGACTAAATAATATAAGACAGTTTCCCATTTAACACACTGAATCGTAACTGCACTTTCCATTGAACCATGCTATACACAGACAAATGTTACCTTATTTATTTTCACCAAAACTTTTGTAATCTACGAAATACTAGGTTTATGGTAAAAACAATGACATAGTTTTCCTAATGTCCTGAAAAAATTGTGTGCCCAAGAAACAAACAGCTGGTTTTATACTTTCATACAAAATTTGAATTTTACAGTAGAATTAACAATGTACTTGTTATATTTTACAACGCGTATCAGAGCTCAATGAAAATTTTTTTTTCAAAGTTCAAAATAATATAACGAGATATTAAATTAAATATAAAATATAAATATATTAAATATTAAACTTGATATTAATGTATGAAACCCCCCCTGAGTTTTATAAAATTTTTTGTTAATTTTTTTTTTTTTTTTTAGGGGTCGTTACTTAATTCTTAAAACTAGACTCGTGGTCTAGATGGAAAGGATGCGCTGAGCCCACCGTGACAGGACTTGCAATAAAACGCTTGCGTAACGATAACAGCTTTTATTAGTGTTCTTTCCTTTTATGATGATAACTTTTAATACAATATGCACGTTTAAATTCTCAATATTCATAATAATGACCATTGGCATTAGTAACAAGAATTAATTTTGAACCATTACATAATTAACAACAACAAATTTTTCAAACACCTTTTCGTGCATTGTTTCGATATAATTCAACATTGCTAAGCATTGACATTTACTCAAATAACATTTATAGATCACTGTCTCAATAACAATTATTACATTAGAATTTAGATACATTATGAATTAAATTTACACTCGAATAATGAACACTGCCAAGAGATAGGTAATGTTTAATATTTGCCAACTAATAAAATTTTTTTTTCTAATTGTGCATTACAGGAGTAATATAAATACATATACATCTTAACACTTTTGCCATATTCTTATAAACACCAGTTGCCCATAAAATTGAGTACTAATACTTGATACTTATTCTGGCAGAATGCTGAAACCGCCTATGATAAAGAACCTGTTTACACAAGAACGTTCAGAAAGAACTACCCCCATAGTTATTTGACAGTGCATTCAGTGCTTGTTCATGAGATTTGATCTTCATAAGAAAGTTAATAAAACTGACCAAGTAACAGATTTAAATTTTCCTTGCAAATTACTCACAGCTAGAAGGGAAGTGGCGTCCTATAAAATACAGCACAGTAATGGACATATTTAAACAGGCAGATTCTTTAACTCAGTTAATTACACAATTCACTATATGTCCACAGGACATGTTACAACAGACCGTTGGTCATAGAATATGTGAAGTTACTGTTTATAAAAATCTCTTTACGTTCATGCTTTAAATCCCGTAATTTGCTGTGTTCGTGTATTAAAATATAAGGAATAGTCCGACCTGTGTTTAGAAGATTACTTTACTCAGGATGCATGATGGTATGCTACATGGTGACGCAACTGGTGAGTCCGAAATTCCAGGAATTCATTTCCTCCTCCGGACAGTGGTTCAGGCTGGCAGTATGGGGATCTCTGGAGGTCTGACGGCGTTGGGGAGTTGCTTAGATCTTCGGCCGATGAAAACTGATGGTCTGTCTCCATCCTCGTCTCCCCTTTCACCTCCCGGGTATCTGTGAACCCTGGAAAAGTTTTTATCTGTAGACTGCCGTCAGGAAAATACGCTCACACAAATCTTTCTCGCCCCAGTAACACCGACCACAAACACACGCTGTCACCATTCTATTCCGTGAACTAAATGTGAATAGAAATATTACTCCTCACAATTCTCAAAATAGTCTTTTCTAGGATTCAATTTACGTTTACTTTTAACTTTCTTTCTTAGTTAATTATTATTTCTACATTTGAATTTGATGGCAACAACATCATCGATTATTTTTTTATACAGGAAAACGCCAATCGGCAACATGCTCACAACTATCCAAGACGCAACACACAAAAAGATCACAAACACAAAGAAATACATACATATAAAATAAAACCCCCATAGTCCCTGAATTAATCAAAATTAATGCCACACTTTTCCTCACCTGAAGTTCTTTAGTAACTCAGCAACTCATTTCAGAGATGATAAAACTATAGGTGACTCCGCCAGACTAGTGTTTCCCTCGAGTGCAGAACCAGAAATGAGACCGAATGTCGATGCCTGCTGACCCACGGGAACAGAGAATTGAACAAATCAGCTGATGGAACGGCAGACTTGATTACGCACACACACACAATTATCGCCCCGTCACCATCAAGGTTAAGCGATATAGTCAAGCAGTGGCGCTGTCCGCTCACGCGACCCTTGAACCCGCTATACAGACGGCGATGTGGCCGCGACTCATGCCGAATAATTTAATGCTTAAATTACATCGGCACAAGTAAACTAATCTTGAATGGGTTTAGGTTTTTATGTAGCTCAAACTACTTTTGTATAGGCCTATACTATTTTGGTCGACCAAGCATTAAATGACTGATAATTCTTCCACAGACATGATACATCTCGCTAGGTCTGACTGTTTTGTAATGACAATAAAGATTGATTTTGAACTTAGCTGAATCGTCAGACTGTCCATCAAATTCTAGTGCATGAATAAATTTCAACAAGAGGTTGCTTGTTGTTAGATATATTGTTAGAAGAAGCTTCAATCTCATGTTGAGGTTTGTGTCTTCAAGCTTGTAGTCAGTACCGGATCTCTTTGATCCACCAGATTAGTTATTCACTTAAGCTTAGTCCGAAACCGTTATTTCTTTTTTCCGAAAAATGAACCCAAAAAAATGTCTTGTTATCACTGTTACACTTGTGGGCACGATTTTAAACGTGTGATAAAGATCTAAATGTTTTCAGTGGACATTGAGAATTTAAGACTTCTAAAACTGTCGTATTCAATAAGGACACAGTCTTCGTAAGTATGTGGTTTCAAAAGTAAAGTGTACTGAAAGGAAACTATCAGTAAAACATTTTATTTTATTTGATTTATTATTTTCTAGACAAATCTTACACATACAACAGAACTTCAGTATGAGCATTACCAGTGTATTAATAAAGAGTGTACTCCAAACAATTATTGTTTTCTTTTGATCGTGTACTCCAGCAGAGTCAGTTTTTTATGTGCGCCTTGTACCTTGTACTGAACCGTGTATAAATACCTTCTACTCACTGATACTAAAAATTTTACCTCTTTTTGTTGTATCTTTATAATCTGGTTTTCTCTCGTTAAATCGTTTATTATACTGAGGAAAATCAAACTCCTACTTTTATTCTGCTGCACAAGGTACAATATTTAATACCTTAATTAACTACGTGTTAAGTTACAATATCTGTTGACTAAAAGTTACATAATATTCACTTAATTAAATTCGTTCACGTAATGCTAAATTATATTAAAGTTGCTCTTCAAGCATCTAGTTAGAAGCTAAACAGAGAAGTGGTATGGCGCTTAGTTATCTATCTAACGATCCGGGATCCATTTTCAAGCAGCAGCAGAAACCAACGGAGCGTTTGTTAGTAAATGAGTCGCTTAATGTGGTGGCCTAGTCGGTTGGTGTATACAGAGAACGAGTACAGAGAATAATATCCTGTTGTAATAATGGACGGTTGAAGCGCGCTGGTGACCAATCTGCACATCTTTACTGAACGGCTCTTGAACGCCAATCCTTCAGGGTAAATCATTTAAGTATTTAAAGAGGGAGAATTATTAATTTTATTACCTGAAACTATAACATTCAATCTGGTAATTTTTGTTTGGTAATAAATAATTTTATTGCATTTCTTTAGAGTTACACTAATAAATCAGTAAACAATAAGGCGAAAAACAGATAACACTCGGAGCTATAATAAATTCAGAGAATGTTTTACAATGCTCTGGGAAGACGGATTAAATTATTTTAGTAATTTTGTGTCCATCGTGTTGCTGTCTCTTTTTTCAGCGTTATTTATTAAAAAAAGGCGCGCTGCAGATTATTCAGTTATTTCTGCAAATTGTTTTACATTGGGTAAGTCAAGTTTTGGATCGAAAAAATCATGTTAAATTTTGGTACCGTATCGCGCAATGCATTCATATAACTTGTCGTCGTAGACTTAGAAGAAACATTTGTTGACGACATAGTGTGAACGAGTTATTAGAGCTACAATGGGAGAAGATATTTCGAATTGCTTTAGTAAGACTTGGGTCCGGCTGTAAGCATATACTTTGAAATGAAGATGAGGATAACATAGAAAAATAAGAAGAAAAAATGCAAAAACTATGAGAATGATTCAATCTTACGTTGATAGTTTTGTTTAGGACATTTGCATTAATGGCCCGTACAGATACAATTATTATTCCTTTGTAAGTAACTCGTTGAGTTTCCTGCAGGTTTCCCATGTAATATCTTCAAATATATACAGTAGGTTTATTTTCACCAGACACACGTTTAACAGAAATTATTTTGTATCCTCTGAAGTTAAGAATTATCGATGACAACTCTATACATCGTAACAGTGCCGGAGCAGTCCTCCTTGATTGTACAGAATAATTTTATTATGCATATAGTGAAGAGAAAGACGGTGTTAATTTATAAATGGGACCGACTGTCTTAGGAAAAGCTAAGGTGATTCACATAACACAGTTTTTGTAATTGAATACGTCACATTGGTTTAAAGAAGTCTCTGTTTGTTGCAAGTTGTTTAGATTAAATAATTATACATTCAATTATTTAGTTTACATGTTCAGTTTACATTATTTTATTGTTTGCATAGTTATATTTGTGTTTATATTATACGCATGTGTGTTTAAACACCACATTGTATGCATGTATTTTTTGAAGACACAGAATAATTTCTGTAAATCGTGCGTCATTTTAAAATGTACCTACTTGCAGTGTATATATTTGAAGGTATTAGATACAATGATATCCAGACTTCCTGGAAACGACACCATAGAGGAACCATTACTTAGGTGATTCCTCTTCGTCAGATTATTCACCTAAGTAACCTGAAATTGACGAATCAAGACCATGATACTGTATGCAACTGCTCTTTAATCTTGTACGGAAGTTTCCACACTAGCAAACACCAGGACTATTTTTCTTAATGTTACATTCTTATCCATGCATAATCACTCAATCTTTATATTTCGTATGCAACAATTCGTACTTTTTACCTTGCCTCCGATTTTCCTTACAATAATTGCCTTCAGGTCTATGCGTCAAAGAGTTAACAGAAGCATAGACAATGCAATGTTCTAACATAGACAGAAAAATAGGCGATAGATAGTGGTAGTTTGAGCTCAGAAAAGTTACTACAGTGGCTACACGACTCTTTGCACTCAGCGGCGCGCGAGGCGGTTCCAGTCGGTTAGAGATAATTCTGTGCGGAAGAGTTAAGTAACGTTCTCGACTGTTCAAGATTGCTACTTCCAGACATTACTCGACTACTCTACCAGTATACAGGCTCGCTATGTCACTACAACGGAAGACTGCGAGATATAAATACTGGAATTCCAGGTGACCAAGTCGCTTTTACCTTGTCACTTTAGTTGTGTGGTTCACAGTAATAATTAGAGTATAGTGCGACCTGATTATTGTGTTATTTATTGCAAAACTCTAACAAGTTAACGTTTATTGTTGTGTGTTGGACAGATTTATCTTGATAAACTGTATAACAGTGCCGTTGTTGATCTTAACAGTTTTTTGGTTTACAGAACGTTTGTAATTAATCACTTCATTGGTGTCAATTGAACTCTTTCCACTATACAAGACAACGATCCGTAAGGCCGTCATAACAATACACTAAAAGTAAGGATAAGCGTTTGATAAGGAAAGCGAGATAGGATGAGATAATGTCTGCGTGAATTATTGTTGAAAATTGTAAACCAGTTGCGACTAACTCCCTTTTATCTAACACAATTATCTAATATTTGTAATGTTAGATAAAATGTTACTTACCCATGATATTACTTTACCTGGGCGCCAGAACAAATCCCAGATACAAATGACACGGTTTCAGCTTAGCTCAGCGCATGGAGACACTCTTTCTCAGGATTCGTTCAGTGATTGTGGTTTTCAAGGGGAATCGTTACAAATAACACTTTAATATTTGCTTGATTATTTTATTAACGTTTTAATCAATTATTTTTAAACTTGTAAATGCTAATGGTATGACTTATTTCTACCCTAACACTTATAATTACTGAGTGAGTGTGAAAAGTAACGATTAAGACATTCAAACGACCTATGGCTCTTATCTGGTTTGAATAAGAGATTGCTATCTCCCAAACCAGTGCTAAAGAACAGGTCTGCAATAATTTGCACGTCCAATACTACACCTCACTTTCCATTCAACACTCTTATACTATGTTAGAGCTAATCTTATAATTAAAATACAAAGTGTGAAATGCTTAGTGTCTTTTAAAAATTGTTTATTGCTTTTATTATTTATTTAGTGCTTCTTTCATTGATCAACGAATCTATTTCTTACTGTTTGATGCGTTGACCGAAGATACGAATCCGTAGGGGTCCTCCTTTTGATGGTGTTGCACAGAAGAATTGATGTTGATCAATGCTGTAGAAGATGCCCTGGCAATTACAGAAGCTGTAGCCTTCTGTCGCACAGGACCTTCACGGCTGATGATTAATTAAATAATAATTTAATTAATTAACGTTGTTTTACGCAGCGAGAGTTATTGAACGGTATTAATTCATCTTCACTGCGGACTACTTCTCGAATATGATACTTAATTACGCTTTTGCGTGATTGAAAAATTTCTGTACGTAATTTATTCACGTCTAGCGCATTGAAGATCCGAACGAAGAGTGATGCTACCCCTCGCTTTGAGTTGGCGTCAGTTTTGAATACTGAATGCTGATTGGTTGTTCAAATAAATCATGCGTTTTTCCAGTTACGACAATCTCGAACAGGTCGACAAAACACCCCTTGACAGGTTTGAAACTGCAGAGAATTTCTAGTTAAAATCGTACTTCCTGTGTTTGCAAATCGATTGATTACAGGTATTTGCGAACGTGTTTTCAAAGATCTGACCACAGAATATTGTTGCATAGGTCTTTATCTGTGTGTGTGTGAAAACACCTAATTCCTACGTAGCATAATTCTCTCGTTATTCCTTTCGGCGTACGTCTTCCGTATAACTTCTTCAATTGTTAATTATTAACTGATATTGCGGCTACTTATAAAGCTTCACTTGCTCAATACAATGCTGTTTTCAGAATTGCCGTATATTTATTAGTTTTTAAGTTATCACAAGTTAAACTGATAATTTGTATTGAG
Source organism: Magicicada septendecula (assembly GCA_034769895.1). Taxonomy (NCBI): domain Eukaryota; kingdom Metazoa; phylum Arthropoda; class Insecta; order Hemiptera; family Cicadidae; genus Magicicada; species Magicicada septendecula. The sequence goes on from CM068375.1 coordinate 331,474,131, forward strand.
TAAATTTTCATGTTCGTACCAGTCTCTGATGTCGCTGTGACGAGGTTAGAGTGAGATGGCTGCGATTGTACGCTCTCTCTCTTGCTTACGCTGCTATACTCCCTCCGTCAGACACTTTCATATAACGCTCAGATAGGACGCTAATATGAATCGTTATACAGTATAATCTGTCAGACATCTAATTATTATTTGTCAGCAAGAAGTAAGCTATACGATTTTTAGAAGTATAATGTATATTTGTTAGAAATGCACATAGTAAATTACAAGCAAAAATGAAACTAAATTTAGCATTTTGCAGTTAATCAAGTGTTCGTCTATTTGCTCTAATATCAACATTGACTTAAGACAGTGACTAAGAAACTTCACGACTGAAAACAATCGCTCCAAGAATGACGGTGTTTATAAAGTTATTTAATAATAATACTGTGATATCTTAATATCTGCAGTATTTACTTTTATTAGTTCGTTATTAATGTGAATATACAAAGTACGTAAACTAGCAAATGGTTCAGAACAAAACTTTTATTATTATCAACATCAAGGGAGTTTCTTGCTTCCATTTAAGTGTAATAATTAATTAAATTCAATTGAAGTAGACTACTCATCGTTGCACTTATCTAGCTTTGGAACGTCGTTTAGTGTTGAAGTGTCGTTACGAAGCATATAGTGGAGACATAACACTACTCACTCACTGTTATAGAATTGCTATAGAGCAGTTCATACATTACTTTGTAAGCAGAACATTATTACAAACTCGATGCACAATATGGTTGCGCACGTACGATTGTTACGGTACTAATTTATTAAACAAAATGTGAGAATTACCACTGCTTATTATTATTCTTTTAAATTACACAGGCAGTTCTAAGGCTTTCACCGCCGGTGTCAGTTGTATTAGAAGAGTTCAACGGGCTGTTTGGAGGTGGTCTACGGTTTTCAGACTAATCAAACGTTTCGACAGCATCACTGGCAGCCATCATCAGTAGAATTCAAATTTATACGTACAGGTAGCATCGCGGGACATCTTCAGCCTTTACCACAGTACTGCGGGCCTGACGTTTAACAACCCGCGTTCAGGTAGACTCGAGTTCTTCAGTAGCCCGGTAAACACATCTAATACCGGTTCATTTTCTTGAGTACTTTATACAGTGTTCTCTACTTTGCAGTAGCCGCCGCGCCGATCGCATAAATTCGGTGAACCGACATACCCCGCCAAACTAAATTTGAAATTTTAATTTTTTAACACTTCTCTGTAAGCAAACATCAGTGGTATATTGATATTTTTTATCACCGACAAATCTGTAATTTGTAACGGTGCCGGAGTTGTCCTTCTTGATTATTAGAATAAACCCATTATGCGTTGAGTGTAGAGAAAGACGGTGTTAATTTTTAAATGACACCGACCATCTTAGGAATGGCTAAGACGATTCACATACACGGTCTTATAGTTGAATACGTCACATTGGTTTATAAAAGTTTCTATTTTGTGCAACTGCATTAAATTAAATAATTATAAATGCAAATTATTCAATTTACATGTTTACTTTTTCTGCTTTGTTTACATAGTTATATTTGTGTTTATATTACATACGCGCGCTACGTGTTAGTGTATGTAAACACCACATTGTATGCATGTATTTTACGAAATCTTTACACATATAACTTTTTAGTACATGTAAAATTTGTCTATTAAATTATAGTATAAGGAATAATGTTAGAACAAAAAAAATTAGGATGGAAATTGTTGGGGATAAATAAAGATCGTGCAGCAACAGAGGAAGAACAAGTTTTGAAAATATAAAACATTACTTGAAACAGCAATGCCCACTAGCTGAAAGAGCTATCCAAAGCTGTGAGGGATCTATGGTTCCAGAATAGATTGGTTGATGCTTAACAACCAAAGCGAAAGAAATAAAATTCAGAAGGAGTAGAAGAAAGACAACAAAAACAACAAAAGAAGAAGAAAAAGAACTAGAAGAAGGAAAATAAGAAGTATTTGAAAAGACTGAAGATCATAACCATTTTAATGCTGTTGTAAGGAAAGTGAATATTTTTATCTTGACTGTATGTTATTATTGTGGTAATATTTTATAAATCTGTTCCATTGTCTTTTAAGTGCTTAACGACAGCATTGTCACGCTGTGTCCGTATCTCACTATAGTGTCAGTTTCAATTCATTACAGATAAATGTACACAGGTATTGGTGCGCATTTCAAATTCATGGCAAATGCTGACAACAGCTTACTTTGTCACAACAATATTGCATTAGCGCGGAACTCAATAAAATGGGCGCGCAGAATACAGCTGATGTTTATCTCACTGTTAGGCGTGAATTTCACTTGTTCTCGCTGCAAACGACCCAGTTTCCTGCGGCGTAGACAAGTGGTGCTGTAATGGCTATACATTTCCTATAAACGCGGCTGCTGAAAAACATCTTTCTTTAATACAGCGATAACATTTTAGATAACATTTGGAACCACACTCGATTTACTTTGTTTTTGTATTTCATGTTTTTGCACTGCAACGTGTACACCCCTTTACATTTTTAAGACGTTTCAATATTGTTTTTTTAATAAACGTACTGTAACCTGTAAAAATGTATAAAATTATTTCGAATGTCAGAGAAATAGATTATTTGAAACGTTGTTTACTCAAATAGTAATATCTTTTTTATAAATATCACTTTAGTATTGACGACTCGGAACACTAAGTTTTTTATAAGTAAAAACGTAAAGTTTTACCTTACAGCCTAAACCGGCTTTCACCTATAGAAGGCTTCATCAGAGGCTGTCGTAGGTAGCGCTGTTCGTCTTGTTGTTGGCGACGGGATAGTTTTTCGAAAGATCGAAGCTGTGTGTGTGTGGTGAGATGTGTTCGAATAATGCGTGCGATTTGAAATGTGTCTGTTCGCTTAGAATGTCGTTTTCATTTGGTTTGTGTGTTTGTATATTTCTAATTGTTCTAGAGTGTCTAGTTTTCGGCCTTTTGTGTGTACGTGTAGAATGTTCATGTTATTGTCGATGTTTTTATATGTGTGGTTTGCTTCAATGAGGTGGTTTGCAAAGGTAGATTCTGTAGTGGTGTGGAGTGCTTTTGTGTGTTCAATGTATCTCTGTTTGAACCTACGTCCTGTCTGGCCTATGTAGAATTTATTGCAATTTGAACAATTTAGCTTGTATACACCGAGTAGATCGAATTTGTTTTGTGCTTTGGGCATGCGTTTTGATAGTGTGTGTTCTGTTTTGTTAGTAGTTTTGTAAGCGATTCTGTATCCTGCTTTTTTGAATTTGTGGGCAATTTTTTCTGTTTGTTTGTTGATGTATGTTAGTGTTATGAATTTGTTGTTTTCCGTCTTTGTCGGTTGTTTGTTTTGTGTTTTGTGTAGGAGTTTACTGACTATTGTTCTGTCATAACCGTTAGATTCTGCTAGATATTTTATCGTGTTTAGTTCGTCTTTGTAGTCTATTTCATCTCAGGGGATGTTGTTAAGTCTATGTATCATGGTTCTAAAAGCAGCTAGTTTGTGTTGTGTTGGGTGATTGGAGGTGTTGTGTGTTAGTGTGTCAGTTGTAGTTGGTTTTCTGTATATACTGAATTCGTGCCTGTGTTCTAGTTTTGTGATGGAGAGGTCTAAGAAGTTTATGGTATTGTTGTGTTCGTATTCGGCAGTGAAGGTTATGTTTTTATGTATTTTGTTTATGTGCGTTAGTAACTGTTCACATTGTCTTTTGTTTCCCCTGTATAGTATTAGAATGTCATCAATGTATCTGTGCCAATATAGTATTTCATGTGAGTGTCTGTCATTGTTTGTGAGTATTTTTGTTTTTCTAAGTGTTGGAGGAAGACTTCTGCTAGAATGCTGGATATGGGGGAGCCCATGGGTAGGCCATCGTTCTGTGTGTAGTATTTATTGTTATAAGTAAAGTAGTTTTGTTTTGTGATAATGTTCAGAGTTTCTGTTATTTCATTGATAAGTTCGTCTGGTGGGTTGTTCTGTTTGAGTTTGTTTTGTAGGATGGATTTTGTATCACAGATGGGGAGGTTTTTAATGTCAAAGGAGGCTAATGTGGCATTATGGGGGATGTGTATGGCTTTTATTTTTGTTACTAGGTCAGTGTTGTTTTTTACTGCAATGTTGTTGTCTATTTGTGTGTGTTGTCTAATAATTTTGTCTAGATATTTTGCCAGTTTGTGTGCAGGGGCATTACGGTAGTTTATAATGGGGCGGATCGGAATGTCTTCTTTATGGATTTTGGGAAGCGCTTGGAGTGTAGGTGCAGAAACTCTGAACATTATCACAAAACAAAACTATATTTCGCATTATTCGAACACATCTCACCACACACACACAGCTTCGATCTTTCGAAAAACTATCCCGTCGCCAACAAGAAGACGAACAGCGCTACCTAAGACAGCCTCTGATGAAGCCTTCTATAGGTGAAAGCCGGTTTAGGCTGTAAGGGAAAACTTTACGTTTTTACTTATAAAAAACTTAGTGTTCCGAGTCGTCAATACTATAGTGATATTTAGTGAAGTAACGGACACGTCATGGACAACGAAATCCAAGGATCTTTTTTATATATTGTTTCTTCTCTTACTGTCTTAATTTACTATAAATTATATCAATGTAAATGTCAGACGACTAACTAAGGTAGATTAAATGTCATTAGTTACGTCTAACGTATCAATATAACTAAATGTGTCGGTGACTTTAAATAACGTTAATTAACATGACTATATTTTAATGTTCTTTTTGTAGACAGAAAACTAACATGCATTTTGTCTTTAAGTACTGTATTGTTCATAGTACAATGTAATTTTATGACTCTGAATTGAAGGAATCCGTATTTCATAGTGTGACCACTTTTTCTTAACCTTATATTTTAAAAAGTGCAACATAGTTACATAAGTGTGATAAGTAACAGAGGACATGATAGTTATTTGAGACAATCTCATTTTTTCTTTAACTCCTTATATTTTACTTTTTTATGTAATATGAGGAATGTTTAGTAATGTTTAAGTAGATATTTAGTAACGATGGAATATGTACAAAAGTGTATCTTTTATATGAAACAAATGTAAGCGGTTTCGCCTTGTAATAAAACCAAATTACAGACGTATAGAATTCGGTAAAATAGGTGACGGCCTTTAAGGTTGTAACAACATGACAGGTTAAATCTGTTTTATTGCTCACTTATTTATTTCTCTTTTTAAGACCACGAACCCCAAGACCAATATTCAATTTTACATTATGCTTTCCCTGCGTTATCTCTGCGCCTGACATCTACATTTCAGAACCTTCTATCCCGACGTGCAGATAACGGGTACGCATTTCCTTTGAACGCGACTGGGAACAGGGGAAACAACAACAACAACAACAACAACAACAACAACAAACATTCTCCCTTGCACAAGCTATAACAGTTTTACTTGTGGAAACATCGTATTTTTCTTTCTGTGTAAGCAGCCATGCCGCAGTCTCTATTTGGATCATTCTGCATCCAGCAATCAAACACATTTCTCTGTGTTAATAATTTTAAAAATTCAGCAACATACCGAAAGTGCATTAAAAAAATGATAAATTACAATCTACTTATTAAAATAAAATACGTTGACAAAATACAAGCTAAGTAATGAAACAGACTTTTTTAATCAAATGAAAACATTCTGTGTATTGAAGAAGGAAATAGGTGGAAGTTACGCTTATACTTTTATGAATACTTTGCGTTTATAGAATTACTAGATTTAACAGTGTTTTTGTTTTCTAAATCCTTTTTTGAGTTTAGATAGAAAATAAGATTTAATGACAATAGGCCGCATTGTGCAATCAAATTTTTCAACAAATTTTTAAACAATGCACCAAAAATGAAAATGTTAAAGGAAACATGATTGTTCCTTAGTTATGAAACCCCCTTTTATTCATTTTGTTTTATTTTATAAGTTTTTTTTGTAAATTTTTTTGAATTTTTATTTTATTTTATTTTTAATTTTTTTTTTTGAAGGGGAGAGACATAATATTTAGAACTAGGTGGTGAACCTAGAGGAAGCAAAAGTGTGCAAAAGATATGTCCCCCCCAGGCGAATGACATGACTTGCAAATGAAAAAGTCTATTAACCAACAAGCGTATACTTTATTAAGCCTGCAAATCTTACATGAGATGACAAGTTATAGATTGAACCAGAGCAAAATTAACTGCAGGAATATATATATCAATTAATGTCCTTAATGGCATAAAATGTGAGTGAATTGAATATTAACATAAATTGCATAAATCCTGCCACATTATGTTCAAGTTAATGGTTGCAATAATATTATTCACAAAATAGAAAATCACTAATCCATAAGTGTTGTATAGAAAGGACTTAAAATAGGCTAGCCTTTTAATAACTTAGTAAGCACATTTATGATCTTTTAATTTATAACATATTCCCCCAACAAAATATATAAAGATTACACACACAAGCACATACACAACCTAAATGACACAACATCCCTCATTTCTGTACCAAACCCCTCATGAAAACCTTTTCAACTAGAATAAATGAATGCACAACCATACATATATATATATATATATATATATATATATATATATATATATTGTAACATGACCAGGTGTTACATAACCTAGACATATGCCCCTAGAAGGAATAAATACATGAAGGTAATGTACGTAGATAATATGATGATAAAAGTAGCAAAGAAGAGAAGAACCATTGAAGAAGAAAGACGAAGAAGTGCCACAAGAAGCAGTAAACCAAAACGCTGCTTGACACTACAACCAATACTATAACTGACACAAACTAATGGACAAATTAAATTCACTTTAAGCTGTCAAGCGAGTCAGTGAATAACATGAATGTAATTTGACATGTTAAGAAAAATAATTAAGTATCGACCCGAATAATATGATATCAGCAACAGTATTTGGCTGAGAATAAATCAACTATGACTAGTAACTATTAATGCCTAGGACTAAGATTAGCTATGGCCACAATATAAGATTGAAGCTGTATTACAGTCTCAAATGTAATCATAATAAGTAAAAATAATTGTAAGAGGGAACCTTATATAAGTAAGCTACCTCACCAATGTACCGAAATGTAAAATAATAAACATTATTAAGGCATAAATCCGATGCAAACGGTATGCCTAGGCAACGCCTAAAACGAACAATTGTCAGTAAGGTGATAAGTTGAAAGTACTACGAGTAAATCACATACACTGAACAATATTTATACCAAACGTAGCAATAATCATTGTTAATATATTATACAAGTAATTGCTCAATTATTAATGAATAGCATAGAGCAGAATAGTGTAAACCAAAATGTCATTAGGAAGTAAGAATAGTTCATAGCTATGTAGTACATCAATAAGTTAAGATTTAATCATTATATTCGTTAAATAAATACAAAGACGGATATGTTAGTGTTCCAACATAGACGTTTGAGTGAAAATGCGATGTGGAACACAAATAATGTATTGATAAGAGAGAATCATAATCGGCTTCTTTAGCAGACGCCAGCGCGAAGCCATATACCTGAACATTGTTTATTAAAAAATGTCAGTGAAAGTGTAAATAAACAAGAGTCAAACTATATCAAATTGAAGAGTAAAAAATATCCTTTAATTTGATAGCGATACAACCCCGATCGCAACTATAATAAGTGCGTGATATGCGTTAGCATCATTTGTAAATAGAGAGTAAAAATCTGTTTATTAAAACTAACAACAACGACGGCTGTCAATCATTCTGGCGAAAAGTCGGTTAATGACCGTTGGAAAAACAATGCGTCACTTTCGTAACGCCTGGCTAAGCCAATCAGAAAATAGCTTACTAAATAAAACAATTGCCTAAGCCCTATCAAAACAGAGGGTATATAAAGGAATGCGGCTAATTACCGTTAGACACTTTTTGACAATCATCAAGAGCGGAAGGTGCCGCTCGTCTCATCAAAATTTTTATTAACTGATAGCTTCATATAATAGTGCGTCCATTGAATTATTTCGGCAACAACAAAGTAACTACTATACAGTCTACATAGAATCAGTGCATCGATGTGAAGTATTATTTTATTTAGTGCGGGATACATCGAACAGGAGAAAATAATTAAATAGTATTTTAAAAGGTCCTTTTTTTTAGTAAGAAGCGGACCAATATTCTCTGTTCAAGTGCGTGTGTAGTGTAAAGCCAGGTCATTATAATCCGACCTGGAGTGTGTAATCAAATTTTAATCGAAAAGATTAAAATAAAGAGGTAACAGCATGACAATTTATTCCATTACACTGAGTGCACTAACCTATATATTTTGTGAACAAAATTGTACTGACGCACAACACAAAAACATTTTCTGTATTACACAATGTCTGAATTTATTTAGTGGATTTGTCAATCCTGGTTAAGAATGATGTTAGTCTTAAGTGGTCACACTATATAACTATGTGAATAATTAAGCAAGCGTGACGAACGCCTAACCTATAAAAGAGGTTTGATTTTTTATTATTAAACAACAAGGCATTACTAGTCGATATTGTATTATGAAATAATTAACTATTGTGTAGGCATGAGCATTCTTTCTTGTGTTTCAAAGAATTTACGCCCGAGATATAACTAATATTAACATTCAAAGTAAAGTTTATCTGGACATAAGCAGAACTGTGTTCATGCTATGAGCTAGTAGAATAGGGTATGTGAACGAAATATTTCCAATTGTATATCAATGTATTTTCTTAATTATATTTGTTTGAATTCATTATCAAGGGTACAAATAAAACCCAGTTATTAGCAGCATAACTTGACTTAATTTATTTCTCAAAATTAAATAAATAATTCATTCAGAATAATCAAAATAACTTTTCGTTGCAATCATATATTGTTGAATTGAATTGCCATAAGGACAATAAACACAATTTCAATTTTTTAGAATTATTATTTGATTCTATTAATGGGTTTCACACGGGATTTTCCCGAAATAAACCTGTGTGGCGCCCATTGTTAAACAAGGTAACCTAACCTTGTAAATAAAGTAAGCTGGTTTTGCAAACCGTCTTGGCAGCTTATTAATTTATTAAAAAAGTGAACTTCGGAACTTCCAGAATCACGACCAGGTACGTGGAAGTGTATTTTATTAATTTTATTGTCCAGACGCGACTAGACTTTACGTACTTAGACGACTGTCAACCTGGAAGAGGAGTTTCGCTGCCAGAATCAACACGACGGCTACCTTCATCAAGCAACCAGCTAGTACGCTTTATTTATTGAATTAAGCAACGTTTTTGTTCAAACAACATTACTGCAATTATTTTATTTTCATTTAAAGGAGTTCTTTTAAGACAATTATAATTATTTTGATTCACCAGAACTTGGAACTTTGATTTTCGATTGTAAACACACTTTTAACTTCTTTAACTACAATCTTAAACAATTTATAACACGTTTTAAACAAACAGTAAGAATCTAGTTATCTCACAAATTGGCTAGCCCAACAGTGGGGCTTAAAGGAGAGGAATCATAGTTATCTTACAAATTGGCTACCAGCAACGTGAGGCTGAAAAATATTAAACGAAAATATTTTTATATTTATAATCAGCCCGGCAAACACAAAAGAACAAACATGCCACACACACATCAATACGACACAAGATACAAGGACAGTCGAATAGAAGAAATACAGATAAATACAGAGACACCGCAGACACAACCAACACACGAAATGGAAGTCATTACAATTAATAACATAGAAACTCGACCAGAAGAAACACCCCATGCAGAACCGGAAGTGGAAGTGAGGGTCGATAACCGACCCAGACGACCTGAAGGACTCCCACAACCAGGCGATATGAGCGTGTTCGAGATGATAAGAACAATGATGGAAGATAACCAGAAGAAGATGGAAGAAACCTTGAACAGAAATAATGACTCGATGAATAAAAATACGGAGTCAATCAATAAAAACATGGAATCGATCAACAGGAAAAAGGATGACGGCCAGAAAAATATCGAATCATTAAGAGAAGATCTCCATAAAAAATTAGACGATACCAATTGATCAATGGACGCGTTGAACCGTAAAATAGACGACAGCAACAGAGCGTTAAAGGAAGAGTTGAATACCGCGTTAAATGAAATTAGCCGGAAGATGGAGGAAGGTAACGAAAAAATTAATACCAGAGTAGACGCAGAGATAGCGGTCGTGAGAGAAGAAATTATAGAAGTGAACCAAAGATGTGAACAGCATGGCCAGGATTTAAAACGAACGAGAGAAGAGGTCGACGGGAGGATCGACAACATAGAGGAGATGACTGAAGCCCGGATAGAATCACTGAAAAGAATGAGCCAAGATGAAATCAAGCGGGTGAGGACCGACGTAGGTGAGCGATGTGAGGAGATAAGTGCATCGGTGGACACGGTAAAAACTTTAACCATCGCTAACCGGGAAAAAATTGAAGAGTTAAGACAAAGAGAAATCGTACAAATGAGAGAGGAAATTGAAGTCATTCGCAACCGTCCTATACAAGGTCAGTATATAGAACCGACTGACAACCGTGACGTCATCAATTTCAAAAACTACCGGAAGAACCCGATTGAATTTTTAGCACGCATTGATGAAAACTTGGCGAGGATACGAGAAACCAGGTGGAATGTAATAAGAAGCCTAATCGATGAATATTTCAAGGAGATTTATGACAATTGGTGGACTGCCACGCGCCATGAAGTCAACAATTATGACGAGTTCAAAACACAATTCCGCGCGAAGTATTGGTCGGAGGCCACACAAAATATAGTGCGCGATAACATATGCCATGGTAAATATGATGCAGGCAGAGGAACTACAATGACGTCCTATTTCTTAGGTAAGGTGTGTTTAGCACGCAACTTAGAACCAAAAATACCAGAGGAGTGCCTCGTTACCAAGCTTTCGTACCACTTCGAGGAGGGAGTCGCCAAAGCACGCCAGTGGGGACAGATTAAGACAATACAACCCATGTCAGCCTTACTCGAGATCAAGAGCACGAAGGGTATTACAGAAGAAGTCGCCGGAGGAATGACAATTTCCAGGACAGGGGAGGTAACCTAAATAATAATAATCCAAATTTCAGAAATTACAGAGGTAATTTTAATAATAATAATAACAACTCAAATCAAAATTACAATAATATCAATAATAATGACAATAACAGTAGGCCTAATAACCAAGGTAATAACCATAATAATAATAATAGTAACTACAATAATAATAATAATAGGCGACAGAATTACAATAATAACCCAAACCGACCACAAAACCAAGGCGGGAATAATCCACCGCAACAATATCGTAGAGCAAATTATGTTCAGGCCAACTACGACCCAGGTAGACGGCGGTACTACCAGCGACGAGATAGTTTCAGTGGGGATAGGAGAAATGTAAGAGGAGGACGGTGGAGGAGTAATAGTATTGAGGGCGACAGCCGCAACAATGACTGCCGGCCACAAGTGAATTTTGTACAAGCTCATGACCAGTCCAACCCGGGGAGACCTGATACCCGACCGCAGCCGAACACCACGAATAATGATGACGAAGGGGATTGGGTGCCAGTCTGTGAGAGGCCTGGCTTTACAATACTGAACAACCGAGCAGGCAGCTCTAGAGGGTCCAGACCCGGAGATGACAGCCGACCCAGCACATCCCAAGACGCCAGAATACAATACCCATAATGTACTGTACATAGGCCCTTATACCGTAACAAAGGACCTAAAAATCATAGGTGTAAGGAAGTTTGTTATGAGATGTTATTATAGGGTACCAAATACCACAAACATGTTGTACTAGAGACAGCTATGAAAAAGGGTACCTGTGAAACGTAATTGTCCCAAACAACGAACCCAATAGAATGAAAAAGCCCAATATGAACCCCAAATATATAAACAATAAGTGTAACCATTATGATAAAAGGACTAATTATAGTGGTGTACGACGATTACCACAAGAGTGTTTAGTGTATAAGAAATATTAAAAGTATCTACCATAAAAGGATTCAATTAGTGATCAGGAGGATCAGGTATTATACCCAAGGTATTGAAGGTGTCAAATTGCCTATAGCAAGCCAATTTACCATATTGTGTTATAAAAAGTGTGTAGTATTAGTGTATATGCCAAAACTATTCGTTACATATTAAATAAGAACCAGATTTATCATATTAAGTAATAGAAAAAATGTGTATGGTAAACCAACTAATTTAATGAGAAGAAAGATATCTATTATATCATATGGAACAAAAAAGTAGCATATCACAAAAATGTACCTAAGATAGTGACATAAAATTACTCTAATACTCCTATGTTAAATTAAACAAACCAAGGAAATATATATTAAAAAATCGTCCAGAATAAAGGTTTAAACAACTGACCTTTGAAGGAGTAGAGAGGCAGAATACCAAAGAGAGTTAATTATGAAGATGGCTATTATTATTATGGAATGAAGAGAAAGGAAAATGTTATTGAATTACCAAATATTGTATGTAACAAGATATGTCAGAGAATATCTAACAAAAACATTTAGTATATGAATACCGTAAACCCTGATAATTCAGGATAAGTGTAAACTATTGATGAGAGTAAAAACTTGTAAACTGTTGCAAAAGTGAAATGTTGTAAACTCTATATGTAAGAAACAACTGCATAATTGTATGATGATCAACATAAGTGTGTAATTTTAAGAATACTCAGATGAACTAAAACCAATTGTCAACTAGTATAGAAAGATAACAACAAGGCTAATAAAGAACATGGCCAATATGTCAAAGTCTGAAAAGGAATGATTACCTGTGAAAAGGAAGTATGTTAGAAAGTATAAAGGAATGAAATGTGATACAAAGAAAACCTCTAATACCTTGAGTGTTATATTGAATATGTTATATTATTGAAAAACGAATGATATGTTATATTTTATGTGTTGTGATAGTGCAACTGTTGCTACGTGCAATTTTTATTTTTTGTCTCAGACAGAGATGAGGATGCCTCTGATTCTGAGGACGTGTAGCTGAGGAACGGCGGAGAATGGATGCAAAATAAGAGCCCCTCTGACTCCAAACCCACTACAAATGTTAGGGAATTATATAGTAATATATCAAGGACTATTAATAAAGAAACTTTGAGGTAAAGAATGAAAAAACCATAGAATTTATCACAAAAATAAAGATGTGTAATAAGAAAGAAAAATGTATTAGTGTAAGACAGGAAATTATTAGTTTAAGAAGTGAAACCTATTGTAATTAAATGACTGAGAATATGAGAAATGTGAAAGAAAAAATAAAAAATATATACTAGTAAGCTAAGAATTATATCACTAGCTAAGAACTCAACCTAGTGTAACACACTAATAGAATGCTAAATTCAATGCAGAGAGTACAAGACAAAAAGCAGTAATAATATACTAAAACTGAATTGAAATGATAATTTTATCAAAACTAAAATTTTTTCTCAAATTATCAATTTTGAGAGGGGAGTATATGTAACATGACCAGGTGTTACATAACCTAGACATATGCCCCTAGAAGGAATAAATACATGAAGGTAATGTACGTAGATAATACGATGATAAAAGTAGCAAAGAAGAGAAGAACCATTGAAGAAGAAAGAAGAAGAAGTGCCACAAAAAGCAGTAAACCAAAACGCTGCTTGACACTACAACCAATACTATAACTGACACAAACTAATGGACAAATTAAATTCACTTTAAGCTGTCAAGCGAGTCAGTGAATAACATGAATGTAATTTGACATGTTAAGAAAAATAATTAAATAACGACCCGAATAATATGATATCAGCAACAGTATTTGGCTGAGAATAAATCAACTATGACTAGTAACTATTAATGCCTAGGACTAAGATTAGCTATGGCCACAATATAAGATTGAAGCTGTATTACAGTCTCAAATGTAATCATAATAAGTAAAAATAATTGTAAGAGGGAACCTTATATAAGTAAGCTACCTCACCAAAGTACCGAAATGTAAAATAATAAACATTATTAAGGCATAAATCCGATGCAAACGGTATGCCTAGGCAACGCCTAAAACGAACAATTGTCAGTAAGGTGATAAGTTGAAAGTACTACGAGTAAATCACATACACTGAACAATATTTATACCAAACGTAGCAATAATCATTGTTAATATATTATACAAGTAATTGCTCAATTATTAATGAATAGCATAGAGCAGAATAGTGTAAACCAAAATGTCATTAGGAAGTAAGAATAGTTCATAGCTATGTAGTACATCAATAAGTTAAGATTTAATCATTATATTCGTTAAATAAATACAAATACGGATATGTTAGTGTTCCAACATAGACGTTTGAGTGAAAATGCGATGTGGAACACAAATAATGTATTGATAAGAGAGAATCATAATCGGCTTCTTTAGCAGACGCCAGCGCGAAGCCATATACCTGAACATTGTTTATTAAAAAATGTCAGTGAAAGTGTAAATAAACAAGAGTCAAACTATATCAAATTGAAGAGTAAAAAATATCCTTTAATTTGATAGCGATACAACCCCGATCGCAACTATAATAAGTGCGTGACATGCGTTAGCATCATTTGTAAATAGAGAGTAAAAAATCTGTTTATTAAAACTAACAACAACGACGGCTGTCAATCATTCTGGCGAAAAGTCGGTTAATGACCGTTGGAAAAACAATGCGTCACTTTCGTAACGCCTGGCTAAGCCAATCAGAAAATAGCTTACTAAATAAAACAATTGCCTAAGCCCTATCAAAGCAGAGGGTATATAAAGGAATGCGGCTAATTACCGTTAGACACTTTTTGACAATCATCAAGAGCGGAAGGTGCCGCTCGTCTCATCAAAATTTTTATTAACTGATAGCTTCATATAATAGTGCGTCCATTGAATTATTTCGGCAACAACAAAGTAACTACTATACAGTCTACATAGAATCAGTGCATCGATGTGAAGTATTATTTTATTTAGTGCGGGATACATCGAACAGGAGAAAATAATTAAATAGTATTTTAAAAGGTCCTTTTTTTTTAGTAAGAAGCGGACCAATATTCTCTGTTCATGTGCGTGTGTAGTGTAAAGCCAGGTCATTATAATCCGACCTGGAGTGTGTAATCAAATTTTTATCGAAAAGATTAAAATAAAGAGGTAACAGCGTGACAATTTATTCCATTACACTGAGTGCACTAACCTATATATTTTGTGAACAAAATTGTACTGACGCATAACACAAAAACATTTTCTGTATTACACAATGTCTGAATTTATTTAGTGGATTTGTCAATCCTGGTTAAGAATGATGTTAGTCTTAAGTGGTCACACTATATAACTATGTGAATAATTAAGCAAGCGTGACGAACGCCTAACCTATAAAAGAGGTTTGATTTTTTATTATTAAACAACAAGGCATTACTAGTCGATATTTTATTATGAAATAATTAACTATTGTGTAGGCATGAGCATTCTTTCTTGTGTTTCAAAGAATTTACGCCCGAGATATAAATAATATTAACATTCAAAGTAAAGTTTATCTGGACATAACCAGAACTGTGTTCATGCTATGAGCTAGTAGAATAGGGTATGTGAACGAAATATTTCCAATTGTATATCAATGTATTTTCTTAATTATATTTGTTTGAATTCATTATCAAGGGTACAAATAAAACCCAGTTATTAGCAGCATAACTTGACTTAATTTATTTCTCAAAATTAAATAAATAATTCATTCAGAATAATCAAAATAACTTTTCGTTGCAATCATATATTGTTGAATTGAATTGCCATAAGGACAATAAACACAATTTCATTTTTTTAAAATTATTATTTGATTCTATTAATGGGTTTCACACGGGATTTTCCCGCAATAAACCTGTGTGGCGCCCATTGTTAAACAAGGTAACCTAACCTTGTAAATAAAGTAAGCTGGTTTTGTAAACCGTCTTGGCAGCTTATTAATTTATTAAAAAAGTGAACTTCGGAACTTCCAGAATCACGACCAGGTACGTGGAAGTGTATTTTATTAATTTTATTGTCCAGACGCGACTAGACTTTACGTACTTAGACGACTGTCAACCTGGAAGAGGAGTTTCGCTGCCAGAATCAACACGACGGCTACCTTCATCAAGCAACCAGCTAGTACGCTTTATTTATTGAATTAAGCAACGTTTTTGTTCAAACAACATTACTGCAATTATTTTATTTTCATTTAAAGGAGTTCTTTTAAGACAATTATAATTATTTTGATTCACCAGAACTTGGAACTTTGATTTTCGATTGTAAACACACTTTTAACTTCTTTAACTACAATCTTAAACAATTTATAACACGTTTTAAACAAACAGTAAGAATCTAGTTATCTTACAAATTGGCTAGCCCAACAGTGGGGCTTAAAGGAGAGGAATCATAGTTATCTTACAAATTGGCGACCAGCAACGTGAGGCTGAAAAATATTAAACGAAAATATTTTTATATTTATAATCAGCCCGGCAAACACAAAAGAACAAACATGCCACACACACACATCAATACGACACAAGATACAAGGACAGTCGAATAGAAGAAATACAGATAAATACAGAGACACCGCAGACACAACCAACACACGAAATGGAATTCATTACAATTAATAACATAGAAACTCGACCAGAAGAAACACCCCATGCAGAACCGGAAGTGGAAGTGAGGGTCGATAACCGACCCAGACGACCTGAAGGACTCCCACAACCAGGCGATATGAGCGTGTTCGAGATGATAAGAACAATGATGGAAGATAACCAGAAGAAGATGGAAGAAACCTTGAACAGAAATAATGACTCGATGAATAAAAATACGGAGTCAATCAATAAAAACATGGAATCGATCAACAGGAAAAAGGATGACGGCCAGAAAAATATCGAATCATTAAGAGAAGATCTCCATAAAAAATTAGACGATACCAATTGATCAATGGACGCGTTGAACCGTAAAATAGACGACAGCAACAGAGCGTTAAAGGAAGAGTTGAATACCGCGTTAAATGAAATTAGCCGGAAGATGGAGGAAGGTAACGAAAAAATTAATACCAGAGTAGACGCAGAGATAGCGGTCGTGAGAGAAGAAATTATAGAAGTGAACCAAAGATGTGAACAGCATGGCCAGGATTTAAAACGAACGAGAGAAGAGGTCGACGGGAGGATCGACAACATAGAGGAGATGACTGAAGCCCGGATAGAATCACTGAAAAGAATGAGCCAAGATGAAATCAAGCGGGTGAGGACCGACGTAGGTGAGCGATGTGAGGAGGTAAGTGCATCGGTGGACACGGTAAAAACTTTAACCGTCGCTAACCGGGAAAAAATTGAAGAGTTAAGACAAAGAGAAATCGTACAAATGAGAGAGGAAATTGAAGTCATTCGCAACCGTCCTATACAAGGTCAGTATATACAACCGACTGACAACCGTGACGTCATCAATTTCAAAAACTACCGGAAGAACCCGATTGAATTTTTAGCACGCATTGATGAAAACTTGGCGAGGATACGAGAAACCAGGTTGAATGTAATAAGAAGCCTAATCGATGAATATTTCAAGGAGATTTATGACAATTGGTGGACTGCCACGCGCCATGAAGTCAACAATTATGACGAGTTCAAAACACAATTCCGCGCGAAGTATTGGTCGGAGGCCACACAAAATATAGTGCGCGATAACATATGCCATGGTAAATATGATGCAGGCAGAGGAACTACAATGACGTCCTATTTCTTAGGTAAGGTGTGTTTAGCACGCAACTTAGAACCAAAAATACCAGAGGAGTGCCTCGTTACCAAGCTTTCGTACCACTTCGAGGAGGGAGTCGCCAAAGCACGCCAGTGGGGACAGATTAAGACAATACAACCCATGTCAGCCTTACTCGAGATCAAGAGCACGAAGGGTATTACAGAAGAAGTCGCCGGAGGAATGACAATTTCCAGGACAGGGGAGGTAACCTAAATAATAATAATCCAAATTTCAGAAATTACAGAGGTAATTTTAATAATAATAATAACAACTCAAATCAAAATTACAATAATATCAATAATAATGACAATAACAGTAGGCCTAATAACCAAGGTAATAACCATAATAATAATAATAGTAACTACAATAATAATAATAATAGGCGACAGAATTACAATAATAACCCAAACCGACCACAAAACCAAGGCGGGAATAATCCACCGCAACAATATCGTAGAGCAAATTATGTTCAGGCCAACTACGACCCAGGTAGACGGCGGTACTACCAGCGACGAGATAGTTTCAGTGGGGATAGGAGAAATGTAAGAGGAGGACGGTGGAGGAGTAATAGTATTGAGGGCGACAGCCGCAACAATGACTGCCGGCCACAAGTGAATTTTGTACAAGCTCATGACCAGTCCAACCCGGGGAGACCTGATACCCGACCGCAGCCGAACACCACGAATAATGATGACGAAGGGGATTGGGTGCCAGTCTGTGAGAGGCCTGGCTTTACAATACTGAACAACCGAGCAGGCAGCTCTAGAGGGTCCAGACCCGGAGATGACAGCCGACCCAGCACATCCCAAGACGCCAGAATACAATACCCATAATAAAAAACTACTAGTACTGTACATAGGCCCTTATACCGTAACAAAGGACCTAAAAATCATAGGTGTAAGGAAGTTTGTTATGAGATGTTATTATAGGGTGCCAAATACCACAAACATGTTGTACTAGAGACAGCTATGAAAAAGGGTACCTGTGAAACGTAATTGTCCCAAACAACGAACCCAATAGAATGAAAAAGCCCAATATGAACCCCAAATATATAAACAATAAGTGTAACCATTATGATAAAAGGACTAATTATAGTGGTGTACGACGATTACCACAAGAGTGTTTAGTGTATAAGAAATATTAAAAGTATCTACCATAAAAGGATTCAATTAGTGATCAGGAGGATCAGGTATTATACCCAAGGTATTGAAGGTGTCAAATTGCCTATAGCAAGCCAATTTACCATATTGTGTTATAAAAAGTGTCTAGTATTAGTGTATATGCCAAAACTATTTGTTACATATTAAATAAGAACCAGATTTATCATATTAAGTAATAGAAAAAATGTGTATGGTAAACCAACTAATTTAATGAGAAGAAAGTTATCTATTATATCATATGGAACAAAAAAGTAGCATATCACAAAAATGTACCTAAGATAGTGACATAAAATTACTCTAATACTCCTATGTTAAATTAAACAAACCAAGGAAATATATATTAAAAAATCGTCCAGAATAAAGGTTTAAACAACTGACCTTTGAAGGAGTAGAGAGGCAGAATACCAAAGAGAGTTAATTATGAAGATGGCTATTATTATTATGGAATGAAGAGAAAGGAAAATGTTATTGAATTACCAAATATTGTATGTAACAAGATATGTCAGAGAATATCTAACAAAAACATTTAGTATATGAATACCGTAAACCCTGATAATTCAGGATAAGTGTAAACTATTGATGAGAGTAAAAACTTGTAAACTGTTGCAAAAGTGAAATGTTGTAAACTCTATATGTAAGAAACAACTGCATAATTGTATGATGATCAACATAAGTGTGTAATTTTAAGAATACTCAGATGAACTAAAACCAATTGTCAACTAGTATAGAAAGATAACAACAAGGCTAATAAAGAACATGGCCAATATGTCAAGTCTGAAAAGGAATGATTACCTGTGAAAAGGAAGTATGTTAGAAAGTATAAAGGAATGAAATGTGATACAAAGAAAACCTCTAATACCTTGAGTGTTATATTGAATATGTTATATTATTGAAAAACGAATGATATGTTATATTTTATGTGTTGTGATAGTGCAACTGTTGCTACGTGCAATTTTTATTTTTTGTCTCAGACAGAGATGAGGATGCCTCTGATTCTGAGGACGTGTAGCTGAGGAACGGCGGAGAATGGATGCCAAATAAGAGCCCCTCTGACTCCAAACCCACTACAAATGTTAGGGAATTATATAGTAATATATCAAGGACTATTAATAAAGAAACTTTGAGGTAAAGAATGAAAAAACCATAGAATTTATCACAAAAATAAAGATGTGTAATAAGAAAGAAAAATGTATTAGTGTAAGACAGGAAATTATTAGTTTAAGAAGTGAAACCTATTGTAATTAAATGACTGAGAATATGAGAAATGTGAAAGAAAAAATAAAAAATATATACTAGTAAGCTAAGAATTATATCACTAGCTAAGAACTCAACCTAGTGTAACACACTAATAGAATGCTAAATTCAATGCAGAGAGTACAAGACAAAAAGCAGTAATAATATACTAAAACTGAATTGAAATGATAATTTTATCAAAACTAAAATTTTTTCTCAAATTATCAATTTTGAGAGGGGAGTATATGTAACATGACCAGGTGTTACATAACCTAGACATATGCCCCTAGAAGGAATAAATACATGAAGGTAATGTACGTAGATAATACGATGATAAAAGTAGCAAAGAAGAGAAGAACCATTGAAGAAGAAAGAAGAAGAAGTGCCACAAAAAGCAGTAAACCAAAACGCTGCTTGACACTACAACCAATACTATAACTGACACAAACTAATGGACAAATTAAATTCACTTTAAGCTGTCAAGCGAGTCAGTGAATAACATGAATGTAATTTGACATGTTAAGAAAAATAATTAAATAACGACGCGAATAATATGATATCAGCAACAGTATTTGGCTGAGAATAAATCAACTATGACTAGTAACTATTAATGCCTAGGACTAAGATTAGCTATGGCCACAATATAAGATTGAAGCTGTATTACAGTCTCAAATGTAATCATAATAAGTAAAAATAATTGTAAGAGGGAACCTTATATAAGTAAGCTACCTCACCAAAGTACCGAAATGTAAAATAATAAACATTATTAAGGCATAAATCCGATGCAAACGGTATGCCTAGGCAACGCCTAAAACGAACAATTGTCAGTAAGGTGATAAGTTGAAAGTACTACGAGTAAATCACATACACTGAACAATATTTATACCAAACGTAGCAATAATCATTGTTAATATATTATACAAGTAATTGCTCAATTATTAATGAATAGCATAGAGCAGAATAGTGTAAACCAAAATGTCATTAGGAAGTAAGAATAGTTCATAGCTATGTAGTACATCAATAAGTTAAGATTTAATCATTATATTCGTTAAATAAATACAAATACGGATATGTTAGTGTTCCAACATAGACGTTTGAGTGAAAATGCGATGTGGAACACAAATAATGTATTGATAAGAGAGAATCATAATCGGCTTCTTTAGCAGACGCCAGCGCGAAGCCATATACCTGAACATTGTTTATTAAAAAATGTCAGTGAAAGTGTAAATAAACAAGAGTCAAACTATATCAAATTGAAGAGTAAAAAATATCCTTTAATTTGATAGCGATACAACCCCGATCGCAACTATAATAAGTGCGTGACATGCGTTAGCATCATTTGTAAATAGAGAGTAAAAAATCTGTTTATTAAAACTAACAACAACGACGGCTGTCAATCATTCTGGCGAAAAGTCGGTTAATGACCGTTGGAAAAACAATGCGTCACTTTCGTAACGCCTGGCTAAGCCAATCAGAAAATAGCTTACTAAATAAAACAATTGCCTAAGCCCTATCAAAGCAGAGGGTATATAAAGGAATGCGGCTAATTACCGTTAGACACTTTTTGACAATCATCAAGAGCGGAAGGTGCCGCTCGTCTCATCAAAATTTTTATTAACTGATAGCTTCATATAATAGTGCGTCCATTGAATTATTTCGGCAACAACAAAGTAACTACTATACAGTCTACATAGAATCAGTGCATCGATGTGAAGTATTATTTTATTTAGTGCGGGATACATCGAACAGGAGAAAATAATTAAATAGTATTTTAAAAGGTCCTTTTTTTTTAGTAAGAAGCGGACCAATATTCTCTGTTCATGTGCGTGTGTAGTGTAAAGCCAGGTCATTATAATCCGACCTGGAGTGTGTAATCAAATTTTTATCGAAAAGATTAAAATAAAGAGGTAACAGCGTGACAATTTATTCCATTACACTGAGTGCACTAACCTATATATTTTGTGAACAAAATTGTACTGACGCATAACACAAAAACATTTTCTGTATTACACAATGTCTGAATTTATTTAGTGGATTTGTCAATCCTGGTTAAGAATGATGTTAGTCTTAAGTGGTCACACTATATAACTATGTGAATAATTAAGCAAGCGTGACGAACGCCTAACCTATAAAAGAGGTTTGATTTTTTATTATTAAACAACAAGGCATTACTAGTCGATATTTTATTATGAAATAATTAACTATTGTGTAGGCATGAGCATTCTTTCTTGTGTTTCAAAGAATTTACGCCCGAGATATAAATAATATTAACATTCAAAGTAAAGTTTATCTGGACATAACCAGAACTGTGTTCATGCTATGAGCTAGTAGAATAGGGTATGTGAACGAAATATTTCCAATTGTATATCAATGTATTTTCTTAATTATATTTGTTTGAATTCATTATCAAGGGTACAAATAAAACCCAGTTATTAGCAGCATAACTTGACTTAATTTATTTCTCAAAATTAAATAAATAATTCATTCAGAATAATCAAAATAACTTTTCGTTGCAATCATATATTGTTGAATTGAATTGCCATAAGGACAATAAACACAATTTCATTTTTTTAAAATTATTATTTGATTCTATTAATGGGTTTCACACGGGATTTTCCCGCAATAAACCTGTGTGGCGCCCATTGTTAAACAAGGTAACCTAACCTTGTAAATAAAGTAAGCTGGTTTTGTAAACCGTCTTGGCAGCTTATTAATTTATTAAAAAAGTGAACTTCGGAACTTTCAGAATCACGACCAGGTACGTGGAAGTGTATTTTATTAATTTTATTGTCCAGTCGCGACTAGACTTTACGTACTTAGACGACTGTCAACCTGGAAGAGGAGTTTCGCTGCCAGAATCAACACGACGGCTACCTTCATCAAGCAACCAGCTAGTACGCTTTATTTATTGAATTAAGCAACGTTTTTGTTCAAACAACATTACTGCAATTTTTTTTATTTTCATTTAAAGGAGTTCTTTTAAGACAATTATAATTATTTTGATTCACCAGAACTTGGAACTTTGATTTTCGATTGTAAACACACTTTTAACTTCTTTAACTACAATCTTAAACAATTTATAACACGTTTTAAACAAACAGTAAGAATCTAGTTATCTTACAAATTGGCTAGCCCAACAGTGGGGCTTAAAGGAGAGGAATCATAGTTATCTTACAAATTGGCGACCAGCAACGTGAGGCTGAAAAATATTAAACGAAAATATTTTTATATTTATAATCAGCCCGGCAAACACAAAAGAACAAACATGCCACACACACACATCAATACGACACAAGATACAAGGACAGTCGAATAGAAGAAATACAGATAAATACAGAGACACCGCAGACACAACCAACACACGAAATGGAAGTCATTACAATTAATAACATAGAAACTCGACCAGAAGAAACACCCCATGCAGAACCGGAAGTGGAAGTGAGGGTCGATAACCGACCCAGACGACCTGTAGGACTCCCACAACCAGGCGATATGAGCGTGTTCGAGATGATAAGAACAATGATGGAAGATAACCAGAAGAAGATGGAAGAAACCTTGAACAGAAATAATGACTCGATGAATAAAAATACGGAGTCAATCAATAAAAACATGGAATCGATCAACAGGAAAAAGGATGACGGCCAGAAAAATATCGAATCATTAAGAGAAGATCTCCATAAAAAATTAGACGATACCAATTGATCAATGGACGCGTTGAACCGTAAAATAGACGACAGCAACAGAGCGTTAAAGGAAGAGTTGAATACCGCGTTAAATGAAATTAGCCGGAAGATGGAGGAAGGTAACGAAAAAATTAATACCAGAGTAGACGCAGAGATAGCGGTCGTGAGAGAAGAAATTATAGAAGTGAACCAAAGATGTGAACAGCATGGCCAGGATTTAAAACGAACGAGAGAAGAGGTCGACGGGAGGATCGACAACATAGAGGAGATGACTGAAGCCCGGATAGAATCACTGAAAAGAATGAGCCAAGATGAAATCAAGCGGGTGAGGACCGACGTAGGTGAGCGATGTGAGGAGATAAGTGCATCGGTGGACACGGTAAAAACTTTAACCGTCGCTAACCGGGAAAAAATTGAAGAGTTAAGACAAAGAGAAATCGTACAAATGAGAGAGGAAATTGAAGTCATTCGCAACCGTCCTATACAAGGTCAGTATATACAACCGACTGACAACCGTGACGTCATCAATTTCAAAAACTACCGGAAGAACCCGATTGAATTTTTAGCACGAATTGATGAAAACTTGGCGAGGATACGAGAAACCAGATGGAATGTAATAAGAAGCCTAATCGATGAATATTTCAAGGAGATTTATGACAATTGGTGGACTGCCACGCGCCATGAAGTCAACAATTATGACGAGTTCAAAACACAATTCCGCGCGAAGTATTGGTCGGAGGCCACACAAAATATAGTGCGCGATAACATATGCCATGGTAAATATGATGCAGGCAGAGGAACTACAATGACGTCCTATTTCTTAGGTAAGGTGTGTTTAGCACGCAACTTAGAACCAAAAATACCAGAGGAGTGCCTCGTTACCAAGCTTTCGTACCACTTCGAGGAGGGAGTCGCCAAAGCACGCCAGTGGGGACAGATTAAGACAATACAACCAATGTCAGCCTTACTCGAGATCAAGAGCACGAAGGGTATTACAGAAGAAGTCGCCGGAGGAATGACAATTTCCAGGACAGGGGAGGTAACCTAAATAATAATAATCCAAATTTCAGAAATTACAGAGGTAATTTTAATAATAATAATAACAACTCAAATCAAAATTACAATAATATCAATAATAATGACAATAACAGTAGGCCTAATAACCATGGTAATAACCATAATAATAATAATAGTAACTACAATAATAATAATAATAGGCGACAGAATTACAATAATAACCCAAACCGACCACAAAACCAAGGCGGGAATAATCCACCGCAACAATATCGTAGAGCAAATTATGTTCAGGCCAACTACGACCCAGGTAGACGGCGGTACTACCAGCGACGAGATAGTTTCAGTGGGGATAGGAGAAATATAAGAGGAGGACGGTGGAGGAGTAATAGTATTGAGGGCGACAGCCGCAACAATGACTGCCGGCCACAAGTGAATTTTGTACAAGCTCATGACCAGTCCAACCCGGGGAGACCTGATACCCGACCGCAGCCGAACACCACGAATAATGATGACGAAGGGGATTGGGTGCCAGTCTGTGAGAGGCCTGGCTTTACAATACTGAACAACCGAGCAGGCAGCTCTAGAGGGTCCAGACCCGGAGATGACAGCCGACCCAGCACATCCCAAGACGCCAGAATACAATACCCATAATAAAAAACTACTAGTACTGTACATAGGCCCTTATACCGTAACAAAGGACCTAAAAATCATAGGTGTAAGGAAGTTTGTTATGAGATGTTATTATAGGGTGCCAAATACCACAAACATGTTGTACTAGAGACAGCTATGAAAAAGGGTACCTGTGAAACGTAATTGTCCCAAACAACGAACCCAATAGAATGAAAAAGCCCAATATGAACCCCAAATATATAAACAATAAGTGTAACCATTATGATAAAAGGACTAATTATAGTGGTGTACGACGATTACCACAAGAGTGTTTAGTGTATAAGAAATATTAAAAGTATCTACCATAAAAGGATTCAATTAGTGATCAGGAGGATCAGGTATTATACCCAAGGTATTGAAGGTGTCAAATTGCCTATAGCAAGCCAATTTACCATATTGTGTTATAAAAAGTGTGTAGTATTAGTGTATATGCCAAAACTATTTGTTACATATTAAATAAGAACCAGATTTATCATATTAAGTAATAGAAAAAATGTGTATGGTAAACCAACTAATTTAATGAGAAGAAAGATATCTATTATATCATATGGAACAAAAAAGTAGCATATCACAAAAATGTACCTAAGATAGTGACATAAAATTACTCTAATACTCCTATGTTAAATTAAACAAACCAAGGAAATATATATTAAAAAATCGTCCAGAATAAAGGTTTAAACAACTGACCTTTGAAGGAGTAGAGAGGCAGAATACCAAAGAGAGTTAATTATGAAGATGGCTATTATTATTATGGAATGAAGAGAAAGGAAAATGTTATTGAATTACCAAATATTGTATGTAACAAGATATGTCAGAGAATATCTAACAAAAACATTTAGTATATGAATACCGTAAACCCTGATAATTCAGGATAAGTGTAAACTATTGATGAGAGTAAAAACTTGTAAACTGTTGCAAAAGTGAAATGTTGTAAACTCTATATGTAAGAAACAACTGCATAATTGTATGATGATCAACATAAGTGTGTAATTTTAAGAATACTCAGATGAACTAAAACCAATTGTCAACTAGTATAGAAAGATAACAACAAGGCTAATAAAGAACATGGCCAATATGTCAAGTCTGAAAAGGAATGATTACCTGTGAAAAGGAAGTATGTTAGAAAGTATAAAGGAATGAAATGTGATACAAAGAAAACCTCTAATACCTTGAGTGTTATATTGAATATGTTATATTATTGAAAAACGAATGATATGTTATATTTTATGTGTTGTGATAGTGCAACTGTTGCTACGTGCAATTTTTATTTTTTGTCTCAGACAGAGATGAGGATGCCTCTGATTCTGAGGACGTGTAGCTGAGGAACGGCGGAGAATGGATGCAAAATAAGAGCCCCTCTGACTCCAAACCCACTACAAATGTTAGGGAATTATATAGTAATATATCAAGGACTATTAATAAAGAAACTTTGAGGTAAAGAATGAAAAAACCATAGAATTTATCACAAAAATAAAGATGTGTAATAAGAAAGAAAAATGTATTAGTGTAAGACAGGAAATTATTAGTTTAAGAAGTGAAACCTATTGTAATTAAATGACTTAGAATATGAGAAATGTGAAAGAAAAAAGAAAAAATATATACTAGTAAGCTAAGAATTATATCACTAGCTAAGAACTCAACCTAGTGTAACACACTAATAGAATGCTAAATTCAATGCAGAGAGTACAAGACAAAAAGCAGTAATAATATACTAAAACTGAATTGAAATGATAATTTTATCAAAAATAAAATTTTTTCTCAAATTATCAATTTTGAGAGGGGAGTATATGTAACATGACCAGGTGTTACATAACCTAGACATATGCCCCTAGAAGGAATAAATACATGAAGGTAATGTACGTAGATAATACGATGATAAAAGTAGCAAAGAAGAGAAGAACCATTGAAGAAGAAAGAAGAAGAAGTGCCACAAAAAGCAGTAAACCAAAACGCTGCTTGACACTACAACCAATACTATAACTGACACAAACTAATGGACAAATTAAATTCACTTTAAGCTGTCAAGCGAGTCAGTGAATAACATG
The DNA here is from genome assembly GCA_034769895.1 of Magicicada septendecula. Lineage (NCBI taxonomy): Eukaryota > Metazoa > Arthropoda > Insecta > Hemiptera > Cicadidae > Magicicada > Magicicada septendecula. Next base: position 331,501,706 of record CM068375.1, read on the forward strand.
AATGTAATTTGACATGTTAAGAAAAATAATTAAATAACGACCCGAATAATATGATATCAGCAACAGTATTTGGCTGAGAATAAATCAACTATGACTAGTAAATATTAATGCCTAGGACTAAGATTAGCTATGGCCACAATATAAGATTGAAGCTGTATTACAGTCTCAAATGTAATCATAATAAGTAAAAATAATTGTAAGAGGGAACCTTATATAAGTAAGCTACCTCACCAAAGTACCGAAATGTAAAATAATAAACATTATTAAGGCATAAATCCGATGCAAACGGTATGCCTAGGCAACGCCTAAAACGAACAATTGTCAGTAAGGTGATAAGTTGAAAGTACTACGAGTAAATCACATACACTGAACAATATTTATACCAAACGTAGCAATAATCATTGTTAATATATTATACAAGTAATTGCTCAATTATTAATGAATAGCATAGAGCAGAATAGTGTAAACCAAAATGTCATTAGGAAGTAAGAATAGTTCATAGCTATGTAGTACATCAATAAGTTAAGATTTAATCATTATATTCGTTAAATAAATACAAATACGGATATGTTAGTGTTCCAACATAGACGTTTGAGTGAAAATGCGATGTGGAACACAAATAATGTATTGATAAGAGAGAATCATAATCGGCTTCTTTAGCAGACGCCAGCGCGAAGCCATATACCTGAACATTGTTTATTAAAAAATGTCAGTGAAAGTGTAAATAAACAAGAGTCAAACTATATCAAATTGAAGAGTAAAAAATATCCTTTAATTTGATAGCGATACAACCCCGATCGCAACTATAATAAGTGCGTGACATGCGTTAGCATCATTTGTAAATAGAGAGTAAAAAATCTGTTTATTAAAACTAACAACAACGACGGCTGTCAATCATTCTGGCGAAAAGTCGGTTAATGACCGTTGGAAAAACAATGCGTCACTTTCGTAACGCCTGGCTAAGCCAATCAGAAAATAGCTTACTAAATAAAACAATTGCCTAAGCCCTATCAAAGCAGAGGGTATATAAAGGAATGCGGCTAATTACCGTTAGACACTTTTTGACAATCATCAAGAGCGGAAGGTGCCGCTCGTCTCATCAAAATTTTTATTAACTGATAGCTTCATATAATAGTGCGTCCATTGAATTATTTCGGCAACAACAAAGTAACTACTATACAGTCTACATAGAATCAGTGCCTCGATGTGAAGTATTATTTTATTTAGTGCGGGATACATCGAACAGGAGAAAATAATTAAATAGTATTTTAAAAGGTCCTTTTTTTTTAGTAAGAAGCGGACCAATATTCTCTGTTCAAGTGCGTGTGTAGTGTAAAGCCAGGTCATTATAATCCGACCTGGAGTGTGTAATCAAATTTTAATCGAAAAGATTAAAATAAAGAGGTAACAGCGTGACAATTTATTCCATTACACTGAGTGCACTAACCTATATATTTTGTGAACAAAATTGTACTGACGCATAACACAAAAACATTTTCTGTATTACACAATGTCTGAATTTATTTAGTGGATTTGTCAATCCTGGTTAAGAATGATGTTAGTCTTAAGTGGTCACACTATATAACTATGTGAATAATTAAGCAAGCGTGACGAACGCCTAACCTATAAGAGAGGTTTGATTTTTTATTATTAAACAACAAGGCATTACTAGTCGATATTGTATTATGAAATAATTAACTATTGTGTAGGCATGAGCATTCTTTCTTGTGTTTCAAAGAATTTACGCCCGAGATATAAATAATATTAACATTCAAAGTAAAGTTTATCTGGACATAACCAGAACTGTGTTCATGCTATGAGCTAGTAGAATAGGGTATGTGAACGAAATATTTCCAATTGTATATCAATGTATTTTCTTAATTATATTTGTTTGAATTCATTATCAAGGGTACAAATAAAACCCAGTTATTAGCAGCATAACTTGACTTAATTTATTTCTCAAAATTAAATAAATAATTCATTCAGAATAATCAAAATAACTTTTCGTTGCAATCATATATTGTTGAATTGAATTGCCATAAGGACAATAAACACAATTTCATTTTTTTTATATTATTATTTGATTCTATTAATGGGTTTCACACGGGATTTTCCCGAAACAAACCTGTGTGGCGCCCATTGTTAAACAAGGTAACCTAACCTTGTAAATAAAGTAAGCTGGTTTTGTAAACCGTCTTGGCAGCTTATTAATTTATTAAAAAAGTGAACTTCGGAACTTTCAGAATCACGACCAGGTACGTGGAAGTGTATTTTATTAATTTTATTGTCCAGTCGCGACTAGACTTTACGTACTTAGACGACTGTCAACCTGGAAGAGGAGTTTCGCTGCCAGAATCAACACGACGGCTACCTTCATCAAGCAACCAGCTAGTACGCTTTATTTATTGAATTAAGCAACGTTTTTGTTCAAACAACATTACTGCAATTTTTTTTATTTTCATTTAAAGGAGTTCTTTTAAGACAATTATAATTATTTTGATTCACCAGAACTTGGAACTCTGATTTTCGATTGTAAACACACTTTTAACTTCTTTAACTACAATCTTAAACAATTTATAACACGTTTTAAACAAACAGTAAGAATCTAGTTATCTTACAAATTGGCTAGCCCAACAGTGGGGCTTAAAGGAGAGGAATCATAGTTATCTTACAAATTGGCGACCAGCAACGTGAGGCTGAAAAATATTAAACGAAAATATTTTTATATTTATAATCAGCCCGGCAAACACAAAAGAACAAACATGCCACACACACACATCAATACGACACAAGATACAAGGACAGTCGAATAGAAGAAATACAGATAAATACAGAGACACCGCAGACACAACCAACACACGAAATGGAAGTCATTACAATTAATAACATAGAAACTCGACCAGAAGAAACACCCCATGCAGAACCGGAAGTGGAAGTGAGGGTCGATAACCGACCCAGACGACCTGTAGGACTCCCACAACCAGGCGATATGAGCGTGTTCGAGATGATAAGAACAATGATGGAAGATAACCAGAAGAAGATGGAAGAAACCTTGAACAGAAATAATGACTCGATGAATAAAAATACGGAGTCAATCAATAAAAACATGGAATCGATCAACAGGAAAAAGGATGACGGCCAGAAAAATATCGAATCATTAAGAGAAGATCTCCATAAAAAATTAGACGATACCAATTGATCAATGGACGCGTTGAACCGTAAAATAGACGACAGCAACAGAGCGTTAAAGGAAGAGTTGAATACCGCGTTAAATGAAATTAGCCGGAAGATGGAGGAAGGTAACGAAAAAATTAATACCAGAGTAGACGCAGAGATAGCGGTCGTGAGAGAAGAAATTATAGAAGTGAACCAAAGATGTGAACAGCATGGCCAGGATTTAAAACGAACGAGAGAAGAGGTCGACGGGAGGATCGACAACATAGAGGAGATGACTGAAGCCCGGATAGAATCACTGAAAAGAATGAGCCAAGATGAAATCAAGCGGGTGAGGACCGACGTAGGTGAGCGATGTGAGGAGATAAGTGCATCGGTGGACACGGTAAAAACTTTAACCGTCGCTAACCGGGAAAAAATTGAAGAGTTAAGACAAAGAGAAATCGTACAAATGAGAGAGGAAATTGAAGTCATTCGCAACCGTCCTATACAAGGTCAGTATATACAACCGACTGACAACCGTGACGTCATCAATTTCAAAAACTACCGGAAGAACCCGATTGAATTTTTAGCACGAATTGATGAAAACTTGGCGAGGATACGAGAAACCAGATGGAATGTAATAAGAAGCCTAATCGATGAATATTTCAAGGAGATTTATGACAATTGGTGGACTGCCACGCGCCATGAAGTCAACAATTATGACGAGTTCAAAACACAATTCCGCGCGAAGTATTGGTCGGAGGCCACACAAAATATAGTGCGCGATAACATATGCCATGGTAAATATGATGCAGGCAGAGGAACTACAATGACGTCCTATTTCTTAGGTAAGGTGTGTTTAGCACGCAACTTAGAACCAAAAATACCAGAGGAGTGCCTCGTTACCAAGCTTTCGTACCACTTCGAGGAGGGAGTCGCCAAAGCACGCCAGTGGGGACAGATTAAGACAATACAACCCATGTCAGCCTTACTCGAGATCAAGAGCACGAAGGGTATTACAGAAGAAGTCGCCGGAGGAATGACAATTTCCAGGACAGGGGAGGTAACCTAAATAATAATAATCCAAATTTCAGAAATTACAGAGGTAATTTTAATAATAATAATAACAACTCAAATCAAAATTACAATAATATCAATAATAATGACAATAACAGTAGGCCTAATAACCATGGTAATAACCATAATAATAATAATAGTAACTACAATAATAATAATAATAGGCGACAGAATTACAATAATAACCCAAACCGACCACAAAACCAAGGCGGGAATAATCCACCGCAACAATATCGTAGAGCAAATTATGTTCAGGCCAACTACGACCCAGGTAGACGGCGGTACTACCAGCGACGAGATAGTTTCAGTGGGGATAGGAGAAATATAAGAGGAGGACGGTGGAGGAGTAATAGTATTGAGGGCGACAGCCGCAACAATGACTGCCGGCCACAAGTGAATTTTGTACAAGCTCATGACCAGTCCAACCCGGGGAGACCTGATACCCGACCGCAGCCGAACACCACGAATAATGATGACGAAGGGGATTGGGTGCCAGTCTGTGAGAGGCCTGGCTTTACAATACTGAACAACCGAGCAGGCAGCTCTAGAGGGTCCAGACCCGGAGATGACAGCCGACCCAGCACATCCCAAGACGCCAGAATACAATACCCATAATAAAAAACTACTAGTACTGTACATAGGCCCTTATACCGTAACAAAGGACCTAAAAATCATAGGTGTAAGGAAGTTTGTTATGAGATGTTATTATAGGGTGCCAAATACCACAAACATGTTGTACTAGAGACAGCTATGAAAAAGGGTACCTGTGAAACGTAATTGTCCCAAACAACGAACCCAATAGAATGAAAAAGCCCAATATGAACCCCAAATATATAAACAATAAGTGTAACCATTATGATAAAAGGACTAATTATAGTGGTGTACGACGATTACCACAAGAGTGTTTAGTGTATAAGAAATATTAAAAGTATCTACCATAAAAGGATTCAATTAGTGATCAGGAGGATCAGGTATTATACCCAAGGTATTGAAGGTGTCAAATTGCCTATAGCAAGCCAATTTACCATATTGTGTTATAAAAAGTGTGTAGTATTAGTGTATATGCCAAAACTATTTGTTACATATTAAATAAGAACCAGATTTATCATATTAAGTAATAGAAAAAATGTGTATGGTAAACCAACTAATTTAATGAGAAGAAAGATATCTATTATATCATATGGAACAAAAAAGTAGCATATCACAAAAATGTACCTAAGATAGTGACATAAAATTACTCTAATACTCCTATGTTAAATTAAACAAACCAAGGAAATATATATTAAAAAATCGTCCAGAATAAAGGTTTAAACAACTGACCTTTGAAGGAGTAGAGAGGCAGAATACCAAAGAGAGTTAATTATGAAGATGGCTATTATTATTATGGAATGAAGAGAAAGGAAAATGTTATTGAATTACCAAATATTGTATGTAACAAGATATGTCAGAGAATATCTAACAAAAACATTTAGTATATGAATACCGTAAACCCTGATAATTCAGGATAAGTGTAAACTATTGATGAGAGTAAAAACTTGTAAACTGTTGCAAAAGTGAAATGTTGTAAACTCTATATGTAAGAAACAACTGCATAATTGTATGATGATCAACATAAGTGTGTAATTTTAAGAATACTCAGATGAACTAAAACCAATTGTCAACTAGTATAGAAAGATAACAACAAGGCTAATAAAGAACATGGCCAATATGTCAAAGTCTGAAAAGGAATGATTACCTGTGAAAAGGAAGTATGTTAGAAAGTATAAAGGAATGAAATGTGATACAAAGAAAACCTCTAATACCTTGAGTGTTATATTGAATATGTTATATTATTGAAAAACGAATGATATGTTATATTTTATGTGTTGTGATAGTGCAACTGTTGCTACGTGCAATTTTTATTTTTTGTCTCAGACAGAGATGAGGATGCCTCTGATTCTGAGGACGTGTAGCTGAGGAACGGCGGAGAATGGATGCAAAATAAGAGCCCCTCTGACTCCAAACCCACTACAAATGTTAGGGAATTATATAGTAATATATCAAGGACTATTAATAAAGAAACTTTGAGGTAAAGAATGAAAAAACCATAGAATTTATCACAAAAATAAAGATGTGTAATAAGAAAGAAAAATGTATTAGTGTAAGACAGGAAATTATTAGTTTAAGAAGTGAAACCTATTGTAATTAAATGACTTAGAATATGAGAAATGTGAAAGAAAAAAGAAAAAATATATACTAGTAAGCTAAGAATTATATCACTAGCTAAGAACTCAACCTAGTGTAACACACTAATAGAATGCTAAATTCAATGCAGAGAGTACAAGACAAAAAGCAGTAATAATATACTAAAACTGAATTGAAATGATAATTTTATCAAAAATAAAATTTTTTCTCAAATTATCAATTTTGAGAGGGGAGTATATGTAACATGACCAGGTGTTACATAACCTAGACATATGCCCCTAGAAGGGATAAATACATGAAGGTAATGTACGTAGATAATACGATGATAAAAGTAGCAAAGAAGAGAAGAACCATTGAAGAAGAAAGAAGAAGAAGTGCCACAAAAAGCAGTAAACCAAAACGCTGCTTGACACTACAACCAATACTATAACTGACACAAACTAATGGACAAATTAAATTCACTTTAAGCTGTCAAGCGAGTCAGTGAATAACATGAATGTAATTTGACATGTTAAGAAAAATAATTAAATAACGACCCGAATAATATGATATCAGCAACAGTATTTGGCTGAGAATAAATCAACTATGACTAGTAAATATTAATGCCTAGGACTAAGATTAGCTATGGCCACAATATAAGATTGAAGCTGTATTACAGTCTCAAATGTAATCATAATAAGTAAAAATAATTGTAAGAG